>CAJQZJ010033498.1:209627-231956 GCA_907164525.1 Lophiomys imhausi | reverse complement strand
TGTGTGTGTGTGTGTGTGTGTGTGTGTGTGTGTGTGTGTGTGTGTGTCAGAGAGAGAGTTTGAGTTGAGATGGTCTATCCTGAAATTGGTAGACTTGTCATTCCCTTTTTTCTGCATATCACCTTTACTTCATACCCTTGCCTATACCTAACTTTTATACCTTGTCCTCCATATTGTTTCCCCCTCCATTCTATAACCCCCACTCTCTAAGTCACATTTTTAATAATGTATAAAGAAAGACTTAAAAATAGAAGCAGAGGGCACAGAGTGTCCTCCCTCCACTCTTCTCTTTCTAAATTGTAAAAGTGAGGTACTGCAGAGGGAAGAATCAGTATAGCCTTGGGTGGAGGTTTAAAGCAAATTCCACCCCTTAATAGATCTACCTCGAGACCCAGTCATAGTACTTCTGGGTATCCACCCAAAGGATTCCTCACCAAACCACAAGGACATATCCTTACCTATGTTCATAGCAGCCTTATTTGTAATTGCTAAAACTGGAAACAACCCAGATGTCCCTCAACTGACGAATGGATAAAAAAATTGTGGTACATTTACACAATGGAATACTACTCAGCTATCAGAAACAAGGAAATCATGCAATTCACAGCCAAATGGATGGAACTAGTAAACCTCATCCTGAGTGAGCTAACCCAGACTCAGAAGGATGTACATGGCATATATTCACTTATAATTGGATTTTAGCCATATCGTACAGGATAACTATCCTACAACCAACACACCAAAAGGAACAGGAACATAGACTTTGTTACCTATTAATGGAACAATTTGCCCTAGGGGTGCTACCATGTAGGCCCCCAGTGCAAGAGGAATCTCTTAGTACTCATGACTGTTGAACTGAGAGGGGCTGATTTGTAGGGACACTCCACATTGGAGGAGTGGGATGAGTAGGAGAGGGAGGAGAGGGTGGGAGGGTGGAACCAGGAGGGGTGGAAAGAGGGCTCTATGATGGAGATGTAACTTGATGTAATAAATAAACATTATAATAAAAAAAAAGAAGTGAGGTTTAGGCAAGTTACAGAAGCTCATTAAGCCTTAATTTCCTCATTAGTAAAATGAAAATAATATTATCATAGATGAGGGAATGAATGAGAAGTGCTTACACAATATCTTTCACCCAGTAAGTGTCTAATTGTTTATTACCAACATCATGTGAAGAAATCATCTATGACATAGAATATACAGTCATTTCTGACTGCATATGTCATGTGGTAACCACTCCTAAAAAGCCACACACACACAGATACATTCTGCTGGCAAGCTAAGGAAAATTATTTATTTACATATTCAACAGACACCTATTGACCAAATACCAAGTTTTTATTATTTATATTTAGTAGGGGTATTGCTAATAAACATCTGTGCAAATGCATTATAGAGTATATCTTTAATGCTAAAGACCACATAAAAACATTCTAGACATGGGCAATTTGGTAGGAGAAAAGGTTCCTGAACACTTTATCTAGACAAGATCTGGTGCATTCAGGGTAGTATGGCCATAGACCTGGACACTTTATCCAGAGTGTGCCATTTCTATGAAATCATACATACACCCACAGGATTATCACACCTGCTCCCTAAGGGTAATTTTGCTACTGTTATGAATTGTAATGTCTGATATGCAAGACATCTGATACGCCACCCCTGCAGGGGTCATGAGCCACAGGTTGAGAATCACTGGTCTAGATCCATGTATTACTTTGTAGAGGAACTCCTCCTGGGCTAAACAGGAAAGGAAACATGGATGAGAAAGTGGAAAACTGTTTAAAGAAATATAATACTGATTATTTCAAGTTTTAACCAGGAGAGGGAATTCAGACATAGCTGAACATTTACATTTGAACACAGGGGCTGATGTGGCGACTCAGAGCTTAAGTGCTTACTACTCGTGAGACAAGCTGGGTTTGGTTCCTGTACCCAAATCAGGTGGCTCACAACTGTCCGTCACTCCAGTTCCAGGGATCCAATACCCTCTGGGCTCTGCAGGTGCCGGCATGCAGGTGGTATGCACAAATTTATGCAAGGGCACACATACACATAAATAGAAAGACAGAAAGGAAGGAAGGAAGGAGGGAGGGAGGGAGGGAGGGAAAGAAAGAAAGAAAGATGAGAGAGAGAGTAGATTTATTTTTAAGATTTATTTATTATGTATAGTGTTCTGCCTGCAGGTATATCTACAGGCCAGAAGAGGGCACCAGATTTCATTATGGATGGTTGTGAGCCACCATGTAGTTGCTGGGAATTGAACTCATGACCTCTGGAAGAGCAGCCAGTGCTCTTAACCGCTGAGTCATCTCTCCAGCCCAGATTTAAATTTTTTAAACAATTAATACACTGCTTCCTTCCAGATTTTCTGGGTATCCAATTGCCTGGGATTTCTTCCTTCAGACAGAGATTTCATTATCAACTTAAAAAAAAAAAAAAAAGGAGTCTAAAGCATACACAGATTTATCTAAACACCAGCCTTGTCTTTCTCCTCTTCAATATCATGAAAAAGAAGGCAGAGGCCTATGTACCTAAGCACACACCTACACATAACTCTCAATAACCCTACTTAGAGCCGTGTGTACACAGAGAGCCTGCTCCAGCCTGACACTGTGGCCAGGGGTTCCTGCAGCTCACCTGCATGTGCCTCGACCCCCCCAACCCCCCAAACGTATTTTCCCTCCTTTGAGTACTTTGAATCAAAACCATCTCAGATTGGAACAAGCAATGGAAATTGATGTATTTGATAATTCTCTTCCAGCAGAGGGTTACTGGCGATCTGAGGTCTCACTGATGTTGTTCCTTAAACAGCCTTGAGCTCACGGCAAATAGGTTAACAGTGAGGCATGGGTGAAGCAGATAAGAGAGTGAAAACCACAACCATTCCCTCAGCAAGGGAAAAATTCAAACTGCTGAGTCCTTATGCAAAGCAGGTCCCCTAGTGAGTTTTACATTCACGATGTTATGTTGAACATGTGATTATATTTACAAGACTATTTTATACTAAGTTATATCACACAGCATAGCATGATCTATACACACATACATTGTTTATGCACCTGAGTAATTTTAAAATATTGTTTTACATTAAATATACATTTTAAACATCTATTTAATATACAGATGAGTAGTGTGTGGTAGTTTGAATGAGAATGGCCCCCATAGATATTTGAATGTTTGGTTCCCAGTTTGTGGAACTGTTTGGAAAGGATTAGAAGGTATGGCCTTCTTGGAGGCGGTGTATCAATGTGGGTGGGCTTCGAAGTTTTAAAAGTGCACACTAGGCCCAGTGTCTGATAAGATATATATATATCCCTCTTTCCTTCCATCCCTCCCTTCCCCACTCCCCTGCTTGTAGATCAGATGAAAGCTCCCAGCTACTCAATGCCATTCCTGATGATATCATGTTCTCTGTCATGATGGTCATGGGCTCGCCCTCTAAAACTGTCAGCAAGCCCACAATAAAATGTTTTCTTTTATAAGTTGTCTTGGTCATAATGTCTCTTCACAGCAATAGAAAATTAACTAAGATAAGTATATTTTTAAAAAATGTATCTCTTGCTCATGTTTCAAATATATATTGCAACTAGTATCTATTTATAGTTAATCCCTAATGGCTGTCAGCAGGGCCTACAGATATAAATTATATGATTTGTAATTGTAAAGCAGTGAGATTTTTGTGTAGGATTACTAATCTTGGTAACATTAAAATTAGGGCCAGATCTATGAAGATACAAATGAGGAATTTGGGTTGTAAATCTGAGGAAGCCCCTCTCTCAGGCCCTGCAATGGACCACTTGTCTCTCTCAACTTGTAGCCTGGTTAAAAAAAAATGTGATTTTTCTTCTCATCTTCATTACCAGTGCCAGGAATTACTTATGACAGTATGCCAGGGATGTTTTACATGCTTTCCATATATTAGCCCATCTAACAAAATGTCATTAACTGCAAAAAATATTAATTCTGTGAGAAGTACAAGATGTTGTTCATGAACAGGTAAAATGATTCAAAGGGCCTTAACTAAAATGTTTTTCAGAGTCTAAGCTAAAAGCCCCAACATGACATGGTGCCTGCTGAACCCTCTGTAGTAAAATGTCAGTGCCATGCCTTACAACTCTCTCCTCACCCCTCAATGTGAACGGTCTTCCCATGTGGGGACCACTTGGCAGGCAGTGGTTTCAAATCCACTGCTGAAGGAAAGGAAGGACACATGCTTTTATTTCCTGTATCGCTATCCTTATTTTGAAATCTGAAGTGGATAATGGAGCTGATGATAATGTAAACCGTACTTCAACAAGGTGATACGTTTATATTTAAATTCATACAGAGGCCAAGAAGTGGGATTTACACAAGGCATTAGTATCTAGGCACAGGTGATTTACTACTGTGCTCTGAAATCTGGTGGAAGTATAAGAAGGATAGTAATATTATATTGTGGTGTATATCCTGTTCGCATCAGGCCTTCGTAATCAAAGCCAAACAGCAATCTACAGAGCCTGTCTTAAATCTGCCACCTCAGATCCTGACTGTAAAATAAAACGATCCAAGTGCAGGCTGTCTCTACTCAGCCCTCCCCTGAGAGAGTACTATGTAAAGAACTTCCTACTTTTTATTTATTTGCATTCAGTCAACAACAACATAAATTAAATTAAAAACCTCAGTGTTATGTGGACAGAATAAAGCATACCTAATATGATGCTAAGTAGATTTTTTGGGGGGGGATATTACAGGCTACAGGCTGCATTGTAGTTACCCTGTGCGCCTATATTGCCTATAACAAAATATGATGATAAAGACAATACATTAAAAGAAATTCTGCACACTAGCAATTTTACATGTTCCAATCCTGCTGAGAATAAATAGTTTTTAGTAGGTCTTTTTATTTGGCACATTCCTGCCAACTGATTTCATCTTAAATAATTTCTTCAGAACATCATTGAAACAGTCAATACAGACACGTTAATACTCCATACGGAAGTCACTGATGTATTCTAAGCAAACCTTTTTGTCATTACTGGCAGGCAATTATGAGCATTAAAGGCCAAACTTCCCAGCCGAAAGAGATGCCCTTGTGTATTATGGGATGAAGAAGGGCAAAGGAAGTGTGCGGTGCATCTTCCTCCCCTCTGAGAGCATGTGTGTACGCAGACTCCATCACAGTGAAGGTCAGAGGGTCCTTGGAGAGGAAAAGAAGCCCCATCACTTTGTCCACATTTTGACTCTGTCCTGGATTTCAAAGCTCTCCTCTTAGTACTCTGTTGCCTCCTGTAATGCTTACTCACCTAAATGAATTATGACTATTTGTTTCATATATTTACGTATAGTTATGGTTACCACAGAAACTGCCGACTTACCTTCCTAGCCAGACTGTAAACTCCTTTAGAAGACAACTTGTCTTATTCTTCCTGCTTCCCAGAAGTGAGCCCAGTCCTTACCACCAGCTCTGTAAATGCCTGGAGAACTAAGTGTGATATTGTAACCAATAGCACATAACTTGTAAGAATACGGAGGCACGGGTGAGTGGGAGGGGCAATTCAGTAACGTCTGATTGATGCTGGAGAAATGACCCCTGGTATAGGTAGATTCAACACATGGAGATTTTTAGGATCAACCGTGGAACCACTTCTTGCTCTCTTCAGAGCCCTTAGTTCCCCTGTAAGCTCATTCATTACCTTATTTAACAAATGACTACTGAGGGGCAAATGCATGCTAGTAGTCATTTCCTACTCCATAGGCAATGAGCATGTACCACCTACTGATGGCAGGAAACACGAGGTCACTGTCAACGGTAATGACTTTGCTACATAGGCCAACAGAGTCAGAGCTGGGATGTAAATTTAGCCTCAAGCTAACCCGTGGGACATTTAGAGCTCTCCATTTCCATCCGTCTTACCATTAACAGAGTATGCTCATTTTCCTTTAGGCTCGAGAATATCCTTTAGAATCCGCTTGATAAAGCAACCAGATCTTCCTAAATCTGGGCTTACCAGTGTAGCCTGGTATGTTAAGCATATGTAATATGCTAGGTGCTGAAATGGACTCATTTTCCCTAAGAAATTCCCATCAGACTGAAAGCCCTGGGCAGGGCTCCCACTCTGTGTTTGATTCTGCGCTGAAGGGTTCTGGCAACCCTTCAGTAAAAAGCATTCACTTTTAATGTGGTTAGGGGATTATGGGATCACAACTAGGTTACTTTACATACTGAATCTTAACATATCAGGCTGAAATGCCCACCCACATAGCCATGGGGCCATCCTTGTGTCTGTTCAGACAGTGACAGAGAACATCCCAATGAGTATTTCTTTAAAAAGTGGTCACCTCCTAGAGCCAGGTGGGGGGGGGGGGACGGGATGACACCAACCCACCCACAAAACCTTTGACCCAAAATTTACCCAGCCTACAAGATGTTCAGGGATAAAAACGGAGCAGAGATTGAGGGGCTGGCCAACCAAAGACTGGCCCAACTTGAGACCCACCCCATGGGAGAGAGTCACCTCCTGACACTATTAATGATACTCTGCTGAGCTTGCAGACAGAAACCTAACTATCCTCTGAGAGGCTCCTCCTAGCAGTGGATAGAGACAGATGTTGAGACCCTCAGCCAAACATTAGACAGAGATCCTAGAGTCTTGTGGAAGAATTGGGAGGATAGAGGGATCCAAAAGGACTCCACAAGAAGACCAACAGAGTCAACTAACCTAGGCCCATGGGGGCTCAGAGAGACTGAATCATCAACCAAAGAGCATGCATGCATGGACTGGACCTAGACCCCCTATACTTATGGAGCTGATGGGCAGCTTGGTCTTCATGTGGATCCCCTAGCAATTGGATTGGGGCTGTCCCTGATGTAGACTCTGTTGCCTGCTGTTGGATCACTTTTCCCTAGCTGGACTGCCTTGTCTGACCTCAGTGGAAGAAGATGTGCTTAGTACTGATGCTACTTGACGTGCTGGGGTGGGTTGGTGTGTGTCGAGGGGGCTTCTCTGAGAAGAAGGGGAGGGGACTATGGGTGAAGAAGGTAGGAGGGCAAGATTGAGAGGAGAGGAATGAGGAGGCTGCACTCGGGATGTAAAGAGAATAAATAAATAAATTAATTAATTAAAGAGAAAAAAATTGTAAAAACTACCCTGACCACTAAAATGAAGGTAAGTAGGCAGACGTCTCTTAAAACAATGTAAACCAGAGGCTGGAGAGGTGGCTCCGAGGTTAAGAGCACTGGCTGTTCTTCCCAAGGTCCTGAGTTCAATTCCCAGCAACCACATGGTGGCTCACAGCCATCTACATTGAGATCTGCCCGGGCATATATGTAGAGCAAATACTGTATACATAATAAATAAATAAATAAATGTTTAAAAAAAAAAAACAATGTAAACCCTTAAATCCTTCCAATAGCCCCTTCCCACTTGCACGCAGTTCACTCAGGAAGGAGTCACTATATAGACAGTGACACTAGAATTCTGCTTAAAATAGGAATAATAGGGTATTTCTCCCCCTTGTCATTACTCCTTACCAAGCTGCCAACGACATCTGTTTTAGGATCTGTTGAAAGCAAGTCTGTTTGCTTACAGACAGGTCAAGGAAGAGAAACAACATTAGAAATAACACATTAGTTTGTTCTATGCACATGGCCACTCGGACAGCATCATTCTTCCAGTGAGGTCTCTGGGTATAATGCCATGACTGATGGTACTTCAACATGTACCTTAAAAGCTGATGTGTAATTGGGGAGTTGTCCACCAAAGTATTTAGTGATCTTAAGTTTTGTTCAGTCAGCACTGCTTAAAAAATAACATCCTGTTTCCCTTTATTGATACTTCCCTATTTAATCCTGGATGTTTTTTGTTTTGTTTTTACATTCCTACACCCAAATCTGAACTATAAGTATTGCCATCATTTCCAGAAAGTATCATGATTTCTTCTGCCACCGCTTAACCCAGATGATACACTCCATAAATCTTAATAAATCAACCCCTCTATTCCATTAATCATTTTCAGTATTTTTCCCTGGAATCCTTTCAAGACTGTCAGCATTGTTTATTTGGCTGCTGAAAAAGGAATACAGTTGTCTCAGGATGATTTCAAACATACTCATATGAGGGACCACACCCCCTTCCCCTTGATGCTCATGTACCACCATGACCAATGACAACATCACTTTTTTTTTTTTCAAATTCACATTCATCTAAAACTGACCACCATCTCCAGCACCCCCAGCTCTCTTCTCTAGAGATTGCATCTGATATGATTCTGCCAGATATTTGTTTGTATCTTTCACAGAGAAATTTCGTGTATTCCCATCCCAGATTTCTGATCTGTTTTTGGTCTTTGTGAACCACACTGCTGTTCATATCCTCGCCATTTATCAAAGCTTGTAACACCTCCGGATTCAGTCTTCCCCACAACTGTCATGAGCATTTGCTCATTCTCTCTTTTAGATGATTAATACATTCATAAAGCATGAACCACAGAGCCTGCTATGAGGCAGGCTGTCAGAGCGGCACAGTGTCCCTTTCTTACCTCTTGCAGACAGGCTTCAGCTTCCTTCATTTTGGTGGGTTGTGGTATTACCAGGGAAATAATGGTAATGATTGGAAATGATGCATCCAGGAAAATCACATTGCATGACAAATCAAATGTTTATGCTCAAGTCTGAATACAAATGTCCAACTATGCTCCTGTTGCAGGTTCTTCTCGCCTTCATAGATAAGCCTCAGCAGAATGTCACCTTGCTGCCTGGGGCACTGGGGGTTGTGAGAAGGTTCCATTTTATATTTTTTGTTAGTGGAGAGCTTAGCATCCTTTCCCCCAGAAGACTTTGTCCTTGATGTGGTACATTTAGCAGTGTCAAATGAATCACAAGATCAGGTATGCAATGTGTCATGCATAAATAGTCCAAATGCATACTACAGTGAGCACATATAGTAAACGCTCCACAACGTCTGAACGGTTAATATTGTCACAGTGCCATAATCTAGAAGCATCTTGGAGGCAAGCCTCTGGGGCTGTTCATGAAGCATCCAGATTAGATTAACTGGAGATGAGAAGACCCACCTTAGTTACGGACAGCACCATTCAGTGGGCTGGGCTCCTGGAATGATCAAAAAAATCCCAGCATTCATTGCTCTGTGTCCAAGCATTCATTACTCTCTGGTTCTCGATTGCAAACACAATGTGGACCCACTGCCCCAAGCTCTTACTGCCTCAGTTTCCCCACCACGATGAACTATTCTCTTGAATAGTAAACCAAAGTAGATCCCTCCTTCGTTAAGTTTCTTCTTCTTGTGTATTTTTTTGTCACAGCAGGAAGAGGCCATGGTAACTAACATAGTGGCAATGGGCTTGAGGTGAGAGTCTCCTCCAACTGACAAATCTTCCAAGCTCTCAGGGGAGGGTTGGCTTAATCTGAAGCTACCTTTCCTCCTGTCCTATAGATTCAACACTTAGGGGTCATTTATAACCTTTTTTTTTTTTAATTTGTTTGATGTAAGCAATTCTGTAGAGAAACAAAGCTTTGAAACAGACCATCAGCCACCGAGTTCCCATCAATGGGAGACCCTGCGTCACCACACCTGCAGTGTCTCATCCCAGGCATACTGAGAATGTGCACCTAAAGCCAACTGCTATTAAGTGTATAACCTGGTTCAGTTATGAAGGGCAAGTGGCATCACGGATATAAGAGTAAAACATTAACTTAATGTTCTAAAAATAAATCATAGCCATTCTCTTGTTCTTTCATCTTAAGCAGAAACGTATGTTGTGTGAACAAGATTTTTATCTTTCCTTAAACAATAATAATGAAAATGACAGAATTCCTAATTTCTAAATATTCTGTATCTTTTTTTTAATGTATGGTGTGTGTGTAAATGTGTGTGTGCATATGTGTGAGACAGAGACTGTGTGTGTGTGTGTGTGTGTGTGTGTGTGTGTGTGTGTGTGTGTAGCCTCCTGTGCCTGGTCCCTTAATCCTCCTCATGTCTGTGCTTTTCATTTGTGTCAGCTGGTGAAGTGTTCTCACTTCTTGACAGGTTTGCACATTATTTTAGTTATTCCTAGGAAACGTTCCAAGATAGAAATATTGGGTGATCATAACTGTTAGTGAGAGGAATGAAAAATTTAAAGTCCCCCTTGGCAGGCAGTGGAGCCAGGCCAGCTGGGTTCTAGGAACTTAGCTGACCATAAAAAAGGTGGAACCAAAAATGAAGGTCAGTCAGGTCATGAGCCCCAGGCTCCAGGAACCAGCTAACCACAAAGCCGATAGTAAAGTAAGATAAAATTCATTCCTGAGAAAAACAAGTCTAGGATGTTTCCTGCTGACTAAACAATGGGCTGGTACTTTCCACCTGTATTTCCCCTCCCCCTTGGGTTGTGGTAAACAATGGGCTGGTACTTTCCACTTGTATTTCCCCTCACCCCCTTGGGTTGTGATTTAAATACCCTGCCCTCCCCCAAATTGGGGTCACGAACTCCTCTACCCCTGTGTGGGATACGAGTTGTGTCCTCAGTGCACTGATCCCCAAAATAAACCTCTTGCAATTGCATCAAGAAGGTCTCTTGCGAGTTTTTGGGTGGCCGTGATATTCTGAGTGTCAGGAGAGGGACTTCCCTCTCCCGGGTCTTTCATTAGGAACACAGGCAAGGACCAAGACCTAATGAAAAGAGAGACCTGAGCTGGTGAAGCAGATATTCTTATAGAGTCTCTCCATTTAAGTGTTCGTGTGGGGCTGGAATGTGAGCCCAGGCTCAGCTCAGCAATGCTATGCAAACTGTCCTCAAAGTGCCTTTGGCTGATGTGAAAGCCTAATGTTATCAGTGGGGTAAAGAGACTCCAGGTGACCATTCTGACACATGTCAACAGGGACTCCAGAAAAAGAAAATGTCTAGAACGTGTAAGGTGACATCACAGATCTTGCACACACAGCCCCATGCACTCAGAGAATTCTGTAATGCTCCTGTTACATAGCACTGGGGCCTACAGTTCATCATGATGGCCTCTCCATTGTGTCCCTGATATTTCCTGTTAAAGTGGGGAAACATGTAGAGAGCTGCGAAGTGCCGCGCCCTAAAGATGGCGCTGGTCTCCGCCTTCCACCAGCCCGACGGTGAGTGCTCTTTATGATAATAAGTTCATATTTGGCAAAGACTGCTGATCTGGCTTGCTTCCGCATACGTAGACCTCTAAGATAGCACCACTTGGCTTTACTTGACTGGCTGTTTAATTAGTATTTAGCCTGTGGGTTGGGTCTGCCCCATTATTCGGAAGACTGTTTTCAAGGGACCTGAATAAACTGCAGGAGAAGAGCTTTTGCGAGTTGCGTCATTCCTTGCTGGACAAGGGGGGACGCGACAGAAACATATAATTTATTTTATTTACTTTTACATCTAAAAGTATTCTCACATCTGGGCATGGTGGCACATGCCTTTAATCTCAGCAAGTGGAAGGTAGAGGCAGGCAACTTTCTGTGAGTTCCAGGCTGGCCTGGTCTATAGAGGTAGTTCCAGGACACCCAGAGTTAAATAGAGAAACCCTGTCTCAAAAAGCCATAAATGAATCAATCAATCATTCTCACAATAGTTAATAATTTTTAACAACTACCTTGTAGAACAACTACTTCTTCAAAAGCTAGACAAATATATCTGAGAATGATGACTACTTTTTATGTTATGTTCTCTCTGGTATAAATACTTAATGCCCATTCTCTGCTGGGGATGAAGCCCAGGGCCTTGCACATGCTAGGAAAGCAACCCCATTGGGCTACAGTTCTCTATCTCTGTCTCTCTCTTTGTCTCTCCCTTTATCTGCCTCTCTTCTGTTCCTGTCTGTCTCTGTCTGTTTCTCTCTCTTTCTCTCTCTCTGAGATGGAATTTCCTTAAGTTACTCAAGCTAGCTTTGAACTCCCTTTATAGCCCAGGAGTTTAAACTTTAAACTTACAACCTTCCTGCCTCAGGTTCCCAAGTAACAGTGCACTGTCAGGTCCTACCAATGCCTACTCTCTCGAGTAAGTAAATTCCTTAGCAAGAGAGCAGTTTCAATTGATTGTTTGGTTATAGGTTGGCCACCTAAGCACATAAAACAAGAGTTTATATTCCTGCACTTGAAGGGCAGAAGGAACCGGACAGATCATATTAGTTCTCCCCATTCATTTCTCAAAAGTCTTGACCATATGCAGTAATACTGTCTCACAGGTCATATGGCATTTCCCCCCACAAACTGTACAAAAACATGCTACAGAAGGAAAATTTCCCAAACAGGATTCCTAGTCCTCCAGTTATTCCCTCATCAAACAGCCACTGTTGCCTGCCCCCTTCCATAAAAACACTCTATAAACACACATACACATGAGTTTTCTAAAATATTAGCAACAGGAAGGCTGCTTAGTGACATCTTTTTACTGATAAGAATATATTTCAAGGCAATAAATCAGCAAGCAGTGAAAGTTTTAACATAGAGTTAACACTAGAATTCAGCTCTCTCCTAATACAACTAAAGGCTACTACCAAGGAATCACTTATAAATTGATATACATGAAGAGTTCACTTCAGGCTGCATGAGCGGCTTCTTTCAATTTGAGGAAAGCAGCAAACTCCAGAAAGAAAGAGGTGAAGAATGTGTCAAAAAAATGTACTTCCTATAAGACTGTCCAGAATGTCTTCTATACTTTTATAGATCCTTCTATCATGACCCTTCTATACTCTTAAGATGACAAGTGAGACTCCTGGGATTGTCCCAGGACACAGAAGATGGAGGCAGAGGGACATCCTCGTTAACCCCAGGCCACATAAAAGAGGAAGTATGAGAGTAAGGGACTGGTACATTTGTACCCTTAATATTCTAACTATTAAACATTATCATCTATTAAAGATTATTAAAGAACTAAGGATGGGATCTCAAAGATCCACTGAATATGGTGTATTTAACAGGAAAGTGCAGGTCATGAGTAAAACATGGTTTCAAGATCAATTTAATTAATTACAGTGTTTTTTTTTTAAATGAAATTAAAATAGAAAACACAAGAATGCATTCCATTTAATAAAGGCAAAAAATGTTCCATAAAACTCAATGCATGTGTGTGCATGTGTATACTCATGGGGTTGCATAAGGCACTCCTTGCTACATGGATCATGGACACAGAATTTAGTTACTCACCTAATCTAGCCTTTGTTTTCTGAGGTAGAACCCTGTGTAAGTGTTCTGAGAGGGGGGGGGAGGTCTGTGTGTTCCTTGCTCTCTTAAGAACACATTCCCCTCAAAGATTCATATTCACTTTGGCTCATTATGTGAAATGCGATGTCACATTCTCTTTTTGTCTTGATTACTGGAAGATAGGTTTAACTTCAAACTTACTGTTTTTGCAATGAGGCTTTGCCTTGCTACTGACTAACCCCGTAGAAATCCATCTTAGTCATTAGGCATCCTTATTATTTCAATTATAAAGAGCACAGCCACAGCAGGGAAGCTTGGCAGCAGCTGGAAATAGCTCCTTCCTTTCCACCTCAGAATCAGTGAAGTGGGAGCCTGCTGACAGAACCACCAACCCTGAGGCAGGTCCAGAGAACGGACAGTATTGTACCCCACCATTTAGAGAGGACTGTGTCTCTCTTTGCCAAGGCTCTTCCCCTTCCTGTGAAGCTGAGCACAGAAACAGGGCTGGAGGGAAGGTAGGCAGGCATGAGAAATGCCACATTTAACAGTTTCCTCTTAGCAGCAGGGGAGTTGCAGGGGTGAGGGGTGAGCAGCAGGAGCTCTGAGTTAAATCTGAGACGGTTGTAACCCTCCCAAATCTTCCAAGGGCTCCCACTCTCTGCTCTTTGTGAATTCATTTCGTAGTTGAGGGATTGTGTTGTGGCAATTAAGCATAAATGTGAGCTGCTGCTGGGCTTGGTGGCACTTAGTGTCCCACAGACTATGAGCATGTTAGGTAAGCAGCGGTTTCATCCTCATAGCAACACTAACAACAGGACATGTTTCCTTATTTTACAGATGACTATGCAGGGATGAGTCACAGAGAGGTTAATTTACTTGCCCAGTGTCACACAGGTAGGAAGTTATCCTTAATATCCTGCAATACTGCCCTGGTTAGAAAAAAAAACTTTTTTTTTTAATCTTTTATCTGGTAAAGTCACCTGCCACCAAGACTTTACTAGTGTGGCAAAAGAGAGAACTGACTACTGACATGGTCTTCTGACCTCCTCAGACAATAAATGAGCACAATGGAATTTTAGAAAAAAGTTTAATCATTTATCCTATTCCCCACACACCTTATGAACGATATTTTCTACTAAGTAGATCAGATATACTAAGTACTGGCATACTGAATGAGTTAACAAGTACTTAATAAATATCTATTGAGAATAATGTTAGCTAGCATGCTTTGGGGAGATATATAGAAAACACGCTGAAAATCATTTGAACAATAAGAAAAGTTTCTTTGTACTTTAGCAACATACCCTAATAAGCATGAAATGAGCTACATCCACATTGATACAACCTCCAGCCCAAGTGGGATTTAATGCTTGGCATAGCCTAAGGACGGTATCAAGTGTCATTTCTGTTAGCTCAGCTCACAGCTCCTGCTAACAGCTCCATTACTGGAACATCATCAGGCTTCTCAAATAGATACATAAGTGGTTAGAGATAAAGTAGCCATGTGATTCACCCTTTTAGGGTGCTCACAAACTACAGTGTCAAAGACAGACACCATGGACACCTTTTCTAAGTCAGGTAAAGCCCAGCTGGCCCACAAGGTTCCTAGGGGTATTTTTGATCTGTAAATTGTTGTTGGGGAGACAGGCATCCTCCTAGGGTAATCAGAGAACGGTAGAACAAACCTGTGTCAAAGATGTGCTTGACTCAGATACACTGCCTTTCTCAAAAACGTGTGTAGAAAATAATGATGAAGTACCACATCATAGTGATGAGTAACTAAAATTTAAAAGACTGACAACATTCACAGGTAAGGATGTAGAAAGATTATGTAATGTCTAAAATTAACCCGGAAACCCCACCAGCCCAGGGACCAGGTAACTTCCTTAGACTGCTGGGAGTTGTAGTTCTTGGAAAACAACAAATCCTCATGGGAAAGTACCGTGGCCTATAGGTTTGTACTTGTAAACCCCTGCAACGTGTAGCTCATGGCCATTCCAACTGGGAAATTCCAGGGAATGGTCCTGACTGAAGTTCATCTTTTGGTCAGTATTTAATATTTAATAGAATTTGCTTTAAATTTGGCCCAAAAGGGTGGAATTGGTTTTTTCTCCAGCGAATCTGAGGATTAACAACTAGAGTCTATGTACCTTTCTTCATGAGATGAAAATAATGCAGACACTCTGGAAAACAGCCGGCAGTCAGTCAAAGAGCTAAACCCATTCTACTCCTAGATGTGTATACAAAAAAGATAACAAGCATACCCACACAACTATGTAAATAAATGTTTATAGCATCATCCATCATGGCCCCAAACTAGAGATAACTCAAGTACCCATCGATCAGTAAGTAAATAAGCCGTAATATATCCACACAAGAGTTCATGTCATTCATAAAATACTGGAACAATGATACGTGCTGCGAGATGGCTTGAAGACATGCTAAGGGGTTTAGAAGTCAAGAAAGAACAAATCCGTGGGAAGCTGGTAGCAGAAGAGGGGAGAGAAACCTGAAAACATTCTGAAATTGGTGGTGATAATCACACAACTATGATTACACTAAAAACTACTGAACTGTACACTTCAAAGGTATAAATTTTATCAGCCATGGTGACATACATCTGTAATTCCAGCCCTTGGAGGCTGAGGTGGGAGGACCTTGAGTTGGAGACTACTCTGAGCTAACTAAGGAGAAGTTGTCTCCAAAAAAAAAAAAAAAAAAAAGTGGGAGGGGACTATACAGTATATGAATTAGGTCTAAAGGCCCTGTCCTTCTGTCCTCCCAGCTTCCCTGGCGTTCTCCTGCCCACTAGCCTTTACTTTGATTCTTTGAGTTAACAAAGTACTTAATAAATATCTATTGAGAATAATGTTAGCTAGTATGCTTTGGGGAGATATATAGAAAACACAGTTAAAATCATTTAAACAATAAGAAGATTTTCTTTCTACTTTAGCAACATACCCAACTTATAGACATGGGACTTCAACTCAGTTTCTTAGATTTATTTTGTCTTGACCTCATCAGTGTTGTCCCCTGCTGAGGCAACCAGTGGGACAGAAGGACAGAAACGTTGGGGGTGACAGATTGCCTTAGGTATATCAAACAATTAAGAACAAAGTCATACCTTGCAACCACGGAATAGAAATCTATCTGGGGCCAACAAGATGGCTTAGCAGGTAAAGATGTCTACCACCAAGCCTGACAACCTGAGTTCAATGCCCAGGACCCACATGCTGGAAGGAGAGAATGTACTCCTGCAATTGGCCCTCTGACCTGGCGTGTTGTAGCCTGCAAGTACCTTCCCAAAATAAATAAATGTATTTTTAAATTACAATTAAAAAAAAAGAAATCTAAAATATCTGTTCATCTTTCAGGACCCTTTCTGATTCAGTACTCATAGCTGGCCCTGTTAAACAGGCTGCTGACAAGCCCCCAACAACGCTGGGTTTCTACGCTAAACCAGGGCTGGGGGTGGATATCCTCTGAGGCACATCCCTTGATGCCTAGAAAGGGTTCATTCTAATTGACTATTCCATATAGACTATCTAGTCTAGGTACTGCTGCATTTCTATATACTGGTGATAACTTCTTTATTTGATAAGGGACTATTTGTCAGTTTAAACTACCTGAAAGGAACCCCCCTAAGGAACAATGTGTACTCTCTCGCCTATTGGTGGTATTTCAAGGTTGGTTGCACCTGAATAAGGTGATATTGGAAAGTAAGTAACTGATACCCCCATAACACATCCTCTATGCAGCCCTTCATTGTACTATACTAGCAACCAACCGTGCATGCTTCGAGTGTCCCACAGGGTCCATGTGACCAAGGTGTCCTTTATAGGAGGAACATTTCACATCCGCTCCCATCCATGAAATGTGCTGTAAAACGAAATGTGGAAATTATTACTGGAAAAATTCTGTACTACAGTACCAGCAAGACTGAATCTGACAGTAGTCAAATGGCCATCTATGTTTGGAGAGTTCCATGGGGACACCTCAGAAATGTCTTAGAAACCAGAATTGCTTGGGATGATCTGCGTTCAGATAGTTTAGAAATTGTGGTGTTTGGGAATGTACAGATGCCACTATGGAAAACACACTCATACACATTTTTTAAGTCAAGTATGAAGCAACTGACATGTATTTCTTCTTAACTCCTGCATGAAGGGAAACTTGAAGGGTTTTCCAAAGCACAGAACTAAGCCACTGCACGCAGCACAGGTGCAGGCAACAATTTCCCCATGCCCCAACAGTGTGCTTGTGGGCAGAGTCAAGAGTCAGTATGAGCCTTAACTCTAAACTCGGTGTGTGATTAATTAAATCCACAATCTTGTTGATACAATCTTATAAATTCAACAAGGACAGAAGGGTCAATGGGCGGAAAGAAACCTCTAGTTGCTTAAATTTATGAGCAGAAAACAAAAATACTGGTCTCACCAAAAAGAAGTTTTCAAAAAAATCTGAGACATAAGTTCAATTAGCTATATTAATAATGTTCTGAATTTCCATCATGTTAACTGTAAATTTTAATATATGTATTAGCTCATTTAGTGTTATAATGAACCTCTTTTTTCTTTTATTGAAAATAGATTTTTTTTCCATACAATATATTCTGAGTATAGTTTTCCCCTTCACCTGCTCCTCCCTAACTCCCCTCCCACCTGGAGCCACACCCTTTCTGTCTCTTGCTAGAAGACATCTAAGGAAAAACAATGAAATAAGATAAATAAAAAGAGCAAATAAATCAGAATATGACAAAATAATTAAACAAGAAAACCAAGATATAAAGAAAGAGAGAAACCACAAGAAATACATATATATGCAGAGACACACATGTTGTCACACTCAGGAATCCCACAAAAACCTAAAACCAGAAACCATAATACATACGCAAAGGACCTGTAATGGTTAAAAACAAAACAAAACAAACACACACAAAACCAAAAAAAAAGTAAACGTCCTTACTTAACTTTATGAGACAAAGACCTTCCAAAGACGCCATTGAGTTTGTTTTGTGGTGGCCATCTACTGCTGGGCATGGGGCCTGTCTCTAAGAGTGGTTCATATCTTCAGTGAGACTCCCTTGGAAAAAACTAATTTTTCATTTTCAAGTGCCTATCTATTGGAGCTAGCTTGTGGGTGAGGGATGTGTGTCTACTTCTCCTTTCAGCCGTAGGACCTTACCTGGCCCAGGCCGGTGCAGACCTTTCCTGCTCAGCCACAGTCTCCGGGTCCTATGCGCATCTGTTCTACTGTATTCAGAAGGCCTTGATTGCTTGGTGTCCTCCACCCCCTCTGGCTCTTACATTTCTTCCTGTCCCCTCTTCCCAGAGTTCCCTGAGCACTGGGGAAAGGCATTTGGCGGAGACATCCTTCTGGGGACTCTGCGTTCTAAGGTCTCTCACTCTAGCCGTGGGTCTCTGTATTTATTCCCCTCTGCTACAAGAAGAGGCCTCTCTGACTATGACTGAGCAAGTCATGTATCTATGAGTCTAGCTGAATGTCATTAGTTGTCTTTTTTGTTTGTTTGTTTTTTAAAGCACAGTGTTTCTCAGTCTGTGGGTTATGACCCCTTTCATAAGAATCATCTAAGACTAATGAAAGCACAGATATTTACATTATGATTCACAACAATAGCAAAATTACAGTTATGGAGTGGCAATGAAAATAGTTTCATGGTTGGGTGTAACAGTATCTTTTTATTTTTACTTATATATTTATTAATACTTAACAATTACCTAACAAATACCTATAAAGTTCCTAAATCCTAAAACCCAAACCCTAACTCTAAAACCTAATAACTAAAACACCATAATATCTATAAAACAAACACTTAACACTAACCTAAAATTCCTTAAAAGGATATTTTTTTTTCAGATTAATTCTCTATGCATGTATCCATATGGATGGACTCAGCAACTTTTCAACCTTAAAGTCTATGAGTCTTGTTTGTCAGATCTTAAGGCAGTTTATAAATTTAATCTGTTTCGACCATTGAAGTGGGGTGGCCCTTGTATCAAGCAAGAATTGCCTCTACAGTCCTAGGGCCCAATTATTTGCAAGCTGCAAAGTTTCTTAGGCTCACCATTCAGATGTTTTGAGCCTCTAAGGGTTCCGCTCCAGTGCTTTGTCCAATCCAATGCTTTTGGGCTCCAAGGGGAGATAATTCTCTGTTTAGATGTTCTAGAGAATCAGGGAGGATCTGCCTTTGGATTCGAGCCAGGTTACTGCAAGATGGTGATAAGCAGCGGAGTGCGGTGAAGCCTCTCAGCAAGATGAGGAGGAAGGGCCCGGAGGCAGCATGGGCTTGTGATTTAAATCTTTTGTGTCGTAAAGTCTCAGTGAGGATTCTGGCCTCTTGTAGCCATGGTTCCTGGTGGGCTTTTTCAGGGAATGCCCCTGTCCAAAGTCCCATGATCAAAAATGTCATTTGCTTTTCACAGGCTTTCAATGGTAAACAAGTCTGGAGGTTGGATCTGCCCATATCTTTTACCTGAGATGCCAAACTTCCAAAATCTAGATGCTACATTAATTTCACAAACTCTACCACAGGTGAGGGTCACCATAACATGAGAAACTACATGAAAGGGTCACAGAATTAGGAAGGTTGGGAACCACTGCATTAGCAGAACAGTAGTATTTGGTTCTCCCTTAGGTCCCTGATATATCCAGTCTCAGGTTCTTGGCTACCCAAGCAGTACAGTCTATGAGCTCCATCTCATGGAGTGGGTCTTGACTCAAGTCAGATATTATTTGTTCATTCCCATAAGCTTTGTGCCACTATTGCACCAGTACATCTTGCAGGCAGGCCACTCTTGTAGACTGAAGGGTTTGTAGCTGGGTTGCTGTTTACCTGTCTCCGTTGGTAGCATGGAGAGTACTTTCCAGTATCATAAATGCTACCCTGTGTTGGTGAAGGCTCTAGGTATGCACCAGCTCAACTTTTCCATGTCCAGGATGTTATGTAGGTCGTGTCTTCAGCAATAGGGCCTTACCACTAGTTTATGGAGAGTCCCCAATAGCCTTGGCAGTAGCCTAGGTTGTTTTGGGGTTACTGTGGGTCCCTTTGCACAACAACTCAATTAGATGTAACCCATTCCCAGTACTTCGTCTGGTGGTGAGAGCTGTCCAGTTAGGGCTCTGTTTTACCTATTATCTGGAAATTTAATTTGGATGCTTTCACATATATATATATATATATATATATATATATATATCAGAGGCTTGAACTGTATTACATTTTCATTTGACCTCTCAAATGGCCCTTAGTTTTAGCTGCCCCTCCCGCCATATTCTCTCTCTTGCCTTCCTCTTCCCTCCCTATTTGATCCTCATATTTCACCCACCCACCCCCATCTATCCATACCCATAATGACTCCTTTAGATAGACAAAAGGTATTCTCTATTTTCAGGTGAAAAAAACTGATAGAAGATTTGAGGTTTCCTCAAATGCCCCAAAGATAGCATGTCCTAGTGATGCAACTCACCCCCAGATTTGAGGGAGGAGTGAAGGGGTTTGTTTGATAACCTAAAACTTAAGTTTTCCAACTGTGTGTTATAAACCTCAATTGCTGCCATGACCTGGTGAGATTTCTACTGCTGTTATTTTCATGGAGTTTCAATTACTGTGTGCACATTGCATTATAGATTGTGTGGATCTTACGTTGCTCCTCTTGATCCCCATGGATGGAAAAGATTGATAGCATGTGGTAGAAGTTAGGCCTCTTTAGTGCAATTAGTATGCAGTTCAGCCTATCTGGCAGCACATAAAAGATTAGCCTGGTGTCTCTGGAACTTGCCAAGATGGACAAAGCCCAGTTGAGGTCATTGCTCTGTGAACTGCCTTTTTGAAGGGGCATAGCTAAGAAACTGAACAACACACAGATGACGTCAGTTGCTGTGAGAAGCCATGGGACTGCTGGATATCCTGAGAAATCTTGTGGACCTTCCAGACTGCCAAGGATCTTGAGATAATGTGATATATAAGCCAGAGAACTTCACACAGCACCCTCTTCCTCCTGCCCTCACTGACTGAGAAGACACGCTGGAGAAGTGCACAGGAAGGTATGCCATTAACAGAATTTAGGCTGCAATAGCCTGAGGCAAAGGTGTGGCATAAAACCTGCTAAGAGACAGTTCTTTAAAGGCTCTGTCTTGGGGCTCCAGAGTGCCAGAAGGGTGAAGAGGAGTTTGGAAGCCACCCGGAGAGGCTTGCAAGAGCCGAGGAGACTGTGGAGGTGAGTCTCAGTTGATGGAGGAAGCCGCCCTCAGTTTGGCGGTTGGAACAGACTGATTTTATAAACTGGTCACAATCTAGTGGTTGAAATAAACTGGACTTGCAAACTGGCCAAGTTAGGCCCAATGGACACTAAGCTTGAAAGGGCTACCTGCTGGGACTGCAGTATTCTAGAACGGCCATAAAACCAAGTCATCGTGCATGGACCTATGCTAAAAATAATATCGTTTTAAGAAAATTAAAAGAGGGCTAGGTAGGTGTTCTTAGATAGGTATTAGGGTGTTCTTAGATAGATTATAGGTTTTAGAATACAGGTTTTAGGTTATAGGATTTAGGTATTTTATAGGTGTTTGTTAAGTACTAATAAATATAAGTGTTTATAAATAAAAATATTCTGTTAAACCAGCATTTCCCAGATAAGGCTTCAGCAGCTTCAGAGAGTGGCATGCTTCCTCTAGGCTCATAAAGGCTCATGGCTCAAAGGGAACTGTGTCATAATTCAATGTCTTTGTTCTAGGCCAGACTGTCTTTTGGGAACAAATATGCCTAATAAATTTCCTTTCAAAGGCAGATACAAACATTATAGTTCTTGGTAGAAATAACATTCCTAGAAATTCTGAATTATATTTATTAAAACTCAAACCTCATGGGGCTGGAGAGATGGCTAATCTGTTAAGATCACTGACTGTTCTTCTAAAGGACCCGGGTTCAAATCCCAGTACCCACATGGCATGTTCACAGCTGTCTCTAATTGCCGGGTGTGGTGGTGCATATCTTTAATCCCAGCACTTGGGAGGGAGAGGCAGGAGGATTTCTGCGAGTTCAAGGCCAGCCTGGTCTACAAAATGAGTCCAGGACAACCAGGGCTACAGAGAAACCCTGTCTCAAATAACAAAAAAAAAAAAAAAGAAAGAAAGAAAGAAAGAAAGAAAGAAAGAAAGAAAGAAA
>CAJQZJ010033498.1:192248-209617 GCA_907164525.1 Lophiomys imhausi | reverse complement strand
AAAGAAAGAAAGAAAGAAAGGCTCAAACCTTAGGACTGGGGTAATAGATCAGTGGGTAAGGGCACTTGGTGACTTCAGATTCCCAGCACTTACATAAAATCCAGAAATGGTCACACAGACAGATCTCAAGAGCTCACTGGCCAGCCAGCCTAGTGATAACCAAGAGCTTCTGGTTCAGGAAGAGACCCAGTCTCAAGGCATAGGCAGAAACGTATATAGGAAGATATCATGTGTTCTCCTTCAGCCCACATGAGTATTCATGGCCAACCCCAAGTGCATACAGCATGTACACCATATAGAAAGAAAGAAAGAGCAAGGGGCAGGAAGGAAGGGAGAGACGCAAACCTCAACTGTAAGGAGCAAATTCAGGATAAAAACAGAGGCGAGTACACTGTCCTAGTCAATCTGGTCTTTTCCCTGTTTATTTAAGTTGCCCACATATGTATGGCTTGTCTCTGTACTTGTATGATTATTATTGAAAGTATTCAAATTATCAGGCTCTTGATTATGTGCTCTCAGAATATTCAGTGTTGCAAACATTTCACTTTAAAAATACATTTGAATTCATTTGTAACCATGCTTCACCTTATCTTAAATTGAAAAACCATCTAAGAGCCATCTAGTGCTAGATTTTTTTTAATAGTGATAAACCTTAATAAGAGCTAGTGTTTGTATCATCAGTAGACTCCTGAAGGATTACTTTATGAGCAGGATTGGTGTTGTTCCATGGAACTATTAATATCATTCCATGAAACTATTCCAGATCAATGCAAAATTGAGCATAGCCAAATTCCAGGTGCTACAAGGTAACACGTGGGTATCCAGCCCTGCCTACAGCCATTGAGATCACATGCCAACAGAAGAGGAAAGCCATATGTTCTGTAGATCATTAGCCAGGCTCCAGAGGACAGGAGAGCTTCCGGAAGAAAACTAAGACCCTGGCAAAACTTTGAAACCAGGGTTCCTTGAGAGGTAACGCTGCCTGCCCCGGTTGCCTGGTGACAGAGCCCTTAGCAGATGGCTGATTTACCTTTCTTATTTCACTCCTGCACTTAACCTACAACAGATAGAATTCTCAATTTCCAAACCAGATGCGTGTGATCGTTTAGCTGCTGGAAAACACACGGAGAAATAGCTGGCAGCCTCCTCATTAGTGGGAGATGTTATGGGGTGAGGACTGGGGCCTCTGTTGCCAATGTGACTTTTATTCCATATGAGAGCACCAAAACGTTCTTCCCACCTTCTCTAAAGAAGAAAAACCTCCTTTCCTTTCTGTGAGTAATTACGCCTATACATTCTCCTCACCAGATCACAAGGAAGAGCTGAAATTTGACAGGACCTCAGTCTGGGGCCTTTTCCTTATGGATATGCTCCACCCCAGGGAACACGTGTGTGCCTTCCTTTGAAGGAAGAAGACACATAACGGACTTAATTAGCTCAGCGCTTTTCTTGAAGAGCTTCTGAAAGCACATGACAGATCTCCATATTCAAACTACCGCCTACACTTGGATTATACACTGTTTTCTCAAAAGGGGAATGAACTGATGTATAAACAGAGTTGCTTATAAATACATGCAGTTATTTTTATTTTGTTTTCTATGCTAGATATGGCTTTTGCCTATATATAAATGAGGGAGGAAACAGCCTTTACAAGGGAAAATTTGTAATTCGTTGCTGACAAATCCCACTAATCATATGGAATAAATGAGTGTACTGTCAACACTGACAAAGGCTTCCTGTGGCCCGTGCATGCATAATTGCCTTCTTTTAATGGCTCTTAACACAGACTCCTTGGATGGCTAATTCCTCCCACTGTAGCCTTATAAGAATGTTTTAAGGTTAGTTCAAGCCTAACCTCTCACCACTTCAACAATAATGCTGTATACAGTTCTTCAGACACAAGGTATCATTTGTGTTTTCTGGTGTCAGTTTGCCCTCTAAAGCCCTAATTACTTAAAACCTTAAAAATATTATATATATGATAGGAATCATTTCTACAGTCTTCATAATACACACTCTTTTTCTATATTTGGTGTATAAAATGTCGACTTGAATCACAGTCCTATGGTTTGCTTAAAGAGAGGCAAGACCCTAGAAACAACCATCTGGGCTCATAACTTAGAGGTCTTGGGTAAGTTAGCCTGACTGTAGCATTGAGCCCTCATCTGAAAGTCATAGTAGTAACACCTATGGGATTGATGAGGTATAACATGATTTAATATACACCTATCACTTAGAATAATATATAATGCTCAATAAATACTACCTATTATTATCCCCAAAACATCAACAAGCTAGTGTAAGTGTGAGGAAGTTCAAGCTTTAAAATAGAAAAAACAAATCATAAAATACAAGTTTCCTCTCATCCATAATACATTCTATGAGCAGCCATTGCAGTAAACTGTGAAAGAGAAAGAAGGGAGGAGAGGAGAAGAAGAAGAAAGTGGGAACACTGGCAGGAGCAGGAAGGGGATGTTGTCATCCCTGCAGGGATGTAATGACCACTAGCTCAGAGTTAAGGAGGTCCACCCCTAGAAGTACCAGCCATTCCTTCCAGGCAACTGAGTTAAGTAAATGACTGTCATGAAACATTATGGCAATAATTATTTCCTACTCAAGCCCATGCAGCAGAGTTGCTAAAATTCTTTCCTGGGAGACGTAAGTGATGTCTATCCCTTCTCCTAAGATCTTGATGACAAACTAAGGCACGATTCTGCCAAAATTCTCTCTGGGGGAACCAATGAGTTGATTGTGCTTCCTTAGACAGCATAGGTGAGGGTTACTTGCAGTGCCGAGGGGTCCCTCCTCTTCATAGGCTGGATCTGAAAAATCTTTACCCAGCAGGCACGAGGGCTTCCTCTTAGCCTCCCAGATGATGGAGCCCCCCTCCCTAAGTTTTCCCTGGACTGTACACTCTAACCCCACCCAGAGGCCACATGCAATTAAAGGAAATAGGGAGCAGCTGGATTCTCAGGAGAAGGGTCTCATGATCCTCCTGACCCCTTTTTGGAGGGTGTCAACAGTCAACAAGTCCAGCTGGCATAAGCATTTTGCTGGACGAGCACAGCTGCTCCAAGATGGCAGCTGTGTGGCTCAAAGAGCAGACACGTACAACCAGCAGCTTTTAAAGTAGACTTAAGTAGCCCTGCAATCAGTTCTTGCTTCTCTAGTGCTCACAGCACACTGTTTCTGTATGTTATCCACACCTATGTTGAGAAGTCACTCACGTGAAAGGTGACTGCTCAATGAAGTTTTCACTCATCAGTTTGTGTCGTTTGAGGCAGTGATTATTTCGTTTTCCCTCTTCCTGGGAGGGATGCGAAGGCTGCGCATGGAAGATGGTGTTTTAGTCGGGTCTACAGAGACAGTCTGTGCTTGTAGACAGGATCAGAAGGAACAAGTTCAGGAAATGGCGATGGAGTTTGGTGTGTTTTAGTTACCTCACCTAAAGCTGTGATAAAATGTGTGACAGAAATGACTTAAGGGAAGTTTTCTTTTAGTTACAGTTTCAGAGATCTTAGTCCACAGTCAGTTGGCCCCGGGTGCTTGGGCAGAACATTATTGTGACAGGAGCATGTAGGGGAAGAGGTTGTTTAAGTCCAGTGAACAGGAAGCAGAGAACAAGGAAGGGACTGGGAGCCAAGCACATAACCTTCAGATATATGGCCCCAGCAATCAACTTCCTTTACCTAGACCCACCTCCTAAAGTCTCCCAGACCTTCCCAAATAGGACCAGCAGCTGGAGACCTGGCATCCAACACTTGATAAGACTCATATCCAAAGTATAACGGAGTCTACAGTCTACAGTCTTTGACGGTGGTATTTCATCTGTAAATGAACAGCATCAACAAGAGGCTCTTATGTTTATAATGCTGGCTCTTCCTCCAGCCTCGCTGCCAGCCGTCACCACAGACATAAACCTTCGCACATGTTCAAGAGCACAGTAGCTTTATTTTACTATCACATAAAAAGACGCAGTTATCAGTGAGGAAGAGACAAGTGGAGGAGAGGGGAGCACACGAAAGAAGAGGTCAAGATGAAAATCTGATCAGTCTACTCAGGGGCCTTCACAGTCCTCCACTCTTGTTTCTGTTTTATTTACCCCCTTTCTATCTATAAAAGTGCCAACTCATTCTTATTCTGTTACAGAATTAAATGTTGTTCAATTCTGGACTTGAAAATCAAGCCAGATCTTTTAAGATCTTTTAAAAACACAAAATGTCTCAGCAAATTTCTTCATAATTAAAGACTGTAATAAATAAATTTGTCCTTTCTTCTGCTCATTTACTGCAAAAAAAAGCCATGTTTGTAGACACATACAATTTTAAATGGAAAAAAGGTCCAAAAACTCTTTTTAAAAATCGTATTTTAAAAAGAGTGTCCTATGAGATCTGGGATTCAAAGGTGGCTTGTGATTTGGGCAAGGAAGTTCTGCAATGGACAGCCACACCTCCTGCCCTCTGATGTCTTTTAAGGAATCAGTGCCAGCTGGTACTCAAGGGTTGGATGTTAGTGTTAATTTTATATAATTGTGTTTGTTTCTCAGTTTCTCTCTAATATCTACTTCTATAGGGAGTTTCAAAGGTACCTGATCCTCTCACAGCACACTATTTCTATATGTTATCCACACATTTATTGGATTATTGGGAGCACAGCCTGTAAGTCAGTCTTGTCGGCATAATGTTATTGCACACTGTGTAAAGTTTACCCTTTCATTATTCAAAGGCTGATTTCTCTATCCCGTTACTTGGTTTCAGTCTGGACATGGCATAGTAATGCTGATTCTAAGAATCTCCTGTCTCAAGTTTGTGTAAAGATTGCTCACTGTTGATTCTCTGCCTTGCCAATAAAAACTGGAAAAGCCAATACTGAGTGACATAATAGGGTGGGACATCTGAGTCCAGTGAAGGGAGAAGAGGAAGTGGAGGATTCAGCAAGGAGGAGAGGATCAGGAGAGATCAGAAGAAAAGAGCTGGTGCAGAAAAGGCCAAAAATGAAAGTATTATGGAGATTTTGACTGGGAGGTAGCCAGACTAGCTTGGAGGATTAGAATAGAATAATGACTGCTCAGTATTGTGCTTCAAAGCTAATTAAATTAGTCTTAGTCTCTCTGTGTCACTATTTGGGGAACTAGCTGTGTTAAAGAAATACTGCTGCTGTATCAATTTCTTACATTTACATTAATATTTATATTCATTTTACACCATCTAATAAATCATATATATATATATATCTTCATTCCATTAAGTCTGTTCCTTTAGAGAACCCTGAGTAACACACACACACACACACACACACACACACACACACACACCTCATCTCGTTCTTTTTGCCAGGGTACTTTGTCACAGCAACAACAACAAGAATGTAGATATAGTGGCTTTAGCCAACGTCTTATGACCAAACACAAAGGAAATATCACAGATGCATTCCTGGGTAGGGTATGTTTGACTCAAGTCATGGAGCACATGTCTGAAAGATTAAAATGGTGGACAGAAACACTTCTGTGTATGTTCATCTTGTGTTTCTCCAAAAGAAGTGTTAGCTGGAACCAAATGAAAAGGTACTTTGAAGATATGCTATTTTATAGGAATGCATTAGTGTAGGCACAAGGTTATTGTGTCATTCAAATGCTGATTTCTTTTTTTTTTTTTTTTTTTTTTTTTTTGGTTTTTCGAGACAGGGTTTCTCTGAATATCTCTGGCTGTCCTGGACTCGCTTTGTAGACCAGGCTGGCCTCGAACTCACAAAGATCCGCCTGCCTCTGCCTCCCAAGTGCTGGGATTAAAGGCGTGCGCCACCACCGCCCGGCAAATGCTGATTTCTATACCCCCCATATCTGGTTCCAGTCCTTGATCTGAAGAGCTCATGTCTCAATGTTGTGTAAACACTGCTCCCCAACTGCTCCCTGATATATCAATAAAGCAGCTTACATCCAATCACTGAGCAGGGGAGGGAATAGGGCTGGACTTCCTATTTTCCAGGGGAGGAGGAGTTAAGGAGAGGAAGTAGGGGGATTCAGAAGAGGCAGAGGCAGGAGATAGCAGGAGAGATTGAGCTGAAGCAGGAAAGCCACAAAGTGCAAGTATCTCTGAGATTTACACTGAGGGGAAGCCAGATTAGCTTAGTGAGTTAAGAATGGAATAATAACTGCTCAGTTTTTGTGTTGTGAAGCCTGTTTAACAATTAATATACTAGAGTCTCAATTATTTAGATGATAGCTGGATTAAGAGGTAAACTGTGAAATTAACACAATTATATAAAGTTACACTAACACATTAGACCCTAGGGTCCTCTAGAGGGACAGAACCAATAGAAAAGGGACTTATTAGATTGGCTTACATAATACAGTCTAAATCAGTGGTTCTCAACCTTTCTTTTTTTTTCCTTTTATTTTTTATTTCTTCAAGTTACATCTCAATCTCAGTCCCCTCCCTATTCCCCCCTCCAGTCCCACCCTCCCACCCTCAACCCCCCATCCTCTTCCCTTTTTTTTTTTTTAAAGTTTAAGGTATATCTTATTTCCCCCTACAGTTTCCCCTTTCAGTCCAACAAATGGCTTTTTCTCTTATAATAATAAATACAATACAAACAACAGAGGTAATTAGGCCACAGTTATGAGGGTTATATGGCTTAGCGTACATTCCCAGTGTACAGTCCATATGTATTTGGTACATGACTTTAACATTCTACTATCTAACCATGTCCATGAGTTTAAAGTTCTATATCTGACTCAACATTCATACTAACTTGCAACACAATTTTAAAAGCATCTTCTTAGATCTATAACACCCTCTTGACTCCTAAACAACTCAAAATTTAATTAGGTTCTCAACCTTTCTTTCTTTTTTTTTTTTTTTTTTTTTGGTTTTTCGAGACAGGGTTTCTCTGTGTATCCTTGGCTGTCCTGGACTCACTTTGTAGACCAGGCTGGCCTCGAACTCACAAAGATTCGCCTGCCTCTGCCCTCCCAAGTGCTGGGATTAAAGGCGTGCGCCACCACCGCCCGGCTCTGTTCTCAACCTTTCTAATGCTGCTTTCCTTTAACACAGTTTCTCAGGTTGTGGTGATTCCCCAACCATAAAACTATTTTTGTTGCTACTTCAATAACTATAATTTTGCTACTGTTATGAATGATAATGTAAATATCTGTGTTTTCTGATGGTCTTATGTGACCCTGTGAAAGGGTCATTGGTTGAGAACCATAGCTCTAACTAGTCCAATAATCACCACCCTCACACTGCAGAGGCTGAGAACCCAGGAGCTGGAATGGAGAAGGAAAGAAGACAAACATCTATTAGCTAGTGGAAACGTCTATTAACTAGTGGGTTTGGAGGCTGAGGTGCCAGGATCCAGAAGTCTTCCCTCCAGCGGGAGTCCCTTTGCTGTGTCATAACATGGTGAATTGCATCATGGCAGGAGTGTTTGTAAGAAAGAGCTCACACAGGAAGAAAGCCAGAGACTGGGGGAAGGCTCATTTCGCTTGGGTGTATTAAGTCAGCCTTGTATGAACCAATAGGGGTTCACACAACTACACCACACTATTCCTGTTCAAGGGTAATCCCTAATGACTAAACTACCTTGAACTCGACCCCAGTCCACTGGGTTTGTTTGTCTGCTTTACTTTTTGTTGGGGAGGGGGCTGTGAGCTAGGTGAGTCCTTACCTGTGAGCTACAACTGCAACCTCTATTTGTTTGTTTGTTTGTGAGACAGGATCTCTATACAGACCAGGCTTGCCCACTGATCTTTCTGCCTCTTCCTTCTTTGTGCTGAGATTGCTGGTTTGAACCAACACACCTCTTAACACAGCTACATTAGGGACCAAATTTCCTGCAGAGGAACCCTTGGAGGACCAGTCACATCCAAACCATAACTGTGATGTGTTAGAATATGTTGTATAGTACAGGAGCCCAGAAAAAGTAGAGCTTTTTATTGATTGGTTTTGGTTTGTTTGAGTTATTAGATTATTAGACATAAAAGCTAATAGGCTATGAAAGAACTAGAAAGAAAACCACCTTTACAGTGGAGAAAAAGTGAAGTTTAGAAAGCAGAGAATTGTGTGAGTGAAAGACAGACTTTTTTATCTTATTTTTTATTTTTTTGCCAATTTACCGACTTCATCCCAGCAGCCTGGGGCAGCATTTGGCGCCATAGTCTTTCCTCCCACCGTCCTCCCCTGGCCTGCTTGCATCTGAGGCAGCCTTTGCTCTCTCAGGGCTTCCTGGTTTGGAAGCTTCCAATCAGCCCCGTGGGTTTAATTAGCACTTTCATGCAGACAGTTCCCAAAGTGGTGTCTCCAGAGGTGACCTCTCTCCAGTCACATTCCTCATCTCTAATTCCCTGTTAGCACCCTGCCATACTATATCAAAAATAGAACCCATAAGCCTGTTCTCACTCCCATTTCTGTTCCTATTAATGATGACGCCATCACTCCCAGGCTGTGTAATTCTGGGTCAAAAATCTCCCTTGTCTCTTTTCATTCAACCGGTTAGTCAAACCCCTTCACTTGAGACAGGCCCTGCACTGACCCCCACACCACCCCATGTAGGCTCTCACAATAGTTGTCCTTCAGCTTTTCGGTTGCATGGTGTTATGATTTGGATGGCCAATGTCCCCCATCAGCTTGTGTGTTTGAATACCTGGTTCCCAGCTGGCAGCTGTTTTGGAAGATTGTGAAACCTTTAGAAGGTGGAGCCTAACCGGAGGAAGCTAGTCCCTGGGGTGGTAGGCCTTATGGGCTACAGTCTGGCCCTGGTTCCAGCCAGTGTTTTTCTCTCTGCTTCCTAGCTGCTGAGTTCATATAACCAACATCTCATGTACTGTCACACAGAGAACCAAATTAAGAAAAAAAAAAACCTTCATTTTTTAAACTGTTTCTATCAGGTGTTCTGGTAGTGATGAGAAAAATGGCTGATGCTGTTCCCTTTCCAGGAAAAACCAGAACTTATTCCACACAGCCGGAAATGTCCTGGAAGCAAATTCACTCATTCAATACAAATGTAATGCACAAGCACCCGACAGTGATCTGGGGCCCAGGAATCAGGAATGAATGAGACAAGGTCCTTACTCTCCAGTGAGTAGTGGCAGACAGTGAGGGATTACACAAGTAAATACAGATGACTGGGCCTGTAATACCAGCCCTGAGGCTTCAGGGCCAGATGAGGAAAGTTTGAGACCAGTCCGGGCGGCATAGCAAGACCATGTCTCTCAAATAAAACAAAATAAAATACTACATATCCCAAAATAAAAGTCACCTTTGGTTCTTGTTTTGACAGGATCAAACTTTCAACTTTGGATAGAGTAGTCAAAGGGACGTCCTTTTTTAAAAAAGAAATAATGGGCTGGGCGTGGTGGCACACGCCTTCAATCCCAGTACTGAGAAGGCAGAGGCAGGCGGATCTCTGTGAGTTCAAGGCCAGCCTGGTCTACAAAACAAGTCCAGAACAGCTAGGGATACACAGAGAAACCCTGTCTCAAAAAATGGAAGGAAGGAAGGAAGGGTAAGCTGGGACCAGGCTGAGCTGAGTCTTGCTTCTTGCAATAAAACATTTTGAGAAGAGTTAGAAAGTGGGAGAAACATAGGCAGGGGCAGCAAAGAGATGGCCTTGAAGGAGTCTGGAATTCATCCTTAATGTAAAATAAATAAATAAAAATAAATAAGAAAATAAAAATTCTATGGGAAAGTTCTAAGAAAAAATCAGTTTGAAGCTTAGGGGAAGCTGCTCACCGGGAAGTGTTGGCTGTGCAAGGATAAAGACCAGAGTTCAGATCCCAGCACCTGCACAGAAGCCTGGTGTAACCTCATTCATCTGTAACCCAGGACTGGGGGGATAGATACAGGTGGATCCCACAGACTTGCTGGCCAACCAGTAAAGCCAAAACAGCAAGCTGATGGTCCAATGAGCCATTCTACTCTCAAAATGAAGTGTTTGGCTGTTGAGATGGCTCAGCAGATAAAATGTTTGTTAAACACAAATATGGGTACTAGCATTATGAGTCCCCTAGAAGCCATGTAAAGCCAGATGGAGCAGTACACATCTATAATCTTATCAGCCCTCTGGGGAGAAGGAAAGTGGACACAAGTGAACCCCTGGAAGTTCACAGGCCAGCTTCACTTCAGAAGTGAAGACTAACTACTTGAGTTTGTGGCATGGCCCTCTACATGTGTGTCCCAGCACACACATGTCCAATCCACACCCACGCAAATGAATAATCTCACACATGTAATGAGAATTCCAGAATTTTGGTTTCTTAAAAAAACACACACAAATATTATAAGAATATGCTTTCATTTTAATTCCAGATGTAGGTATGTGGGGCTGCTTCAGACTGTTCGAGGCAGCTGACTGATTTGCCTCATTCTAGCAGGGACATGGTTTTGCCAACTGCAGATAGTTTCTGCGATTATGTGACATTTGGAATTCTGAGAACTTTTCAGAGGGCATATAAATGCTAGAGCCTGATAGGCAGGGATGATGGTTGGTGGTCATTCAGGGGGTAGGGGGTATTTGTGGTTTGTTAGTCTCTCGAAGAAATAAAAGTAAAGAACTTAGATTCAGGGGTCTATCTCTCTCTGTCTCTCTCTCCCCTCTATCCTTCTTTTTCTCCTATGTAGTGATAGGGATGAAAAAGAGAGATAAAGGGGGGAAAAGAAGAACCCACAAAGTAGTAAAGGCCAGCTACAGACACACACCCAAGAAACATGTATATGTACATGAATGACTTACAAGAGCCTGGGGATTGAGGAACATGCAAGTTGAATCTTAGCAGTCACTGAAGTTGTTCAAGTAAGAAGTGATGATGGGTATGGACTAGAGCGTGCCTATCAAAGGTTTGAATACTAGCGTCCCCAGATATGAGAGTACACACCATGCTTCTCTTTTTGGGTCCAGGTTACTTCATCAGGATGCTTTTTTCTCTAGGTCCACCCATCTCCCTGAGTCTAGGCCAGGTGTGGCCGCTGGGGATCTCAGGAAGGGACTCTGAAGTTGGATTCTTATCTAACACCATTACCCAAAGCTACTGAAAGTATATCAGACATTCAACTTTGTAGCTATACAATAAAAATCTCAGAATGACAATAAACCTAACATTGATATTTTAGATGTTCTAACAAAGATCAAGTGGACTTCAAAATAATTTTTAATCTTACGGATAAAAAATATTACCAACAGAGTTGCCAATTATATGTTTGATAAGGGCTTAATGGCCATACCATTATATGAACTCCTAAACTCAATGGTGAAAACTTAATTTTTGAAATAGGAAAAGGACTTGAATAGACATTTTTCTAAAGAAAAAATATTCTAAAGGCTAATAAGCAAATTAATATGTGATCAATATCACAGATCAAAACTGCAATAAGATGCCCCTTCACTTCCATTAGGATGGTAACCGTTAACAAAACAGAAGAAGTTAAATTAATGAGATTAAGGAGAAGTAGAAATATTTGCACATGGCTGGTAAAAATTTAAATCAACACTATGGAAAACAGGATGAAGAATCCTTCAAAAGTCACAAACAGAGCTGCTCTGTGACTCAACACTCTCCCTCCCTGGATCTGTCCAAACAAATAGAAAACAGAGACTTGGACAGATGTCGACTTACGTGTGTTCACAGCAGTCAAAAAGTAGAAGTCAGGCACCCATGGATAAATGGATGAGTAAATCAAATGCCATCTATACATACAATGGAATATCATGCAACCTTTAAAAATTAAGGACACTGACACATGCTCTGACGTGGATGGACACTGAAAGCACTATGCAATGGGAAGCAAGGCAGTTGTGAGAGAGAAACTGTGGGTGAAGTAAGATCTCAGAAAGTAGATCTCAGGGGGCTGGGGACTTACAGGTCAGTGGGCCCAGAATTTCAATCTGGGAAGATGGAAGAGTAGTTCTGAGCTGGGTCATTGTGATGGTTGTACAACGATGTATTTGACACCACTGAAATGACCTTACAACTAGGAATGGTTAACATTTTAATAGCATATTTTACACTACACCTCTACATATGTTAACGATGAAAATCTGCTTGCATCAGAAATGTCTTTATAATTGGTTTGAGTAGGGATCCAAACAAAACCTACACAACATTCTTTACTAATTGGTCTCTTAAGTCTACTGATTGATAATTTCCATTATCCACATTTTTTTTCTCCGGCCTTTAATTGTTAAAGAAACTAAGTTTCTGGTAAATTTGCCTCATCCGGGTTGGCTGATGGCCTTCTTGTAGTGTCGCCCAGTGTGTTCTATTTCTTTGTGTGTTCTGGCAGCCATAGATGTAAAGTTTTTGTAGTGGGTTTGTGGGCCTGTGTATATGTGTGTGCATGTGTGCATGTGTTTGGAGTCTTGTCTTGTTTTTGAGACAGGATGTTACTTTATAGTGCTGGGTGGTGTGTAATTCAAGGAGCTCTGCTTGCCTTTGCCTCCCCAGTAGTAGGATTAAAGACCTGCATCCCCATGCCTAGTGATAACTGGTTTCATTTGGACTCTTCCAGGGGCAATATTTGGAAGTGATACTGAGCACTTGCTATCATGTCACTTCAGGAAGTATTAACATCTGGTTGCCACTCCTGGTTGCAATTAATGACCACATGGATGTGCCTGCCTGGAATGGTCTCCATCCATCTTTCACCCAGTGACCCCAATAGCTACCAGACATCCACAACTCAATTATGGCTGCAAAATGTGTGTGTGTGTTTGTGGGGGGGGGGTTATTGTCTTATTGTATTGCTCTGTTTTGTTTTCTAATTCTAATATTCTAAGTTCCCCTCAACTATTCTTCTGTACAGATTACCCTTTACACCAAAAGCACTGTGACTTCCAGGTTCACTCATGAACTTTGTTCTTTGTTTCTCATTAGTTTTCAAATATTGAAATGGTGTCCTAACAGTTTTCAAAGGGTTACCAGCTAATTTTTGTTTCTCTGTGAGAATGGGCTTTTAATATTGATTACATTTTTAGAATCTTGTGCATGTAGAGCAATGGCTCACCAGTTAAGAACAATGGCTGCTCTTGAAGAGGACCTGGGTTCAATTCCCTGTACCCACATGATGGTTTATAACCATTTGTAACTCCAGTTCCAGAAGATCCTGTGATAGAAGGTAGGTCTCTTTAGTGAAATTAGTAGGCAGTGCAGCCTAACATCTGGCAGCACATAAAGGAGAGCTTGGTGTCCCTTGAACTTGGGCCAAGATGGACAGAGCACAGTTGAGGCCATAGTTCCATGCCCTGTTGAAGGGGCATGGCTAAGAAACTGAGCAAGCCACACAGATGACATTGGCTGCTGTGAGAAACAACGGGACTGCTGGACATCTTGAGTGATTTTGTGGACCCTGGAGACCGCCAAGGATCTTGAGATAATGCAATATATAAGCCAGAAAGCTCCACGTGGCGCTCTCTTCCTCCTGCCCTAACCAACTGAGAAGACACGGTGGACAAATGCACAGCAAGGCATAGCATATTCAGTCCATTAGGCCATAATGGTCATAAACTGAAAGGTGGATTCCAAGAGAGAAAGACTTTTCATTACAAGTTAGCCCAAGAAAGACCCTTTGCTATAATTCAGCCTACTAAGGCTGGCAGCAAAGCGGGTGAAGTTTGGAAGCTGCTTGGAGAAGATTTAGGCCGTGAAGTCTATAGAAAAAGACGGCGTCAGTGTGGCGGTTAGAGCAGACAGACTTTATAAGCCAGCCACAATTTGGTGGTTGAAATAAATTGGCCCTGTGAACTGGGCAAAGTAAGGCCCAACAGACTTTAAGCTTGAAAGACACTACCTGATGGGACTGCCGTAAACCAAGTCTCCCTGCACAGACCCATACTAAGAATATTAATATCCTTTTAAGAAAGGATATTAATGTGTGTGATATGTATGCATGTATGTATATTTGTATATGAGAGCAAAGACATGTGGGTATCACGTGGAGAATAAAGAATGGTGTCAGTTGTTGGTCTTCACCTTCCACCTTATTTGAGTCAAGGTCTCTCTTGTGTTTCCACTGTGTACACCAAGAGAGCCAGCCTGAGACCTTCTGCAGTTGCTCCTGCTTCTGCCTCCCATCTCCCCACGGGGAATGCTGGGATTACACATGTGTAAGATACCATGCCTGGCTTATATGGGTGTTGAGGGTTTCCTCTCAAGCCCTCATCACAACTGCACAGCAAGTACTTTCTCCCATGAGCCACCTTCTCTGTCCTGTATGTGGTTTTTTAATTCAGTATGTCATTATCCTTTTGGATGTTCAAATAGTCTCATCTGCGGCCAGTGGAAGACTCCTCAGGTTGGCTCCTAAACCACTTTTACCTGCTGTTTTTGCTGTGCTCTTTGCTCTCCAGTACCACATGGTGTTTCAGGGTTAGCTTGTCTATCCCTACTTTGCACCAGGAATCAACGGTTTCTCCAAAGAGTCTTAGAAAATGGCATTTAGAGGCTGAGAACTGACTTAAATACTAACTGCTGCTATGTGATAACTTCTGCGCCTTCTTATTGCCCAGAGTTAGACAGTGAGTTTTGCTGTGTTTGTTACTGTTCTGTTCTTAAGAACAAAAATATCATGAGTTCATGTATTTCCAGACTACACAATTTTAATTTAACTGCACTAATTTTTTATATGTATCTCTTTATCCTGAAGAATTCTTGGTACTCGATGACAGCACATAATTACTTATTCTACTCATTTATTATCATTGCTTCAAAATAACAATACCTATATAAATATTACCAGCGTGTCTACTAAATGCAACATGATTTTCAATTCTCTTTGTCCTTAGGGTATATTGTATTGTGAATATCTGAACTTGCACATGCCTTAAAGTCACATGAAGTGACCCTCTGTGTGACTGAAACACAAATCCACAGATTGGAAACACATTATCTTTTAAAAATTTGCTCCTTTGTTTTCACTTCTTAAAGACCTCCTTGCTTCTTGTTGTTTTCTTCATGCTTATCCAATTCTACTTTAATGCCAGGTAAAAGTGTTTACTGTGTGGTTCCAAAATCCAACTAAGTACATCTCTATAACAAAATACATTTAAAGAAGCCTAGGCCACCTTTGCCATCCCTGCAACCCTGTTACCCTCTTTTCTGCCTGCCCCCTACCCCCACATCCAGATAACCATTTTCAGTAGTCTGGGCTTTTCAGATCCATTGTTCATTAATATAAACAAATAAAACACATATCCATGTTCTCAGGTAAAGAATGGCATATTATAGGCACTCTCTGCCCTTGAACTTTTCTCCATTGTGTGGATATGTAAGAGTTTGTTTTGAGCAGGCTCCTGGCATTGGCCATGGGTTGTTTTCTAACTTGCCATCACACACAAATTGAATTGTCTTGTTTATGTGCCATTCCGTATTTTCCACCAGTGACTCCATAAGACAGATTTCTTGACATGGAATTGATGGGTCAAAATATAAATGCTTGTGGAATGCCGATAATGGACACATTCCCTCCTTTGGGCCTTTTATCTCTCATCAGCAAAACATGGGGGTGCCAATTTCTCTCCAACCTTGCCAATCCAATTGTTAAGCCCCTGGAGTTTTGCCAGGCTGATAGGGCAGAGATAGTATTTTAATGTAGTTTTAATTTTCCTCTCCCTAATGAGGAGTGGATTGGAACGCCTTATCACATCTGGAAGGGCCATTTGCATTTATTTTCTTGTGAACTATGTGTGGATTTCCTGCTCAGTTTTATAAGGCCAATGTTGTTTGCCTTCTCAATTTATAGAAATTCATTAGTTGTTAGAGACTTTAACCTTTTGTTGATATGAGGAGTTATAGATATTTCCCCAGACAGCTCTACTGTCTTGCTTAGTTTTTAGGTTACTTGCTTGCTGGCTTACTTTCCACACAGAGGTTTTAAAATATAATAAGATAATTAAGTTTCCCCTAGGTTTGGGAAAATTTCACGAACTTTATGAAAGAAAACACGCCTAGTTTTCCTCTAGTGTTTGGACTAGCAGACTGTTGTGTAGTGCACAGGATGAGGTCATTTCTATCTTTCTCATACAAACGGCCATTTCCCCAATATCATTTATAAAAAGTCTGTATTTCTCCACTGATTTCAGAAGCTGCCTTCCTTAGAATCTAAAGTCCCATATGCAAATAACTTAGGGTTATTTCTGGATTTTCTGTTTGGTTCCATTGGTTGTCACTTCATTCACTTGCCAATACAATTGTCTTCTAATTATAGAGACTTTGCAAAATGCCTTAACATCTGGCCTCACATCACAGCTGGGATGAAGCCATACTGCTTCAGGGCCAAAAGCTGTCCGTCACACAGATCAAGTACAACCACGAAGGAGACCTCCTCTTCACCGTGGCCCCAGACCCTATCATCAATGTGTGACACTCCACTAGTCACCTACATGGACCATCCTGGAGCTGTGTGGAGTGTGGATGCTGCCTGGGACACTAAGCATGTCCTTACTGGCTCAGCTCTCTGGGATTGTGAAACAGGGAAGCAGCTGGCTCTATTCAAGACCAACTCAGCTCTCCATCCTGACTTGTGCCTTTGACTTCCAAAGCAACATCATCATGTCTTCCACAGGCAAGCAGATGGGGTACCAGTGTTCTGTGAGCTTCTTTGATCTACAGGATCCAAGCCAGATGGACAGCAGTGAGCCCTACATGAAGATCCACTACATTTATTCCAAGATCACCAGTGCCTTTTGGGGACTCCTGGGGGAGTGCATCACTGGAAGCCATGAGAGCAGGGAGAGCTCAACCAGTACAGTGCCAAGTCTGGAGAGGTGTCAGTGAATATTAAGGGGAATTCCATGCAGATCAGTGTCATCTAGTTGTCTACAGACATGGCTGCATCCAATGTCCACACAGCAAAGCTCTTTGACTCCATGAGTCTGGAATGTCAGAAGACTTTCTGAACAGAATGTCTAGTCAGCTCAGCTGCCCTCTCTCCCAGCTTTGACCATGTAGTGCTGGGAGGTGGTCAGGAAGCCACAACCTCCACCAAGATTGGCAAGTTTAAGTTAGCCAGGTTCTTCCATTTGGCTTTTGAAGAAAAGCTTGGAAGACTCAAGGGCCACTTTGGACCTATCAACAGTGTTGCTTGCCTTCCATCCTCATGGCAAGAGGTACACCAGCAAGGTGAAGACTGTACATTCACACCCACTACTTCGGGCTGCACCTCTGTGCACACCAGGGAGACTGCTCGCAGAAGGTTTTAGGCTCCAAGAAATAAATTAGTTTGTTTAAAAAAATGCTTTAACATCGGGCTTAAAGCGGATTCCCTACTCATTTTTTTTCTCTTTTAAGGTTTTTCTAAGCTCTTTGTATTTAGTTGTTCAAAATGGAAATCTATAATCAATTTGTTAAGCACTATGCACAAAAACTGATGTGTATATTTTTA
>CAJQZJ010033498.1:180171-192238 GCA_907164525.1 Lophiomys imhausi | reverse complement strand
ATCCTCAAATTCAGTATGGCTTCCTATCTCCTTTACTATTTCTATATACTTGGGGAACATTGTACCCATACATTTTAATTAGTTCTCATTAGATCTATGCTTAAGTATTTTTGTGTCAATTTAAAAGAAATATTTATAGTTACTTAGTTACTCACTTATTTGTCTATGCATTTATTTATTAAATCAAGTTACATCTCAATCACAGTCCCCTTCCTCCTCCCCTCCCACTCTCTCCTCCCTCTCCCACCTATACTACTCCTCTGGTGTGGGGGCCCCCACACATCAGCCCACCTCAGTTCATCAGTCACATGAGAACTAAGAGCTTCCTCTTGCTCTTAGCTGTTCATTTACATATGAAATGTATTGCTTTGTATATGCTAATTTTATAAGTATTTCAACATAATTTAGTGTGTGTGTGTGTGTGTGTGTGTGTGTGTGTGTGTGTGTGTGTGTATGTGTGTGTGTGCTTGAGTGAGGGTACACACATATGCAGGGCACATGTGGAGGTCAGAGAGTAATTTTTGGAAATTGGTTCTTTTCACTGCGGGTTCTAGAGATCTAATGCAGTTCATCAGAGTTTCGTGAAAAGTATTTTTTACCTACTGAACCATCTCACCAGCTTTCCCCTACACACTATTTTAAGCTCTGCTACTTTAATAACCCAAGTGTTTAAGTAGTTTTATCAAAGATTTGAAAGCATTACCCAGGCACACTATAATCTGACCTATAAATACCAGTGACTCCACCCTTTGTGTGCTGTATAGGTGTGAGGGTACGTGCACTCGTGTGTGGAGGTCAGAGGTTGTCGGCAGGTGTCATCCTCTATTCCTTTCCATCTTAGTTTTTGAGAAAGGACCTCTCTCTGCACCTGGAACTTGTTGATGAGGCTGACTGGCCAGAAAGCCCCTGGGATCCACTTATTTCTTTACCATTCCCTTGATGCTGGGATTACAGATTCACACCACTGTGCCTAACTTTCCATGAAGGTGCAGAATCTGAACTCAGGTCCTCATGCTTGTTCGGCAAGCATTTTACCACAGAGGCATCTCCCCAGTGTCTCTTCCTCCCTGACTCATGTTCCTTTCTCTACTGACACTGGATGACATTTTTAGACTGGTTTTAGACAGTAGTAGTAATAATGGCCACCCTTGTCTTATGTCTGACTTTTCTTAATGAATTTTATCTTTAAGTAAGATGCTGGCTTTGAGGCTGAAATATATCTAATTTCTTGATGCATTTTAAATTTCCCATCAATGTGCCACTGTCTCTTCATTTCAGGTATCATGTGTAAATCATCTAGAATGGTTACTTTTCAAATTCCAGTACATACAAGGATAACAAGAGGTATTCATTAAGTATACATGCTGATTCAGCACATACAGGACAGGACTCAGTTTCTGTATTGTTGCAAATCTCCCCCAGGGCAGGCTGGGTACTATAACTCAAAGTGGACAGCACTTTACAGAGCAATGATCTAAAAGAAATCATTTTGTAGCATTATTTTCAAAACGAATTTTAACCCAAAACAGAGAACACGGTCATGAAAATTCCTAGTTTGTAATTTTAAGAGCCACATATGTTTAACTCTCTGAGGCCCAATCCTGCAGATTGACGCAGAGGTTTTTGCATAAGCCACTGAGGAGTAAAATACAGGATATGGTCAAAGGTGGCTTCTGTCACATAAAAAGAGGAAGAAAGCCCTTTCTGTGGCTGGGGGTGGGTCTGAGGAGAAAGAGTTGAGACATGCAGTTCCTGCAGCCCCTGTTAGGAAATATGTTGTGGCAGGAGTTGCAGATCCCAGGTAGTTCAAGGGAGAATCCAAGAATGGAAATGTATGCAGGAGAAAGAGCAACTAACCAGTAATGGCAACTAGTAAATGTGCCTCTCAGGGACAAAGTTCTTGCATAACAGGAGCCTTCAGCAGGGACCCACCAGGTTCAAAGGACTGAGACTAGATACTCCTTACCTGGTACCAGAGAATAAGCTACTGTTGGCTTTGTGTTCAGGATTTCATGTGTGAAAAAAAAATGTTAAGCCATAATAACAGAGTTAGCTTCGAACTAACACAAAACCAGAAACAGGGAGTAGACAATGAAGTCAGATTAGAGATCCAGAAATAAATCCAGAAAACTATAAACACCTAATCGTTCACTAATATTCAAACAAACACTGGAGGAGAGACATTGTTCAACAAGTGGTGCTGGGGAATGCTGAATATCCGTATGTAAAATAATGAAACTATATTCATATCCCTCACCATGCACAAAAATCAGTTCAAAATAGGTCCATGTCCTTAGCATGGGGCTTGAAGCTTTGAAGCTTTTAGAAGAAAACACTGTAAGAGATAAGCGTAGGTAAGAAGAGTCTGCAGAAATTCCAATAACACAAGGAATAATCAATTGAAAAATGGGATTACATGAACTTTAAAAAGCTTATAGGATATGCTAACCAGGGAAACAGGTAGGTTAACTGCAGAACTTTATGTCCCCTTTCTCCAACTCCAATTCCCCAGTCTTATCTCCAGCTCTGCTGCAAAATACCCCTGTAGGCTCCCTTCCTCCACTGCCCTTGTCTCTAGCAAACCACACAGATCCTTCCCTTCTAGCTTACCTTCCCCCACTCACTGCTTTATCTCCACCCCCAACTCCATCAGGGACTGTCTGGGAAACCATAGGCCACTCTGACTAGAGAGGCAAGTAGGCTACCTGAAAACTTTCACCTTATCCTCCTATTTTCCCAAGTCCAGTCCCCTAGTCTCATCCTCAGCTCTGTAGCAGACCTTCTGCTGTGGCCTCTCCTCACTGTCTGCCCCCATTCACAGGGGACCAAGCAAATTCTGGTGGAACACCCTGCTTTCCTCTCTCCTGTGAACCCTGCAATCCCTCCAACCAGCCCCACTCTGAAGTGTCAGCTCCCAGAAATACAATTTACCTGGAACCCCCAGGGGCAGCACCTGTTAGGACCCCAGAAATTTTCCTTCTAGGCAGCACAGTCACCAAAAGCTCTATTTTTTTTTTTTTTTTTTTTTTTGAGACAGGGTTTCTCTGTGTGTCTCTGGCTGTCCTGGACTCACTTTGTAGACCAGGTTGGCCTTGAACTCACAGAGATCTAACTGCCTCTGCCTCTCAAGTGCTGGGATTAAAGTCATGTGCCACCACGCCCAGCTATTAGACAGCTGTGAACTGCCATATGGTGCTGGGATTTGAACCCTGGTCCTTTGGAAGAACAGCCAGTGCTCTTTAATCGCTGAGCCATCTCTCCAGCCCCCACCAAAATCTCTTAAAAACCAGAGAGGAAACAGAAACCAAGGAACAAAACACCTACCCAACAAAGACAAGACCAGATATTATCTTAGGGTAATGAGCTGGAAAAAGATATTCCAAGCAAATGGACCGAAAAGCAAGCCAGTGAAATGTTAATGTAACTTTATATAATTGTGTTAGTTTCACAGTTTACCTTTTAACCCAGCTATCATTTAAATAATTGAGACTCTATTATATTGTTAACCAGGCTTCACAACCCAAAAACTGAGCAGTTATTATTCTATTCCTAACCCACTAACCTAATCTGGCTTTCCACCACTGTAAATCTCAGAGATACTTGCACTTTGCGGCTTTCCTGCTTCAGTTGAATCTCTCCTCCTCTCTCCTACTTTTGCCTCTCCCTGAATCCCTCTACTTCCTCTCCTTAACTGCTCCTCCCCTGGAGGGCAGGAAGTCCAGCCCTGTTCTCTCCTATGCTCAGTGATTGGCTGTAAGCTGCTTTATTGGCATATCAGGGGACAATTAGGGAGCAGTGTTTATATAACATAGAGACATGAGCTCCTCAAAACAACAACTGAAACCAGATATGAGGGGTACAGAAATCATCATTTGAATTACACAATAACCTTATGCCTACAGTGAAGGAATTTTAGTAGCTAATAAAATAGACTTCAAAACAAAACTAATCAGAAGCGATAAGGAAGGACACTATATACACTTTCATCAAAGGAAAAATCCACTAACATAACATTTTAATTCTTAACATCTATGCCCCCAAAAACAAGTGTACCAAAGTTTGTTAAAAAAAATTACTACAGCTTAAGTCACATATTGACCTTCACACACTGATAGTGGGAGACTTTAATACTTGACTCTTGACAATAGACATGTCATCCAGACAAAAACTAAACAGGAATGCTGGAGCTAACAGACATCATAAATCAAATGATCTAACAGATATTTATAGAACCTTTCACACAAATACCTTTTCAGAACCTCATAGAACTTTCTCTAAAACTGACCACATACTTGGACACAAGACAAGTCTCAAGAATACAAGTTATATTGAAATAGTTCCCTGCATCCTATCAGACCACCACAAACTGAAGCTGTATATCAACAATAACAACAACAGAAAGCTTACTAACTCATGGAAACTGAGCAACTTTCCACTAATTGCAAAATGGGCTAAGAAAGAAATTAAGAAAGAAGCTAAAGATTGTGTATAATTAAATGAAAACAAATATGCAACACACCGGAACTCGTGGGACACAACGAATGTGGTTCTAAGAGGCAAATGATAGCATACATGAAAATCAACACAAAAACAAAAACAAAAAAATCTGGAGAGAGATCTCATACCAGCAACTTAGCAGCACATCTGAAAGCTTTAGGAAAAATAGAAAAGAAGAAGTCACATTTAAAAGGAGGAGATGGGTAAGAAATAATCAAACTCAGGGCTGAAGGCAATAAACAATCCTACGTTTAAAAAAAAAAAAAAAACCTGCTGAGGATTCACCATACCCCCATTTCAAGCTGTACCACAAAGCTTTAGTAATAAAAACAGCATGATACTGACTCAGCCATCACCAAAGAAGCTTCCTCCAGCAACAGATGAGAACAAATAAACCCAGAGCCAGACATTATGCAAGGAGTGAGAGACCTTGGAACTCTCAACCCTAAATGGGATGTCTCCATCAAATCCCTCCCCTTGAGGGATTTTGGGAACCCCTCAGCAGAGGAGACAGAAATAGTGTAAGAGCCAGAGGGGATGGAGGACACTGGAAAAATAAGGTTCTCTAAATCAACATGGGAAAGGTCATAAACTCACAGAGAGTAAAGCACCAAGCTCAGGACCCCCATGGGTATGGACAGGTCTCTGGCAGGCCCTTTGCATATATATCATGGCTTCCAGTTCAGTGCTTTTATGGGATTCCTGAGTGTGGGAACGAGTGGGTCTTCGATTCCTGTGCCTGCTCTAGGGCTCTTTTCTTTCTGTTTGTCTTGCCCAACCCTGATGTGATAGTTTTTGTTTTGCCTTATTATATTTTTTAAATGTTTTATTACTCTCCCTTAGAAGTCTGTTTGTTTTCTAATGAGAGGCAGAAAGGGAGTGGATCTGGATGGGAGGGGAGGTGGAGAGGCACTAGGAAGAATAGAGGGAGGCAAAACCATAATCAGGATATATTATGTAGAAAAAGTCTATTTTCAATAAAAGAAAAAGAAAGTTACAGTAATCAAAGCACATGGTTCAGTATGGCCATGCTAACTGGCAGAACAGTCAATTTGGTTTAGTAGAAGGTGAAGTGTAAAATAATTTAAAAATAGTTTTCAATAATATTAAGTCATATATTAATATAACAAAATGTACCCTAGATATTGCTTTATGTCTGATTAGGAGGCTCAAATTGGCACAGTAAAAGGTTTTATCTTGGCTTCACCCAAAGTACTTGAAAATCCTATAAGAAATGTTTATATCTAAAGTGTTTTAAGCATTTCCTTTTCAACTGTGCATTATTTTGGAATAAAGTTTTTAAAATTTATATATATATATATCTTCTGGGACTTTTTACCAATAATGAACTTCAAATTCAATAAATCACATTATATTATATATATAAAAAAACTTGCCGCATAGCAAAGGCAACAATCACCCAAGTGAGAAATCAGCCTAAGGAATGTGTGGAAAAGTCTTTAACAACTGTACATACAGCAGATAGGGGATTAATATCACCCCGAGGACATTAGTCCAGCACACCATAGAGATACTTGTCCATCCACACCTACTTACTGCTGCACTATTCACAGTAGCCACAATAGAGAAGCAGCTTTGATGTCCATTAGCAGATGGATAAAGAAAACATGGCGCACATGTGCAACAGAATTTGATTTTGACTATAAATAAAAATAGCATTGCAGAGAAATGGATAGAACTAAGGATTATTATGCTAAGTTAAATGAGGTGGGCTCAGGAATGGGTGCACTTTTTCTGTCCTGTGCAGAATGCAGAATTAAATAAAGGGGGTGTGTGTCATAAAAATAATGGACTATGGGAGGGGAGAAAGAGGTCTAAAAGGAGAATGAGTGGATAACAAGAGGATATGGAATATGCATGTCAGAAAGCCAGGCAGAATGGGAAATGGAGGGATAGGAGCAAATAAGAACAAAACAAAATAATACATGTATAAAAATGGCACCAGGAAACATATTTCTCTGTGTGTTAAGCAGCATAAGAAAAAAACTATAATTAAAAAAAAATCAATAAAATTAAAACCAAAGTAACCCGTTCACGCATTCATCCATTCTGTAAGCTGAGGATTCACTGGCAGGTGCTAGGGACAAAATGAACAAAATAGCTTTAGTCTACACTTACAAAGGTTAAAATCATTAACACTGTGGTTCTCAGCCTTTCTAACACTGGGACCCTTTAATACAAATCCTCATGTTGTGGTGACCCACAACCATAAAATTATTTTCATTGCTACTTCATAACTGAAATATTGCTACTGTTGTGAACCATAATATAAATATCTGTGTTTTCTGATGGTCTTGTTTGGCCCCTAAGGTGAGAACCACTAGCCTAATGAGCAATGGTAGCATACGTATACACACGGATGCATATCTGACAATGTGTATAGACATTCCCATACTTCCCCCTGATATCTGACTCAATCCATGTGTCTAAAAGAACTCAATTCTGATGTCTTATTTTAATTAAAACTCACCTTTCTCAGTATTTGCCAGTAGAGTACTTCATTTCCCAACTAAACACCTAATAATATACACATATTTAAGGTTTTGAGAAGGTGGTAAAATATGTATTCTTGATCTATAAAAATATTTCTAGAATAGTTGGCATTTAGGATACTTCCTAGTCATGCCATATCTGTGATATGTTCTTACAGGACAAAACTTAAGAGTCTCTTAAGTTATATAAATCCAGATCCAAATATAGGGTTTTTAAGTTGGCACTCTTCCTTATACTAATCGAAAACAATTCCCATTTGCATGTTTAGTGATGTTGTGAAAAGGAAATTTCAGAGATGAGAGAGTAATTCTGTGAAAAAAAATATTATTCATGTATAACTTTATTTCTGTGGTGTGAATGTGTGTGATATTGCCCTATATTTGCAAAGCCTAAATCCCAAGTTATAGTGCTGTTTATAAAGTTAAAAAATCATTTGCAAGATTTTTCTGTTTATATAAAACTACATATTTTTGCCTAAAGACATCATGGTAATGCAAATCCCTCTGCCCCCAAATCTTTTCCATATCCCATGTTTCATCCCACACCTTGGGCTTCATTCAGTTCCACCAATAGCAACCACAGGTCTAGTTCCTGCTAGGACAGACTTGCTGAGCAGCTGAAAGGGGAACATGATCGCACCTAGGTGAAGCAGGGCATCTTCCTCAGATACCCTTTCCCCATTGGTTACCGCATCCGATATAACTTTACCGCATTATGGTGACTCCTAAGTGTAAGAGCCTATCTCTGTTGGTAAGAAGTTCCCCCACACTGTTGTTTAAACATATGATACATGGTACACATGCCAAGCCGGAGGACAGGAAGTACGCTTAGATCTATCTGCCTTTGGAGACGTGTTGAACCAGCAGCTTAGACAGATGCCAGGTTTTAAATTTTCAGACCCCTGAAAATTTAGTTTTAAAACCAAGGTCAATTCCAGAGTTTAGGTCTCTAGCCTTTCCTGTAGCTGCTTCTTTGCCTGGAGGCCCAGGACATCTTGGTAGAGGCAACGAACGGATGGCCATTGCAAAAACCCTCTCTACCTGCTGGGCTCTGTGCTCAGGAAGCCGACCAGAACACAGACCAGTTCGTGTATCTGTACTACCAGAAAATGGAGTAGACACTGCACCAGAGTGCTTGTATGAGGGGCTAGACAGGTGACTCAGCACTTGCTGCTCTCACAGAAGACTATAGAGTTACGTTCCCAGCAGCCATGTCCAGGGATGCGCAACAGCTGGTAACTCCAGTTCCAGGGCATCCGATGCCCTGTTCTAGCTTCCAGGTACCTGCATGCACATATCCATACACAAATACACTCACATATACATAATTTTTTTTAAAAAATCATTTTTTAAAAGAGCATTTGCACCAAGGCCCTTTGTCATAGTTACACACTTTTCCAGACTTCCACTCAAACTTCTATCAGATCACTTCTAGAAGAGAATAGAGAGATAATATGGGTAGGGAGACAGCCAAGGGAAGAAGCCAGATGAAACCTGGTGTAGACGGACAAGGATCCACTAAGGCAATGAGGCACGGGTCTCCAAGTCTCCAAGTGCTTACATCTCTGGATTACAGCACAGAAAAGCAGAAAGTCATCTAAGAGCTATGGTTGGAAATGAACTCCAAATTTGCGGCTGAAGTCACCTCACTTCGCTGGAAGCCGACACCCTTACATGCGCAGGTGTCCGGGCATCCATCATAGTAAAAAGAACACCAAGTGACGCTCTGTCCTATTGAAGTGCTGTGACTACTAAGATACCCTCCCCCATCAATGAGCCACTTGAGGGAGAAAACAGGACTCCTAGGACCCGTGGGAACCAGAGAGATGGCCGAAACTGTAATTGTGAGCGACACTGTGGACCACGCAAGCATGTCTCAGTTTGACATTTCCAACACTTGGTAGTGCTTAAATTCCTGTGACATATCTGGTGACATATCTGACCTGAATATATGCCCAAGGTAAGTGTACAACCCTAAAAACAGAACTGTTTCCACTTCTCACTGGCTAGTGTTCTGGAGAGAAGTTGTCAGAAAAAAAAAAAAAACTTTGCACAATACTGTCCTGTGATCAGAGCCTCAGGGAAGGTTTACACATGAATTTATTCAATTATCTTTGATACAAGCTCAACAATAATAGCTGGTATAAAAATGATGAAAAGGTAGTGAAAGGGAAGTCAGACTTACTGGGGAGATAGATATGCAGTGTGGATAGGTTTTTGCTTAGAGAACCTGGATAAATCCTCTATTAACTAATGTGCGAGTGATGGTGATCATCATACTATAAGATTTAAATAAGAAACTGTATGCGAACGTATCCAGGCTGAACACACGATGGTCACACAAAAAAGTTAGTCTCCTCATTCACCAACTTTGGGTTAGCCAATTAACCTTGGAAGCTTTTGTTTCCCCATCTCAAAGAAGGAAATATTTTCTATCATATACTAAGATTTGAGGCTTGTAAGTGTATGAAGACACTGCAAGCTGCAAAGGATTGTTCAGATGTTAGTCCATTGATATTATGTCTGACATTGGCCTCTCGGTATATAAATCCCATTCAATTTATCTCTAGATAAGTGGGGAGCAAGGCCTGGGCTTCACTATATGGAAGCCAAGGCACAAATACTCTCAGGGCCCTGGCAGGGAGTAACTGTCTGCACTTTGAAACAAAATAGAGTACCCAACAGAGTCAAAGACCCATCTCAGCAACAATATGGAACTGTTACACAGTGTCTTATTGGCATACACACAGGTTGACAGTACTGGAATTGGTGGCAACATCATCATGTAACCACAGCAGATTCCAGTGGCAGCATCCTACACAGCATCAGACAATGGTGGGATGTGGCTGTGCCGCACCTTGCTAGGCACAGTGGGCTCTCTGACCTGCCCCTGGGTCCTTTTTACCTGTGAGACATACACATGCTGTTCCCATTTGGACAGTTTCTTTGGACCTATGACTGGTTCTCACACCATCACATCAAAGATTCAGTTGTAGGTCCAGCATATTTAAGTAGCCAGTGACCAAATGATTTATTCATATTTAGTTATTGAATATGTGGACTAAACCCCAAAGAATCAGATCCTTTTAGAATCAAATAGAAAAAAAAATTAGCCAATGCCCCAAATAAATCTTCTTGCTGAATAATTATGTAGTGTCCCACATTTTCTGTACAGCTCACATTAAACAGATGCAAAACCTCGTCACATTAGATTTAAGCTAGTTTTCTGTTTTGTTCTTCCTGTTGAATGAACCACACACAGAGACACTGTCCTAGTTAAGGCTTTCTGTTGCTGTGATAAACACCACATGACCACAAGCAGGTGAGAGAGGAAAGGATTTGTCTTATCTTACACTCCCTGGTAACAATCCATCTGTTGGAAGGGCAGGAACTCAAAGGGGCAGAAGCACAGAGAAAATCTGCTTACTGCCTGGCTCACAGTGGTGCATTCAGCTGCCTTTCTTATACAGGCAAGGTCCACCTGCTTAGGGATGGTAACACCCACAGTGGGCTGGATCCTCCAATTAGAAAATGACCCACAGCTATGCCTACAGGCCAATGTGATGGAGAAAATTCCTTAATTGAGGGCCTCCCTGCCTAGGTGACTACTGTTTGTGTCAAGTTGTGAAAAACTAAATAGCACCATAAGGAAAAGAGCTAAAAATAATTTCTTTTGTAAATTATTTTGTTCATGTTTTTAGTTACATGAAAAATAGTGTATTTCATTATGACAACATTATGTATGTGCATAAGCAATTGTAGTCTGATAATGTTTGCCTGCTGCTCCCCTCACCAATCCTTCCTGTTCCTTCTTATTGGTCCCCTTCTGCTTTTATATCACACAAATGTGTGCATACATACATATGCGTGCACACACACACACACACACACACACTTAAATCTAGGTTCCTCGTGAGAAATATGCAATGTTTTATCTTTTAGCCTCCAGTTACAAAGTAATTTTAAATATTTCTAGAATGATTCTCAGTTTTTAATTTTTTTCCCCATTATTGGCTGATAAGAATTTCACATTTTAATTTAAATTCTCCCCAATGAATAAAATGAAGTACTAAGAAATAAAAGTACCCCTTTTCCAGAGAGGGCTAAGCTATGGGTACCACAATGTTAGTATCTGAGGTCTTCTCGCTCCTCAAGGACCAAAATTTGCCTTTAAAGGGTGCTAAGTTGTCCCCTTTGGAGACATGCTTTAGAGTAATGGGCTCAGACAGCAGATGAGTCTTTGGTCAACAGCTCCATGACTACTAGTAATGCCTCCTATTCACTATGTAAATAAACATGCATGAAGAAGTTTGTCAGGTTTCTGATGTCCCGAGTCGTGCCTGTCACTCAGACTGCCTCTAATTAAGGCTCTCGTACACTTATTCGAATGAAACAATGTGAATGTCTTTGTTAAACTGAGGCTAGAATGTACATTACTAAAACATTTTACTACAGGCACAAAACACAGTGCTAGGTAGGCTGGAAAGAAAAGATACTCAAAGTAGTGAGAATGAGAATAAGCGTAAGGTCAAAAATAATCGTAATAGCTCTAGCATTTCCTCTCATGTAATGTTGGACAATGACGTTCTACCCTGTACTGAGATGGCCAAGTCTAAATAGCAGACAATATCAAGTTTAACTTCAGTCTGCAAGGCCCAGACAGAGACTTTAACAATGAAATTATTCAATATTTTACATGAATATGTAGAGATCGGTAAGCCAACAATTTTAGAGAAAAGACAGTTTCTAATTTCTGAAAACTGGAAGGCCATCATCCTTCATTGGCTAATGGAATTGCACTCAAAACTTCAGTGGAGCAAACAGGGAAGAATGAAAACCTTCACTGATGTGCAGGGTGGAGCTCCATCACTAAGTCTGTGCTTGGCATGGCACCGTCCTCTGTCCACCCTTCATTCTGGAAAGAAAATTAAATAATCACAGAGCAACAACAAACTTCTTACTTTTGAGACAGGGTTTCACTCTATAGCTAGGACTGGCCCGGAACTAATAGAGATATGCCTCCAAGGTGCTGGGATTATAGGCGTGGAGATATGCGT
>CAJQZJ010033498.1:168047-180161 GCA_907164525.1 Lophiomys imhausi | reverse complement strand
TTATAGGCGTGGAGATATGCGTCCAAGGTGCTGGGATTATAGGCGTGCACGACCATGCTCCACAATGACAAACTTGCATTGAGAGTCGTTTGTCCACCTCGAGGCTCTCAGTTACCCTAAGATGCATTCTTTGAACACTTACGCCATATAGACTTTAAGAGTAACACTTCAGGTACAATCTGGCATGACATCTACAAATGCAAGGGACATTAGGGACACTGGCTTAGGAAAACAAGACACTTGGAGAATGAACAAATTGTGCACTCTGAACTTCACCTATAAGATTCATGCCTTTGTGACATTGGCCCTGCAGCTTCTTCGGTCACCTGATACCTGAGCTAAATTCAGCCCCTTTTGTGTTTACTATACTTTTTTTTTCAATATAGCTACAAACTGATAGTATTATTTTTCTGAAGTGTACAAAGGAAAAACAACCTCAAACTTAAATGTTTCCAATACTCTCACAACACAGATAACCTCAGATGCCTGATAGATGAATCATTTACTTTTCTTCATACACCAAGCAAGTAAGAAAATTTGCAGCAGTCACCAGCTGACCCCAACACAGTTCAATTCTGACACCACGTACCTGGTGGCAGCACCAGGTACCACAGATTCAACACACAATGACCTAGGCTGCTCCCAGCTCCTAAAATGTTGGCCAACCATGAGCACAGAGTGAGCTCAGAATGCAGAAAGGTTGCAGAAATAATTGCTTTTTGTCCATTTTGAAAGACTAATGCTAATCAGAATGTAGGGACAAAAGTGGCCTTATCTATGGTGATAATATACTAGTTTGAATAGAAAAACTCCCCCATAGGCTCAAGCATTTGAATGCTTGGTCCCCAGTTGGTGGCAGTTTGGGAGACTATGTGGGGGTTGGGGGTGGAATCTTGCTAGAAGAAAGATGCTGCTGGATGCAGTCTATGAGAGTTTATTGCAGTGGCTCTCAACCTGTGGATTGTGACCCCCCACTTTGGAAGATTGAATAACCATTTCACAAGGGTCGCCTAAGACCATCAGAAAACACAGATATTTACATGATTCATAACAGCAGCAAAATTACAGTTATGAAGTAGCAACATAATAATTTTATGTTTGGGAGTCACCATAACATGAGGAGCTGTATTAAAGGGTCTCAGAGTTAGGAAAGTTAAGGACCACTAGTCTATGGCCTCACCTCAGTTACAGTTGACACTCTCAGCTTCTTGTGTGACAAAACGTGATCAGCTAGTGTCCAGCTCTGATCACCTGCTGCCATGACTTCTTTGGGATTTTTTTTTGTTTTTGTTTTTTTGTTCTTCTTTTTCCTTTTCCGAGCCAGAGGTTTCTTTGTGTAACAGCCCTAACTATCCTGGACTCACTTTGTAGACCAGCCTGGCCTTGAACTCACAGAGATCCGCCTGCCTCTGCCTCTCGAGTGCTGGGATTAAAGGCTTGCGCCACCAACGCCCACCATGCTTTGTGATCACATATTCTGGAAACTAAAGTTGCTTTGGGCCACGGTATTTTTGTCAGAGCATCAAAAGTAATTAGCTAGTTTCAGGGGACAGATAAACAGTCTCAGGTTGAGCCCATGTTCTTAAGGGTCTAATAGGTCCAGCTCCTAAATAAATACAGGGAAAATGTTCTGTGTATAAAAATATATTTGGTTTTAAATATGGTTCCAGAAAGTGCTCTCCCACACCCCTAACCCTAACAACTACAAGTTAGGAAGACTCCATTGATCATAACCCAGGCGTGGCACTGAGGTCCCCAGAAGGGATTCAACCCATTGGAAACTATGTAGAATAAATGAAGCCTAAATAAGCCTCCAGCTCCATTTGTCTGTAAGACAATACAGCCTTTGACAGGGAGTCTGTGCATGTGAAAACAATCAGACACAAATCAGAAACCAGACAAAGAGATCAAAGAGCTTGTCCTGAGTCTGGCAAGAAAAAGACTCTCTGTTTACTCCTACCTTTGATGGAAGGGATTCCTGAGGTGGCTAAAGGTAAGATCTGAAGACTCGGTAAAGGAATAATGAGAAACTCAGGTCTCTGTTAGAAATATGATATTATAAACTACAGACAACCCAGGGCAGAAGAGTCCTCACCTTTGGGAACAGCAATAGGCGGTATTTAAAAGATTCTTCTAGCAAGGATCTCATACTGCTTATAACTATTAAGTCACGTTAAAGCAATCTACTGAGTCTAAAAGGATCCAAGCGGGTGCGCGGACTCTGGTACCTTCCAAGGATTCACTGCCTTAGACTGTCTTTCTTGGCTGGCCCCGTTCCTAGATTCCAAGTTAGCTTACTTCTGCTCAGCCCATACCTGGAATGTTAACAGGCTAGCTCTGGCTAGGGGAAATGATCCAGATATCAAAATAAAAACCGAGTCCACACATTGTCCAGACAAATGAGTGCCCATTTAGAAAAACATATATAATTAAATTAATAGCTCATGCTTAACCAATACCAATTTCAACACTAGGAAGTTAGAGAGAGAGAGAGATATTGATGTAGCAAATAACAGCCTAAAGGAAACAAAAGAAAACACATGACCATGTTTGTGGCTGTAAACCAGGAATTCTTTAACTATGTTTCAAGACTCAGAAATCACTAGAAAGAAGGAATATTTGCACTAGAGTTCCAGGATGGTGGGATACAGCTGCCCAGAGCTCATTCCCTCTCCTACAGGGCAGAGCAACAGTAGCAGGTGTGTGGCCAGCCACACTCGTGGCGCATGGCACAGGGACAACACTGGGCGTCAGAGGGCAGAGGATGTGGACTGGTAAGAGTTAGAGACCCTGAGATTATCAAAAAAAGAGAAATCAATTACCCAGATCCTACCACATCAGCTCAGCAGCCAGCGGTCAGGAAGTATCTCTTGTGTGATGGTAAGAATAAAAGAGAGCCCCCACAGACTCCGTCAGTGTGGACGCTCGCTGCAATCCCAGATAACAGGACAACTGTATGATCTTCAATGGTCTGCAGTCAGTGTAGATAAATAACTTGAAATACGCATAGGAGCACTGCTCTGGAAATGTATTGCACATCTTCTCCCATCAGACCCTGGGGTGCTGGAGCCCGAAGCCACCTTGAGAAATATCGTCTGGCTTTAGATGGCTTCATGAGCCACAATGCCTGTATACCCCCACCTCTGAGAACCCAGACAGTCCACTGCATTGTCCTATGAGGTGGTACCTCAGAATCCCAATCTAGCCCAGGAGAACTACCTTTACATTAGCCCATTGGCTATCCTACACAGGATGAAAAATGTGACACACATGCATAAAAAAAATAACTAATTAAATTATTTAACCAGTATTTGTATTATCTTTAATTGGTTCGGCGGCGGTGTTAATCCTTAACCCACCATTATAAATGAATACACACAGACACCAGGTGGATCTTTACAAGCCTAGGCCTGGGTTGTGCAATCCTAGCCCATCTAAGCTAGCTCATAACTCTATTACCCAAATATAACCCCATATATACATATGTCCCTTTGGACTATTATTCTCCACACTAAGCCAATGTTCCAGGCCACGAGGATCTTCTTTAATCTACCCCATGGTGAGTCTTCCTTGTTTGTTCCTGGCTTTCCTCCAGCCACCTTCTTCTTCTCAAGATGTTATCTCTCTCTAAATGCCCCCCTAGTCCCGCCTACCTCTGTCTTTGCCCAATCTCCAGGCCTCAGCATTTATTTAACCAATCAGAGTCAATTAAGTAACAGACAGCAAACAGGACCAATTAACATTTAGAATGCTTAACACCACCCCATCACACACAGAAATGGAGGATATTATACTTAAGAATTAGGACTTCAGGGAGCTTGCTCTCTGGGATCAAGGGCACAGCAGTTGTAGATAGCCTTGGAGTTCTCAGCTGGAGAACTAACCATCCCTTGGTTCTAACCATCCCTTCCTGCTGCTCCATGCTCAAGGCTCTGTTATGTCGTCTGGTCATAAGCTTCTCTCAGGACTAACTGTGAGCTTCACAGTGTGGTTCCTGCTCCCACTTGTCCAGTTGTAGGAAAGTGTTTCAGGACCCTCACCACTGTTGATGTTGGCAGTGCCAGAGGCCTTCAAAGAAGCAGAGCTAGAAGTCTCATTATTCAGTTAGGACCACCATCCTACTGTAGGAGAAACCACACCATAAGAACCTCAGATTTAATGCTATCTACATATCTCCTACCTTAACAGTTTGAATGCCCTTATTTGTTAGTGGCGTGCGTGTGTGCGTGTGTACGTGCATGCCTGTGTGTAGACACCCTCACCTATGCTACCCATGTGAAGACCAGAGGAAGATGTCTTCCTTTCTCCCTCTTTCTTACTCCTGAGAAACTGTCCCTCACATTTGATATTTCAGCATGGCTAGCTGGTAAGCAGGATCGCTGGTCCACTTGTCTCTGTTCTGCAGTGCTGGGGTTACAGACACATGCATCCACGCCAAGGAGCACTGGAGATTCTAACTAAGGACTACATGCTTGCACAGCAAGTGTTCTTATGCACTGAGCCATCTTCTCAGCCCTCTTGAGTGGACCACAGAGAAAGTGGATCTCTTTGACTCTGCCAAGTACACACTGTTCTAAAACCCACTAATCACAGTCCAAGAAACAACAAGTAAACTATACTACAGTGCCCAGCTAGACTCAAACCAACAATGCATAAGCTGACACCTCAAGACACATCTTCAGGAAAAAAGCAACATTCTAAGAAACTCACAGGAAAAATAAAAAAGGAACAAAGATATTTGGTCCATCATCAGGTAGGCAGGATGTCAGTCTCATGTAAGGAAACAATTTTTTTAAGATAATAAATATGTTGCCTCTACAAGATCATAGTAGCTCTCTAGTGACATATTTCGAAAAAAATAAGTAAAAAAAAAATGGATAAAATGCTTGAGAAAAATATTTGTAAATGATTATTAAGAAGCTCCATGAGAACCAAGAGAATCAAGTCAAGTGAAATTAGGAGATAAAGTAGGATGTGAATGAGAAATTCAGCACAGAGGTTGAAATTCTGAAAAAGAAACAAATAGAAACCTTGGAAATAAAGAACTCAGGGAGCTAAGTAAAAACATTCTCAAGGGGCTCAGCAGTTAAGAGCACTGACTGTTCTTCCAAAGGACCCAGGTTCAAATCCCAGCACCTACATGGCAGTTCACAGCTGTCTGTAATCAGCGGGTGTGGTGGTGCACGCCTTTAATCCCCGCACTCGGAGGCAGAGGCAGGCAGATCTCTGCAAGTTCAAGGCCAACCTGGTCTACAAAGTGAGTCCAGGACAGCCAGGGCTACACAGACAAACCCTGTCTCGAAAAAACAAAAAACAAAAAACCATACTCAAAAGCCATAACAAAAATGCAGATAGTAAAAAGGAAGAAAATATGAACCTCAAGTATAGACTTTATTAAAAAATATCTTTGAAAATTCTTCCAGACTGAAAAAGTAAAAATGAAGATAGAATTAAAAAATTTTTGTGCACCATTAATAGCAAAACATCCATATTTTTGCAATACTGGAAGGTAAGAAGAAAAAGTTAGGGACATAGATATCACACCACATTTAAAAAATCAGAACAGTTTCTTAGTTTCCAAGTTCAGGAGGTTTACTTATAAAACTAGAAATAAACATTACCCCCAAATTTATAGTCAAACTGTCAAAAGCAGAAGACAAAAGAATGCTGAAATGTCATAAGGAAAAAAAGCCCACCACATCATATCACTTTTTAGGCTATCTTCATTAGACTAACAACAGATCTCTCAGGCAAAATCAGACAGGAGGGAATGGAATAATATATTTAAAACAAAATAACTGCCAAACAAGATTATTATATCAAATAAGGAATACGTCAAACTTTAGAAGAGACACATAAGTAAAAGCTGACAGAATTCTAATCATAATAAAATGCACCTCCAAGTCAGCAACAAGGCATTTTAGAAATCACACAAACATACGGAAACTGAACCACTTGCTATAGCTAAACATCGGGTAACTGAGGGAGTCAGAAGGGATGAAAAAAAAAATGTCTTGAAAGCCAGACATGGTGTTGACACTAGACAGGTAGGTTCTAGAGAGGGACAGAGGAACAAAGGGCTGTCCTGGTGGAACGGAGCCCATGCCCTCATCTAGCAGAATTAAATCAGTGAAAATCTGCCACATGGACCAATAAAGCTTAGACGATATACCTACTTAACACCATACTTTCCCATTCTTATGAAGAATAGATACTTCCTGGTCTCGGAATAGCTTCCGTGGTCTGGTGAATGAACTCTATCATTTACCTCATTAACATTAAGCTTCTGAATTTATGTTAATGCAGATAATTTATGTTAGTGCAGCACAGATGACTGTGGCAGAGGAGGCCCGGAGAGGCTCAGCTTTCTGGAGTGGCTCGGTGAAGGCTGCTGGTGTGGCGATTGAGAACTGCGAGTGTGTCGTGCGTATCCTGGAGGAGTGTTGCTCTGGGGTCTCACTGCAGGGGAAGCGTTCAGCTTCCATCGATCATCTTGGATCTTGATCCAGGCTACACTTGGTTGTCTTGTTACAGGAGATCACAAATCAACATCTCACTTCCGAACAGGGGAGGAAGACAAGAAAATTAATAACGAACTGGAGTCTCGGTACAAGCAGAGCATGGACAGTAAATTATCTGGACGACACTGGCAGCATTGTGGACTTGGCTTCGGTGAGGTAGAAGATCACGGGGAAGGTGATGTGGCTGGAGATGGCGATGACGACGACAACAAGAGTCCAGAAGACTTGGACAGAGATTTTGAGTCTGAGAAGGTGGAGTCTTCAGAGGAACTCCATGCTGCTGAGCATGCTGATGACGCAGAAGACAGGAAGAGCAAAAGAGACACAAAGAGCAATTATAAGATGATGTCTGTCAAGTCCAGGGGCTCACAACTATCACTTAGTCTCTGTATTAAAAGTATGCCTTATTTATAATGCACAGTGGAGGACTGATTATAGAGCACCTTTGTAATATAGTTGTGGTTTTTTTTTGTTTTTTTTTTAAGCCTTTTTAAATAACTACAGATTTCAAATGACATGGGTAACACTTTTCCAGGCACGATTATACCCATTCTTGTAAAGAGTCAGAGTTGTACAAAATGAGAAATAAATAGAAATAAACTCAGCTTCCTTTCATATTGGCATTGTCAGCCCTCTCATCAGATACATTATGGGGGACATTCACTCTGTTTGTGGTAGATCATTCATCTTTATCTTTTAGCTTGTTCCTATTTTTCTCTTATATAATAATTTATTTGATACAGTGACATGTTCATGAGAAATACTCCATTGGTTACACATTGTTAAAGTGTACCTGTCCATCACAGATATTGCTGCACCCGTCACACTGCAGACCATTGTTGACAGAGTCCATGATTGCTTAGACTCAGCTTTCAGACCACAGCAGCACAAGAGACAGCACAGGATGCCAGTGGGCTGGGGTGAAGCTGTCACATTCAGAAGGTTGCAAATCCAAAATGTCTGTATAAAATTTGATTTTGTTGTATGGTAAAGTTTTGATAAAATTTGGACAGTTTTTACAGGAGAAATTCTTTTTCTGCTCATTTAGCCCTGTGTATTTAGAAATATGTAAAGCTGGATTTTTTTTTAAGGTACTATATGAGCAAAGTTCTTTTTTTTCCTCCCAAGGACTAAATAATGAGAAAGCTGTTCTTCACTGAAATAAAAACAAAAAAAAAACCCATAAATCATCTGACCCATCCCTGTACATAAAGGATATGTTACCCCTGAAAGTCTGCCCCTAGTCCTAGAAAACCCAATAGGAAGGAGCTTTCTTTCTTCCACATTTCACTTAATAAAATCCTCGCTACATATTCATTCTTTTCTGTCCTTATATACAGTTAATCCTCAAACTAGAGAGACAAGAGCTGAGAAATCTACAACAGTTTTCAACAAGACAGAGTGTCGGGAGCCGCAATCGCCATTACAAGATGACGCCGACTTCCTGCTTCCTGGTTCTTCACGGAGGTGCTGTGCCGGTGTGCACATGTGCAAGGCGCGTTTCTTGGCATTGCGATCTCATGCTAATTAGGTGATTCCGTATGAGCCAATGAGGGTTCGACAAGCCTCCCTATGTGCTATATAGGCAGCCGCCTGCCGGAGCTCGGGGTCCCTCTCCACCGTGCTATCTAAAAGAGCTGTTCAATAAATGCTGTCAGAAGAATCCTGATTGTGTGGCGCTTTCCTTATCGGCGAGGCGGGTGCGACATCTGGTGCCGAAACCCGGGATCGAGGCCGAACGTCTCGGGAGCTCCGGTCCAGCTGCGAGGGATCCTGTAGGCTCGACAGAGGATTCAGAACTGACGGCGGAGGAAGTCTAGACGCTTTTCTGCAAGGTATGGTGGATCCCCTTTGGCTGGCTCTTGTTCTTCTTGTTTGGGCGGTGGTGGTCATTACGTGTTGTTTTTGTCTTAATTGCCATCAACAAGGGAAGGAGTTACCTGTCCTCCCTGTTTACCGGAACCGTAAGCCACAGGTAGATAACTGCAGGTTCGCTCTGTCCTGTAGATAAAGGACTATGGGCAATCAACAGATGAAGCCGCTCCTTTCAGCAATGCGGGCGTTGTTGAAGGAACGCAGACTAAAAGTTCCTGAAAGAGTTCTATGCAATTTTCTAAAAGAAGTAGATCGAGTTGCTCCATGGTTTGTCTCGACCGGATCCTTAACCAAAGGGTCTTGGGAAAAACTTGGAGTTGATTTCAATAATGAAAAAGAAGGAGGGAGGCTTAGACCAGGAACGTGGCCACTGTATAAAATGATTAGAGCTTGTATTGAGGACTCTAGATGTCAAGAAAAGGTTCGGGAAGGACAGAAAGTATTAGCAGATCATCAGGATAGCCTATCAGAAGCAGAAAAGGAAAAGAGCGCTGAGATTAAAAAGAAAACAAACAGAAGTAAAGAGATGTCAAAAGAAAAGGAAAAATTGTATCCTGTCCTTGAGGAATTTAAGAATTTAAGGGTTGGAGACTTGTCCTCAGAGGAGACCTCTACAGAGGGTGAGGAAGAGAAAGAGGATCCAACATCTTCCTGGTCAGAGGAGGGTGTATTGGATTCAGATGATCAAGCTGAGTTAGAAGAAGAGGCAGCTCGATATGAGGCTGAGCGGTATCGGCCTGACCCATATGCTTCAGGGTCAGTTCCGTCTGCCCCGCCATTAGTAGAAGTGTAAAAAAGAAGAAAAAACGGGGATTCACATCCCTCGTCCCTCTTAAGGAAAGAAAGGAAATTAGAATTGCATTCCCCGTGTGGGAAGATGCTAACCAGACAAGACAACATTCCCAGCTAGACTTAAAACAGTTAAAAGCCTTGGCCGAATCTGTTCAAACATATGGCATAAATGCCTCGTTCACTCAGGCACTTGTAGAGAGAATAACTGTCAGTGCTATGACACCAGAGGATTGGTATAATACTGTTAAAGCATGTCTTACTATGGGACAATATTTAGATTGGAAATCCATTTATCAGGACCTCTGTGCCTCCCAGGCTCGACAGAACCTGGCGCAGGGGCATCCTCAATGGAATTTCGATATGCTTACTGGACAGGGACAATGGGTAGCCAATCAGACAGCCTATCCTGCAGAAGTGTATGAACAAATTAACAAGGCTGCAGTGAAGGCATGGAAAAGTCTGCCTAATAAGGACCAGGTTGGGAGCGAAGATGGCGGCGACCTACACTGACGCATTCTGAACGCGGGGAAAAAAGAGCCATAAAAAACACAGAGTTACTGGGCACTGTGCAAAAACCGGAGGGGCTAGACCCCCCCCCCCGGGAACGCTCACAGCTCCCAAGGGACTGTTAAAAGTCCCAGGGCAAGGCTCTCCCCATCTCTCACAGACACGGAGGCCACTAAACCGGGGACTCGGGAACTCCCATTTGGAGAGGCGCCTGGTAAGATCGATCCCAACTTACAGCAGACAGAATCAGGGTCCACTTGGCCATAGATCGCTGGCCTATTGGGCTCCCCACACATCAGGCTGAACTTATACCCACTTAGAAAAGGTTGCGAGATAGTGGAAGCCTTAGCAAGGAACAAACAGGGGGCTCAGAGGGTGGTCCGCAGCAGCCGCTTGTAAAGCGGAGGGCGGGAGGTTCCGAGAGAGCGCAGGAAGCAGGGAACACAAAAGCAGGCGGGAGCGGCCAAATCTCCCACACTCAGGATAGCGCAGCTGGGGAGAGAGCACTGCTGGCAGGGCCAAATTCCCGCCAGTCCACGGCAGGTCATCTAGGGAGAGAGACAGGCGTGGGTGGGACCAGGGGTCCATGCACCCACGGCGGAGCTGCTGGGACGAGAGGTGCACTCAGGCAGCCGGAGGATCTGGGGCTTGGGGTACCCACGGGACCGTGGCGGCGCAGACAAGAAGGGAATTAGACACAGGGTCCAGCCCTGTGGCGAGAAGACTAGAGAGAAACCAGAAATCGGGACCATAGCTGTATCCTGGAAAATCCAGACATATCAGGTGTGGAGCCAGACCCTGTCAGCCTCCGGGAAGACAAACAAAGCCCACAGAATTTGTGCCTGGGCAAACAGGCCCATATCATCAGAACCATTACAGGCTGATAACTCAGAGTGCAACATAGAGAAGTCTGAATTGGGAGCAGTGAAACAATCCTGGTTCATTACTCACAACCTGGGAATACGCTGCACCAGATCACAGTGCCTCTGGCCATTAAAATCACAGTGACCTTGAAATCCCCCTGTAAGCAACGACAGATAGCCAAGTAACTCGTCCCCTGCACCAAATCATCCACTGTGGTTCCAAACACAGAAAACAGACAGCTAAATGCATCCAATGGTGAAAGGTCAAAAAAAAAAAATAGAAATCAAGGAATTATGACTGCAACAAAGCAGAACCACCCTAGCTCATCCAATTCGGATGGCCACACACCAACAGAAACACATGAAAACATTGACAACTCTGCAGTATGGAAAGTGATAGAGTCCCTGCAAGAAGAACTTAAATCTATGAAGGAATTCAAGGAAACCACAATTCTACAAATCAAAACAAGGAACAACACCATTAAAGAGCTCCAAGCCAAGGTGACAGAGCTTGAACAGGAAAAGGAAAAGGCCATGAAAGATTTTCATACAAAAACAAGCAAGCTGGAGAAGGAAATGTACAAAACGAACAAAACCATACAAGACATGAAAATAGAAATAGAAACAATAAAGAAAACACAGTCAGAGTTAAAAGAGGAAGTGGAGAACCAAGGAAAGAGAACAGGAACTACGGATGTGAGTATCAACAATAGGATGCAAGAGATGGAAGACAGGATCTCAGGCATGGAAGATTCAGTGGAAGAAATCAGTACATCATCCAAAGAAAATGAGAAGGCTAAAAAATCTCTCACCCACAACATCCAAGAAATCAAGGACTCATTGAAAAGACGGAACCTAAGAATTATAGGTATAGAGGAAAGAGAAGACTCCCGACTCCAAGGTCCAGGAAATATCTTCAACAAAATCATAGAGGAAAACTTCCCAAACCTGAAAAAAGAGATGCCAATAAAAATCCAAGAGGCATACAGAACACCAAACAGATTAGACCAGAAAAGAAACTCCTCTCGCCACATAATAATTGAAACACCAAATGTACAGAACAAAGAAAGAATATTAAAAGCTGTAAGAGAAAAAGGTCAAGTCACATACAATGGCAGACCCATCAGAATTACACCTGACTTCTCCCCAGAAACGATAAAAGCTAGAAGGGCCTGGTCAGATATACTACAAGTCCTAAGAGATCATAGATGCCCAGCCAGACTACTTTACCCAGCAAAACTCTCTATCAACATAGATGGAGAAAACAAGATATTCCATGACAAAATTAAATTTAAACAATATCTACCCACAAACCCAGCCCTACAGAAAATCCTAGAAGGAAAATCCCAACCCAGAGAAGAAAACTCAACCCAAGAAAACAAAGGGAATAGAAAACCCATTAGCAACTAAATCAAAAGAGGAACAGAACCACCGCCTATACCAAACTAATGGGAAATAACAACCCCAGGTCACTAATATCCATCAACATCAATGGACTCAACTCCCCAATAAAAAGACATAGGTTTACAGAGTGGATCCGCAAGCAAGACCCTTCC
>CAJQZJ010033498.1:108079-153047 GCA_907164525.1 Lophiomys imhausi | reverse complement strand
AGCTTTTGCGAGTTGCGTCATCCTTGCTGGTCGAGGGGGACGCGACAAGTGGTGGCCCGTACGGGGACCCAAAAAAGACTCAGAACTCCTGCAGTCAGGGGCAGCGCTGGTAAGTTCCTGGGATAAATTAGGACAATAAAGTTTCATGGAGATAGCGAACACAAGGTAAAGATTCGCGGATAATAGCGAACAAAAGGTAAAGTTTCGTGGAGATAGTGAACATACGGTAAAGTTTCGCGGAAATTGCGAACTAAAGGTAAAGTTTCGCAGAAATTGCGAACTATAAGGTCTCCGGAGGGAGTAATAAGGACCTCGGTAAAGAGGCAATAAGGTCTCCGGGAGGGAGCAATAAAGTTCCGTGATTCGGACGAGTAGAAGACACAACTGGCAGAGCAAGGTGAGGAAAGCAGAGAGTGCCTCACAGAAATGGAGCGAATGCTAGCCTTGCTGGCCTTTATCAGTTGCTGGGATAAGCTTGGGAGAGATCTAGATTTTGCCTGGGAGCAAGGTACATTGCAGGGAGGAGCACGGCCTATTTGGAGACTTGTTCATAGTTGTTTAGAAGATCAGAGGTATTGCAAGGCCGTGGAAAAGGGACAAGAGGCATTAGAGCAGTTAAAAGAGGAGCGCTCGGTCAAATCTGGGAAAGATACTTCGGAAGAAGATAGCTCAGAGTCTGAAAATGTTAGCAAAGGCACTGTAGCTCAGGTGGAAGCTCTTCATCGTTATTACATGACTCCTAGTGACTGGAGGAGCCTGGCATGTGCCTGCTTGTCCTCTGGGCAGTATTTAGATTGGAAGGCTTTCTTGATTGAGTTTGCTAATGAACAAGCTGCTGCTAATCGTGCAGCAGGAAACCCAGCCTGGGATGTGGACATGCTTCTTGGGCAAGGTCGATATGCTCAACAACATACTGGGTATCCGGCTCAGGTGTTTGGGCAAATCAATTTAATCGCAACCAGAGCTTGGAAATCATTGCCTAACAAAGGGGAAGTGAATGACAATCTAACCAAGGTTATTCAGGATCCCCTGGAGCCTTTCTCAGACTTCGTGGCTATAATGGTTGAAACAGCTGGAAGGGTATTTGGAGACCCTGATTTGGCAATGCTCTTAATTAAACAACTTGTGTATGAGCAATGTACAAAGGAATGTAAAGCAGCTATCACCCCTTATAAGAACAAGGGGTTGGAAGCCTGGATGCCTCAGTGCAGACTGCCACTACCTTGAATAATTTGTCAGCCAATGTAGCCACGGCCTTGGATGTATTGTGGCAGGTGGCCCAGATTGGCTGTGAGTGGAAAATGACTGGTTTGTGTGTGACCTCTGTGCCATATCAAAATTATACTGTAGCTGCAAATTTGTCTAAGCGACTCTCTCAGTATCTTACAGGAAATTGGTCTGGCGAGTTTGATAAGCTGATGCAGAATCTGAGAACTGCCATCGTGCATGTGAATTCCACCCAGGTTGATGTCTCTGTTGCTGAAGGACTGTCAACATGGATCCTCCGAGCCATGAATCATCTTAAGGAGTGGGCGGGCGTAGGCTCTTTGGCGATACTGATGATACTAGCCTCTCTGGTTTGCCTATGGTGCATCTACAAAATGAGAGCCACACAAAAGCGTAATGCAGCCATGATTATACAAGCCCTTGTCGCCATTGAGGCGGGCCAGTCCCCTCAGGCATGGCTCGCTGCCGTGAAGCCTTAAATCTTCACTGAGCATAGTCCCTGCCCACTGAGGTATTCGTTCCACGGATATTAGGGTCTGGCAAGTCAGTGACGGAGTTGACGGGTAAGTCTCGGCCACCTAAGACAGGGCAGTCCTGAGTGGGGAGGCTGACTCAGAGACGGGTAAGAGTTTGAGCACCGCCCTCCTACAGGCTCAGGCCCACCGTGAGATCCCCAGATATGGGGATTACGTAGCCTTTCCAGGGACTTCTACCAACTTTAGAAAAAATAAAAAAGGGGGATCTGTAGAGAGCTGCGATGTGCCGCGCCCTAAAGATGGTGCCGGTTTCCGCCTTCCACCAGCCCGACGGTGAGCGCTCTCGGTGGTAAACAAGTCCATATTTGGCTAAGACCGCTGATCTGGCTTGCTTCCGCATACGTGGGCCTCTAAGATAGCACCACGTGGCTTTACTTGATTGGCTGTTCATTTAGTATTTAGCCTGTGGGTTGGGTCTGCCCGGGCATTCGGAAGACTGTTTTCAAGGGACCTGAATAAACTGCTGGAGAAGAGCTTTTGCGAGTTGCGTCATCCTTGCTGGTCGAGGGGGACGCGACAGCATCATATTTTGTAAACATACACTTCCCTCATCTTTTGATTGGTTGAATAAAGAGCTGAACAACCAATAGCTGAAGCAAGAGAGGGAGGCAGGACTTCCGGCAAAGAAGGACTCTGGGAAGGAACCTCAGGTACAGCCAGACACTGAGGAAGTAGTAGGAGGTGGGACTTAAGATTAAGATGGGAAGGTAACGGGTCATGTGGCAGGAAGTAGGCCAGGCCAGTGTAGTAGTGTTAAAATAACTGCGAATCTGTCCATCTATAGGCATAAGCTTATAATAAATATAAAACGTCTATGTGTCCTTATTCCATACGCTGATGATCTCAAAGAAGCTTACATTTTAATAAACTTCTTATTTCTCCTTTTTTTCATTCATCTGGTGCCAAAAATCAGGACCAGTCATATCCTTTCTTTTTTCTTTTCTTTTTTTTTTTTTAAACTCAGTAACATGCTCATCTAGAATGTACAAAGCCCTGGGTTCAAATTCCAGTACCAAATAAAAGTGGGCATGGTGGCACATGATTATAATCACAGCACTTGGGAGGTGGAAGGAGGCAGGAGGATCAAAAGTTCAAGTCACCCTCGGCTACACAATGAGTTTAAGATCATACTGGGATACATGAAATAGCATCTAAAAAAAGAAAGAGGGAAAAGTAGGTGGACAAAGGGAGAATAGAGGGAGGAAGGAGGGAGGGAGGGAGAATGAAAGGAAATGCAAGGATGTATTATGGGTGCTCATGGAATACAGGGGTGGGCTGACCTCAAAGACCGTTCTAGTCAAGTAGTCAAGTATTCTTTACTGACTGGCAGTTGCCTACCTGCCTATGGAAAAGATGTCTGCATTAGCATGAACTAGCCAGGTACTCAAGGAGTATTCTTTGTCAAGGAAGAGGGTTGGAGGTAATCAGATCTATATAAATAAAACATAGGTGTTGCCGGGCAGTGGTGGCACACGCCTTTAATCCCAGCACTTGGGAGGCAGAGGCAGGCGGATCTTTGCGAGTTCGAGGCCAGCCTGGTCTACAAATTGAGTCCAGGACAGCCAGGGCTACACAGAGAAACCCTGTCTCGAAAAACAAAAACAACAACAACAACAAAAAAAAAACATAGGTGTGTTGTCTACCTAAACCAATCAATGTGGCCCTTCACTCTTTTTTAAAGAGTTTTTTTTTTAATGTCTGTATGTGTGCTTGAATGCATAGAGTGTGTGTGTGGGGGGGGTGGGTGTATGAGAGAGAGAGAGAATATGACAGGAGGAGGTCAGAAGAAGGCATCAGATCCCCTAGAGCTGGAGTAAAAGGCATTTGTGAGACCTCCAGCATGGGAAACAAACTTGGGTCCTCTGGAACAGCAGCAAGTACTTCTAACCACTAAACCATATCTCCAGCCCCCAGCACTTTGCTCTAAATGTGACCAACCAAACGTTTGAAGAAAACTAGCAATATCAAAGAAAAAGATCAAGGTCAATAGGCGGACAACAACATCTGACTCATCAGAAATGACTTAAATGATGCAACACAAAATCAGGAAAAACAAGAAACAAAACCAAGTAGATGGCAAGAAATAATAATAATAATAAATTAGAGTAGAAATCAATTAGCTAGAAATAAAACAATGAAAAATATCAACAAGCCTAAATAAGAGCTGGTTCTTTGGGAAAACAATCAACAGATCTTTGGACCAACTACCCAAAAGAAAGAGAGGACGCAATTAGGAAAGTTGGAAAGGAACTGAGAAACATTACAACAGACATCAAAGGAGCTCAGAACATTAAGGGCATGTAATGATATCTATTATAAGCAAATACTTTAAAAATCTGTACTCCATTAAGCTGGAAAACCTAGAAGAAATGGATGAGTTTCTAGATTCAGCCAAGCCAGCAAAATTAAAGCAAGAAGAGATCAACAACCTAAGCAGACCATAGCAAATGAGGAGACCGAAACAGTAATAAGATGCCTTCTAGCTTTAAAAAAAAAAATGCAGGATCAGATGGATTCACAGCAGAATTTTACTAGACACTCAAAAATGATCTACAGCCAGTCCTTAAACTATTCAAAATAAATAAGTAGTTCAAAACTCCTTCTGTGAAGTTAGTATTGCTATAATACCAAAACCAGGTAAACTCACAACAAAAAAAGAAAACCGTAGGCCAATATCATTGGTGAACAGATTCAAAGTCCTCAATGAAATACCTGCGAACAGAATACAAACATACAACAAAGACATACATACAGAAATATGTACATATATGACCAAGTTGGCTTTATCCCGAAGGTTTAGGGGTGGCTCAGCATAAGTAAGCCAATACATGTAACAAATCACATAAATAAAGACAAAAATTACATGATCTTGTCAATAGATGTAGAAAAAGCCTTTGATATTCTGTACCCTATGCTCCATCACGCCCCACAACTCTGCCTGCATTCCTGGAGTCCTGTTGACACCAGGGACACCAGGTAAGACCTCTCACCCACAAGCCCTTACCCACCAACTTCCCTGAAACCCACCAACTTCCCTGAATAAATTGTTCCCCATACCCTGTGCTCCATTTCCTCCCCCACAACCCTGCCTGCTTTCCTGGAGGGCACACAGGTACCGGTGGCCCCAGGCAAAGCTGGTAATAAGAACCCAGAGGCAACTTTAGCATATAAAACCCTAGAGACCACCCAGGCCACAAAAACCCCAGTGCAGACACCTACATGATCTGAAGATGCGCTGGTCACCACAATACCAGGCCACTCAGGTCAGAAAATCAAGAGGAAACAGAAACAAAGGAAGAAAGACATCCCAAAAATACCCATCCAACAAAGATAAACTCAGAAATCAACATCTGAACCTATAATAACCACAAAACTCAGATAGCCAGAGGCCAGCAAAAGAACACAATCAGCAACAGCCGGGGAAATATGGCACCACCAAAGTGCAGCTCTCCTAACTACAGCAAGTCTTTAATATACTAACACAGCTGAAAGCACAAATAAATGACCTTAAATCCAATCTTATGAAGATGATAGAGACCTTTAAAGAGGAAATGAATAAATCCCTTATGAAACACAAGATCACAAGATAATACACTCAAACAGGTCACAGAAATGAGTAAAACTGTTCAAGATTTAAAAATGGAAATAGAAGCAGTAAGAAAACACAAACTGAGGGAATCCTGGGGATGGAAAACCTAGGTAAGAGAACATCTAGATATCAGGGGTGGGTGGACAGAGGGAACCGAGTGTAGGAGAGAAATGGGTGGGATCAAGTGGGGAGAGGATGGACGAGAGATTACAGGAAAAGAGAACTGGAATTGGTGGGTGGGGAGTATCTCTGGGAAGAGCTAGATACTTAAGGACAATGGAAACTCCCAATAATCTATGAGGGTGACCCTAGCAATGAGAGAATATGGAGCCTGAAATGGCCATCTCCTACAAGCAGAAAAGACTTCCAAGGGAGGGACTGGGACACCAAGCCAGCCACAAAACTTCAGACCCACAATTTCTCCTGCCAACAAGAAGTGCAGGAGTAAAGATGGAGCAGAAATTGAGAGAATGGTCAAACAATGACTGGCCCATCTTAAGACCTATTCCTTGAGAGACAGCCCTTCACTCCTTCACTGACTCTTTTTTTTTTTTTTTTTTCAAGACAGGGTTTCTCTGTGTAGCCCTGGCTGTCCTGGACTCACTTTGTAGACCAGGCTGGACTTGAACTCAGAGAGATCCACCTGCTTCTGCCTCCTGAGTGCTGGGATTAAAGGCGTGCGCCACCACCCCTGGGTCCACTGACACTATTAATGATATCCTGCTATACTTGCAGACAGGTTCCTAACATGACTGTCATCTGAGAGGCTTCACCCAGTTACTGATGGAAACAGAGTCAGAGACCCACAATCAAAACTTAAGCAGAGCTTAGGGAATCCTGTGGAAAGAGGGGAGGAAGGATGGAAGGAGCCAGAGAGGCCAAGAACACCACAAGAAAAATCTACAGAATCAACTAACCTGGGCCCATAGGGGCTCACAGAAACTGAACCACCAACCAGAAAGCATGCATGGAATTAACATAGGCCCTCTGCACATAAGTAACAGATGTGCAGTTTGATCTTCATGTGGGACTCCTAACAGCATGGGTAGGGGCTATCTCTGACTCTGTTGCCTGCTTTGGGTCCTTTTCCCCAAACTGGGCTGCCTTGTTTAGCCTCAATAGAAGAAGTCAAGATTGAAGCCTAGTCTTACTGCAACTTGATATACCAAGACAGATTGATATCCATGGAAGACCTACTCTTTTCTGAGCAGAAAAGAAGGGGGGATGGGGAGAAGAGAGGTAAGAGGTAGGAACTTGGAGGAGTGGAGGGAGGGGAAGCTGTGATCAGGATGTAAAGTAAATAAATTAATAATAAAAAAAACTTTGACAACATCCAGCATGCCTTCATGATAAAAGTCCTGGAGAGTAGGACTAAAGGGAGCATATCTCAACACAATAAAAGCTATATATAAGGGTACCAACAGCATCCTAAATAGAGAAAAACTTGAAGCAACTCTACTGAAATCAGTAACAAGACAAGATATTATTAAAGGGATAAAAACAGGAAGAGAAGTCCAAATGTCCCTCTTACAGATAATATGATACTATACACAAGAAATCACAAAACTCTACCAGAAATCCTCTAGAAATAATCAACAATTTTAGCAAAGTGGCAGAATATAAAATCTACCTATAAAAAGCAATAGCTTTTCTATACACCACCAAAAAAATACATAGAGACAAAGATCATGAACATACTCCCATTCAGAGCTATAAATAAAACATCTAGAAAGAACCCTAAATCAAAGTGGTAAAAGACCTCAACATTGAAAATTCTAAACCTCTGTGGAAAGAATTAGACACTAGAAAACAAAAAGACAGTCCATGCTCTTGTATTTATAGAATTAATATTGAGAAAATGACCATCCTACCAAAAGCCATTCAGATACTTAGGGTAATCTCAATCAAAATCACCATCCCACTCTTCACTGAAACAGAAAAAAAATATTCTAAAATGTAATAGAATATTTTTATTTATAAACACTTATATTTAATACTTAATAAATATCTATAAAATACCTAAAACCTATAATCTAAAATCTATAATCTATCTGAGAATACCCTAATACCCAAGAACACTCTAATACCTATCTAAAAACACTTAACTAACACTATTTTAACTTTTCTCAAGAGGATATTAAAATTCTTAGCATAGGTCCATGCAGGGAGACTTGGTTTATTGCAGCCCCATCAGGTAGTATGTTTTAAGCTTAAAGTCCATTGGGCCTTACTTTGCCAGTTCACAAGGCCAATTTATTTCAACCACCAAATTGTGGCCGGTTTACAAAGTCAGTCTGTTCCAACCACCAAACTGAGGCCGGCCTTTTCCACAGCTGAGACTCGCCTCCAGTTTCTTTGGCACAGGCAAGCCTCACAGCCTTAAGCCTCTCCGAGCGGCTTCCAAACTCCACTTGCCTCGTTCACTTTTTCAGAGCTCTGGGGCCCCAAGACAGATGCCTTCAAGGAACACTGTCTTAGCAGGTTTTATGCCATGCTTTTACTGGGGGGTACAGCAGTCTGAATTCTGTTAATGGCATACCTTGCTGTGCTCTTCTTCAGTGTGACTTCTCAGTCAGTGAGGGCAGGAGGAAGAGAGACACCACAAGAAATTCTCTGGCTTATACGCCACATTTTCTTGTGATCCTTGGCAGTCTCAGGGTCCATGAGACTTCTTGCAATGTCCAGCAGTCCTGTTGCTTCTCACAGCAACTAACATCATCTGCGCAGCTTGCACAGTTTCTTAGCCACGCCCCTTCAACGGGGCTCTTCGTCCAGCCACAATTGGCCTTGTCCATATCAACAAGTAAAGGGACCCCAAGCTCCTCCTTATGTGCTACCAAATGTTAATCTGAACTGCCTACTAATTTCACTAAAGAGACCTAACTTCTACCACACCAAAATTAATATGGAACCTCAAAAGACCCTGGCTAGCCAAAGAAAATGTGGACCAAAAGAACGGCGCTGGGGGATTGCCATTATACACATCAAGATTACAGAGCCATAGTAATAAAAACAATATAATATGGAACTGGCACAAGAACATAAATGAAGATCAATGGGACAAAATGGAAGAGAGAAGCAAAAGTCCCTGTGGTGAAAGCTATCTAATATGTGACAACACCCTAAAAACACGCACTGGAGGACAGGACCCATCTTCCACAAATGTTGCAGTGAAAACTGATGTCCACATCAGGAAGAATTAAATAACTAAATAAGATCCACATCTTGCACAAAAATTGATAGAAGAAGCCATAGGAAGTCCCCTGCAAGATATCTGTTTTGGGAGAGATTTTTTTTTTTTAAATAGGACCCATTTGTCCAGGAATTGAGGGCAATAAGTGACAAGTGGGGGACTTCATAAAACTAGAAAGCTTCTTCATAGCTAAAGAAACAGGCAATCTACCGAAAATAAAGCCCACAGAATGGGAAAGAATCTTTGCCAGCTCTTCATCTGACAGAGGATTAATATCCAGAATATACAAAGAACTCAAAACACAGAGTCAAGAAAACAAATGACCTACTCAAAGACTGGGCTATGGATCTCAACAGAGTTCTCAAAATAAGAAATAAAAGTGACAAAGAAATATCTCAAAAAATGTTCATTGTCCTTAGCAATTAGGGAAATGAAAATCAGAATAGCATTGATATTTCATTTCACCCCAGTCAAAATGGTGAAGATCAGCAAAGCAACAGACAACAAATGCTGGAGAGGATATGAGAAAAGGAGCCCTCATTCTCTGTTGGTAGAGCTGTAAACTTGTTTAGACAAGTTTGGAAATCAGTGTGGAGCACATTCAAAAAGTTAAAGATAAATCTACCATGCAACCCAGCTATATTACTCCTTGGCATGTGCACACAGGACTCTATGATGTACTCCACAGAGACCTGATCAGCTGTGTTCCTTGCTGCTGTGTTTACAATAGCTAGGAAATGGAAGCAACTTAAATGTCCTCCAACCAATCAGTAGATAATGAAAATGTGGTACATATACAGTATGGGATATTACTCAGCTATAAAGAAAATGAAATTTGTAGGCAAATGGATGGAACTAGAAAATATTATAGTGAATGAGTCTCATGAAGTCAAACACTGAATGTTCTTTCACATCTGTGACTCCTAAATCCAAATCTTCAGATATGAGTATTTAATCTGGAGTAACCACAGAAACAAGGAAAGTAAAAAGGGTCATGGCAGGGGGCAAGGGGCAATAAAGGGGAATATCATGGTTAAAGTAATTTGAATTGGAAAATGTGGAAAAAGAGCATAATGTGGGAGGTCAACATACAAAGAATGGGAAGGAAGAAGGTAAATTAACAATAAGGTTGTCTGGGGGAAAAAATGTCATAATGAATCATATTATTGTCTAAAATTACATGTAATACACAAAAGTCTGTTGCATAAATATATAGTTTGAATGCAAATGGCCTCCATAGGCTCATATGTTTGAATGCTTGGCCCCCAGGTAGTAGACCTGTTTGGGAAGGATTACAAGGCATGGCTTTCTTGGAGGAGGTATGTCACTGGGGGTGAGCTTTGAAGTTTCATGCCAAGTCTCACTCTGCCTGCAACTTGTGAATCAAATATGAGCTCCCAGCTACTGTCCCAGAAACCTGCCTGCCTGCCTGCTTGCCTGCCCTGCCTGCCCTGCCTGCCCTGCCTGCCCTGCCTGCCCTGCCTGCCGGCTGCCTGCCTGCCTGCCTGCCTACTACCATACGCTCCACCCTGATGATCATGGACTAACTCTCTGAAGCTGGAAGCAAGTCATCAATTAAATGATTTATTTTATCTTGCCTTGGTCATGGTATCTCTTTACAGCAATAGAACAGGAACTAAAACAGCAGTTAATGCTCTCCCATCAAGAAAGATAAATAACTATAAACTAACAAAATCCCCAATACCAGACATGAGATTCACCCTTATAATTTGCTGGTCATAGAGTCCAAGAGACTCCCCAAACATTATAGGTTAGCGCAGTTGTTTATGCTTGCCTCCAAGAGGTTAAAGATAAGTCCTTATTGCTGAAAACAACATGCACTTTTGACACAGGACACAGAGAATCTGAGTTGGATCTGACTTGTAAGCCTCCTCCCTAGGAATTAACTTTCATGGTACTAGAAGGTGCCATGCAAGCTTCCAAGGGAGGAAAGCAACCAATAATTCTAGCTAGTTGTGATGATTATGAACCACATCAATGACCAGCATGGTATGAGACCATTAAGGATACAATAGTAGAATGCATATTTTGGCAGTAACCAACAGCTCTTTAATTGTACTTAAGGCCCATTCAACAAGAAGGAAACTATGTGTGGTACTGGAAACCTAGCCAACTCCCCTGGGGTATTGAGTTGGAGTAGAACCTACAACTGTTATTTTACTAAACTGGTGTAATCAATAGCTGCATTATGAATGTTTGTTCTTATACCCACAGATAAGTGTAGTACTCATTTCCTCATCAGAGAAACCTCTTCACAACAAGGACCATTGCAGAAAACCACAACTAACAAAAATACAAAGAACAAGTGATTGTGTGGTGCCCAGTCCCAAGTAATCCACCTACAGCACAATTACTGTATCTAAGGCTCAGAGAACATGATGGAAGAGGAGTTGGAAATATTAATATGAACCAGAAACAGGAAGTTTATTGTGAGATTTTTTTTTTTTGTCTCCTAGAAATGTTAGGGAAGCTACTACACCCATAAAGTCTCACCAACATGGCTGCCCACACATGAGCTGAACAAAGATGACATCAACAGACATGATAACATGGAAGGGGGAAAGTTCATGGGGCCTCAACCCTAGACAAAGAACATCAGGCATTAAAGGAATGCTATGAGTGGGAGAAATAGTCTTCCCCAGGGAAGAGCTCAGAGAGTTCTTTAATTGGCTCAATACCAAGTGATCAGTCTTGAAAACATATGTATACAAGCAACACTATATAGACTGAGCATGTTGTGTTTATATATTTAGGTGGGTGGTGGTGGGGTGGAATGGTGTGTGTGTGTGTGTTTATAATAACAATTAAAGACAAACAGGCCTTCCATCTGAGTCTCTGTATGTTCAGTAGGACATGGGTGTAGAAGCCAATAGAGCTTCATGAGCTTGGAATAAAGTTTTATTAGAGATTTTTGCCTCTGTATTTGGACAGTAATTAAATTAAATCAAGATTTTTCATGTTTACCAAATCTATTACAAATGTGGTATAACATATTTGATGCTAAAAGTACTTATCTGAAATTCAGGCTTATCTGGATAGTTTATAGTGTACCTGGCAAATGTGAGGAAGGAGGGGAAGAGGAATGGGATGGGAGGCAGCTTGGTTATTCCTGTACAAATAAGAGGAAATGTATCTATCTTTTCTACTTTTTGGAGAATTTTCCCTAGGTTTGTAATTGTAAGTACTTTCCATCGAGTTGATATTATAGACTGCAAGTACTTTGATATTTGATTGACTTTGATATTTGATAATATAAATTGTAAGTACTTTCCATTGAACTGATATTATAGAAACTCCTTTAAAAAGCAAGTTTTGTTTTTTTGTTTTTTTGTTTTTTTTTTACAGTTAGGTTTTTCTCACCATAGTGGTCTAGGAATGTATTATTTAAAAACCAGAGAGCTAAAGTGAATACATTGAAGAAGATAGAACCATGTCTGCCCACCTAAGTTCACTGGCATGTTTACAAGTTGCAAAACTGTACCAAAGACATGAAGGATGTAGAAAGAATATCTTATATAGTGTATGGATATGTTGCCTGTCAATAAAAAAAAAAAAACCCTATGACCTATAGGAAAAGGTAGAATAGAAGGTGGGACATCCAGTAGGCAGAAAGGATTCTGGGAGAGTAACATTCCTGGGAAGGATTCTGCCAGGAAGATGTGAAGAAGACATATGCTTAGTACCTAAGCAGATGTAACCAGCCAGCCATGTGGAAGAACACAGATTAGAGTACACAGGTTATAAAGTTTTGAGCTAATCAGGGAACAAGCCTAGCTATATGGCCTAGGTATTTATAAATATATTTTGAGTCTCAGAGTCTTGTTCTGACAGCTTGGGGCTGGGAGGAAGAGCACACACTACAACAGAGGAATCTCTTATTTACTCCCAATAAAGACAATGAGTTAGCACACATGTACAGACATCTCAATTAGTGGGTAACTTCCAATGTCATGCCAATAGTATCAAGTCCCTGTTTAAGAGATCTACTTATTTTCATGAAAATATGTAGTTTTTTTCTCAGTTGTATAAAAAAGCTGGGATTACTCTGCTCTGTAGCTTTTTAGCAGGTCTATGATGTACATCACAGTGTTGTTTAATGCATGTCCAACAGTTATTAATGTTTTCTTTCTCATTTGCCTTGGTGGAAAGGTTTCCTGGATCTGTAACAGAATCCTGAAACAGGTCATATTTTCCAAATCTGCTTGAAACACTAAATTCAGATTTTTAGATTGATTTTAGACTCTAAAAATAGTGAGTAGCCTGGTGTGGTGGTGCACACCTTTAATCCTAGCACTCAGGAGGCAGAGGCAGGAGGATCTCTGTGAGTTCAAGGCTAGCCTGGTCTACAAACTGAGTCCAGGACAGCCAGGAACAAACAGAGAGACCCTGTCTCAAAAAAACAAAAAAAGAGCTGGGCGTGGTGGTGCATGCCTTTAATCCCAGCACTGGGGAGGCAGAGGCAGGCGGATCTCTGTGAGTTCAAGGCCAGCCTGGTCTATAAAGTGAGTCCGGGACAGCCAGAGCTATTATACAGAGAAACCCTATGTCGAAAAACCAAAAAAAAAAAAAAAAGAAAAAGTAGTGAGTAATAGGTGACATTGATCAAAATTGGGTGTTTACACCATTAATATCCTTCTGTCTTCTGTTTATCCTGATATTCATCATCCGAACAAAGAGTGGGATTTAGGAATGAAGAGTTTATCAATGGACATCTGATCAAATCAAAAGGCTCTTGATTCCTTTTTTCTCAATTTATGTAAGTGTCTTTTAGCATAAATAACACCTAACTGGATCTGCGGGTGGGGGAGGAAGGAGAAGAAAGAGATATGGTGCAGGGAACCCAGAGGAACTTTCATAAATTAAAGAGTATCCTCACAGAGCCATGAGAGGATGATGCAAGAATAGAAGAAGAAAGGCTGCTATTAAAAACTATCAATGAGAGGACATGAGAAGACCCTGAAATATGACTGTGAAAAGTCACCAGAAGAGCTAAGTGGCAGAGTTAACAAACAGCACCCCCACCCCCCACCCCCCACCCCCGAGTGCTCCTGGAAACACGCTGGTCAAGCGTTAGATACGACCAAGGAACAAGAAAGGTTCTGTGAGGGTGAATGAATCCATACACAGGCGAAAACACCCCTGGGAAAAACTCACTGACTACTAACAGTATGAAGGAGACAGCTACAGCCAAGCATATCCTGGAACACTTTAAGGATTTTTACTTTAAAGAGAAAAACTACTAAAATATCCTGGAAGGGCTGAAAAATAAAATCCAAAAGAAGGTTAATCTAAAAAATAAAATCAAGCAGGTCAACAGCAACATGTGTACTGTTACACACACAAATAGAAATTATCTTGAATCTGGATTCCATACTCCGATGAACTATTCTATGGTGGGGGTAGCAATGACACTTTCCATTTTATAGGAACAGTTAAGGTTTATTAAACGTTCACTATAAGTCAGGTGTAGCTCTGAGCTCTTTAACTTATTAACTTTGTCCCCGGAACACTCAGCTTGGTACTGTTGCTATATTCTTAGTTTCCCAGATGAGAAAACAGTCACAGAGAAGTTAAGAAACATGTCAGACCGTGGCACTCACGGAAGGCAGACTCAGTAAGTTTGGCTGAAAAGTAATTACTATCTAAGAGTGCTACTCTGCTGGTCAGTTAATCACAGAGTTTATGTGTCATGTAGACTTTGTGAGAAAATGAACAAATAAACAATAACAAAGCCCTGAAAGCATGGCTCAGTGGCTAAGAACAACTACTGCTCCTCTAGAGGACCCTCATTCAGTTCCTACTACTAGGGACCTGCCACCCTCTTCTGGTCTCTGCAGGAACCTGCATGTATATGGTGCACGTATAGACAAGCAGGCTCTCACATGCATGTCAAAAGAAACAAATCTTTAGGAAAAAATGTCCTCAGGACATTCTACAGGGAAATGGGGAGCACAAAAAAGTATACTAGAATCTGCTAGTTTCATAATCATATGGAGCAATTATTCAATAAAAATATGATCTTATAAGTGCACAAAGGTAACGACAGAAATGAAACTTAAATATATCAAAAAAGAGCCCAGAGGTGAAAAGGAAAAGAAGAAAAAAACTACAATCTTCATATTTTATAGCATGACATTGAGAGGTAGCACTCAAAATTAATGAGGTCATAAATGAATAGAGTTTATATCTGTGAGATTAAAGGGTTTTTTTAAGGCTAATGTACACATGAAGAATGAGCTTGTTGCTAGTGTTTTCTTTGTTTCATCATGTGGAGGTATTACATTTTAACTAGAATTGGTTCCATGGGTATACAGATAAGTGAACAGGAGCAAAGAGAGATACATGTTACTCTATGAGAAGGAGCATTGGAGTAGAAACAGTATGACTAAATAGTATGCAAATGAGAAGAAGAAAGATTATTTTATGTCAAACAGTGGTTCTCAACCTGTAGATCTCAATACCCCAAGGGGTAAATACACCTTTCTCAAGAGTCACCTAAGACCATTGGAAAACACGGATATTCACATTACCACTCATAACAGTCGCAAAATTGTACTTATGAAGTAGTAATAAAAATAATTTTATGGTTGGGGTTCACCACAACATGACAAAGTGTATTAAAAGGTCACAGCATTAGGTAGGTTGAGAATCACTGGTGTAGAGGGTCCAACCAAGAATTTGAAAAACAGAGGTTTGTTGTTGTTCAGTCTGGCTGCATTTCTCTGGCAATCCAGTAGGCACAGGACCGTGAGAGAAAAGTGCTAGGCCAGTTGTGGGGTCATCTTTCTCTACCCAGCCCAGACGCAACCTGGTGGGACCATAAGAGAAAAAGCAGGCAGCTGTGGATCTGCCCCTTTCCCCGGGGGTGTCAGTTCTGTCACCACTGGGCCACCTCAGGCACCAGAGAAAACTGAGGCTGAACCCTACCAGCTGCAGTTGGTTCAGGATTCCATCGCTGGGGGTCATCCACATTGTATTGGGCCAGAGAGGACAGGATAGGTCCGGAATAAGGCTGAGGTTCCATTGAACCCCCAGTTCAGTAGGGGAGTCCCAGAAGTTGGAAAAGGCTTTCTCCAACAGTTAAAGTGTTACAGTTCCTTTCAGGGGATATTAAAACAGCTCAGAGCGTATTTGGTGAAACACAGCATGGATAAGTCTAACTCTATCAACACTTTTTTCAGGGATAAATGAAGGTTTATCAACTGTGGGAAGTGAATGAATTCTATTAGCTGAGATAGGGATGGTGGCAATGCCCTATTTACAAGGGGGAAGGATCCCAAGGGCTAGGTACGTGACCAGCTGCCTGTGATCTCCTGGTAGTAGGTCACTTGGATCATGTGCTTCTTCCAAGGCAGGTCATGGAAAAGGGAGGAAGTTGTTCCACACCAGCCATTCTCAGGATGAGACCTGAAAACTCAATTTTGAGATTTCTGGGGATTGGGCATGCTGCCGTCTCCACCAATTCCGTGCCAAGTCCTCTGGTGGCACAGTCCAGTTGTTTGTTAGCTGAAAAATAGAGTAGGAAGGAACACTGAGATGAGATTACATAGATAGGCGAGCTTCAGGGCTTTTGTGTGTGTCAAGAGGTTCAGAAGCAAGGTTACTGACATGTTCTAAAAGTACTAGAGTCATGGCTGTCTTAGAAATGCCCCAAACAAATGGTCCTTCAAAAGAAGGTCTGCTGCAGAGTGTAGATGGTTTTCACCTGCAACAAATGGTTCTACCACACTGTTCACATTACACCATTCTTCCAGCAGGAGTTCAGTTAACCTGGCCATTGTTGCCTAGCATGGGACTCCTCCCATGGATCAGACAGTTTATGCTGACAGGTTTCTCATCTGACTGACCATGCTGGTCAATTCTATGCCAACTTGATACAAGCTGGAGTCCTTAGGGAAGAAGGAACCTAAACTGAAAAAAACGTCCCCACCAGTTCCACCTGTAGGAAAGCCTGTAGGCCATTTTCTCTATTGAGGATCAATGTTGGAGCCCCCAATCCCCTGCTCACTGTGGGTGGGTCTAACACCAGGCAGGTGGCCTTGGAATGTATAAGAAAGGATACTGAGCAAACCAAAGAAGAGCAATTCAATAAGCAGCATTCCGCTATGGCTTCTGTTCCAGTTTTTGCCTCCAGGTTCCTGTCCAGAGTTCCTGCCCTGGCATCCCACAGTGATGGATTTACGAGCTGTAAGGCAACAGAAAGGCTTTCCTCCCCAAGTTGCCTTTGATCACAGTGTTTTATCACAGCAATACAAACCCGAAGATTCTGGCCAAGAGTGTCTCAAAGTTTCACACACCATGGGCCTCCTTCCTCCTTTTCTTCCCTCTCCTTCTTATGTGATGGTCAAGGCTCTCTCTACCTGTGTATTCCTCCATCTTTCCTTTACCTTTCACATGTATTTCCACTGGATGAATCAGCTTTTCATCATTGTTAACAAAAGGCCTGACATAATCAACTTCTATGGAAAGAGGACTAAGTTTGGCTCACAGTTTTGGAGGGTCCATTCCATAACTACTTGGTTCCATAGTTTCAGGGGCTGCTGCAAGATAGTACTACATGGGGAGGGAATGAATGATAGAACGAAACAGCTCACCCCATGACTAAGAGGCAAGAGAAAGGGAACCAAGTCCCATAATCTCATTCAAGGGCCACATCAGGTGACCTGAAGACTTTCCACAAGGCCCTTCTACCTGAAATCTCTGTCACCTTCCAATATTCACCACTCTGGAGACCAAACTTTTAAGACATAGACTTTTAGAGTCTTTAATCTAAACCATAGCATTTCCTCAACAAATCACTTTCTAGTTCTATCTGGCATCTGCTTCCAAAAGGACAAGAATACACCCAGGGAGTGGGTCTCATCTTACTGAAATCACAGTTAAATTGGAAGACAAAGGACAAATGAGGAGCTTGTTGAAGAGTTCTCCATGAAACTCTACTGAGAAGGTTAGCAGAATTTGAAGGAAGCATTATAATGGCATGTTAGGATTACACTTGACAGGTCCTGATGGTTTATTAGCAGAGAGGAAGGGGAAAGGTCCAAATGATTCCTAGTTTCTGCTCGATTGTGGCATCATTAGCTGACCTGAGGAGAATGTGATGGCGTTTCTGTACTGTCCCTAGTTACAGAAGATCTGTGACTGATGCCATGTCTGGGTCCCAAGTGCTTGCTTTCTCAGACTTGAGTCCCTTCCCAACAGCATAATAGATACAGACTTTAGGGAGAGGGTCCCTCTGGTTTTTTTTTTTTTTTGTAGGAATCTGAATGTCTTCCATAAGGAGAAAAGAAAAGGAAGCTCTAGGAATCACCACAGCGTTCTATGGTCATTCCCCACAATTACTGTCCCCCAGCTTCCTGTTTCAGCTCAATATGACACGGACTTCTAGAAAAACGTGACTCCAAAAGTTCTATAATGTTTGATTCCAGAAACCGTTGGAAGGAAGGCATCTTTGAGGACACGTCTAGTCATTGGCACAACAAAGCCAAAAGGGTGTTTAGTTTATAAAGACTATCTCCCATGTGACATTTTAGACTAAATACATAATATCTGAAATTAATAACAATAAGACTACTTCTTGAACCTATGTGGCTCAGCCTATCTAGAAGATTAAATTAACGTGAGTGATTATAAATAATTTTGAAATATTAGGTGTTTCTTTGCTGTTCTCAAGTAAACAAGAATTCTTAGTTTTTGGACACTATCTAATTTTCATATTAAAAGCAATATCTCTCATTTTCTAAAAATTTTTACTGCCCCACATTGGAAACTATCTCAATAAGGAAGAACTCTATGATCCACAGAAATAATTATAATATTTTAGAGGATATGGCTGAATGAATAATGATTTCCTTCCCCAAAAGATGTCCAAATCCTAATCTCCCACAATCTGTGAGTACTAATTTATGTGCAAAAGGAACTTTGAATATGTGGTAAATTAAGGATACTGACCTATAGAAATTATGCTAGGCTGGGCATGGTGCTTCACGCCTTTAATCCCAGCACTTGGGAGGCAGAAGCAGGTGGATCTCTGTGAGTTCAAGGCCAGCCTGATCTACAAAGTGAGTCCAGGACATCCAGGTCTCTGTTATACAAAGAAACCCTGTCTCTAAAAGCCTAAAAAAAGAAAGAGAGAGAGAGAGAGAGAGAGAGAGAGAGAGAGAGAAAGAAAGAGAGAAAGAAAGAAAGAAAGAAAGAAAGAAAGAAAGAAAGAAAGAAAGAAAGAAAGAAAGAAGAAAGAAAGGAAGGAAGGAAGGAAAATAAATTATGCTGGATCATCCAAGCATGTCTGATAGATCACAGAAATCTTTATGAGAGGGAGGCAGGAGATGAGAGGAATAGAAAGTAATATGGCAATTGAGAGAAAGGAGAGATGCTCCCACAAGCCAAGGAGTATCAGAAACTTCTAAACACTAGAGGAATCATGGAACAAATTCTGCGGAGCCTTCTAAGGACACTAATCCCATTGACCCTTGACTTAACCCAGTGAAACGGTTGTTCTAAGTAACCAAATATCCAGCAATTTGTTAGAGCAGTCGTAAAAGAAACAAAAGAAAAAAGAAAAGAAAAATCAAAGATGGTATTTATATTTGTCCTGGTCCTGTCTTATCCCTAAATATCCACTTTATATGTGGGCAAGAGACATGCCTTCACTTCCAGAAATACTGCAATTTCGGAAAGTTCTACTAGGTATATTTCCTGCAAAATCTAATCTCAACTACTGCCTACCACCTTGTGTGGGACTGGGAATCTCTTATTATTCAAAGCTTTATCTTGAAAGGTCAGAAGTACTTGGAGAACATGGCCAGTGTGCTGGAGAACTTTCCCCATGCTGGTAACTGCTCCCAGCAGTCTGCAAATTTTTTATTTTTATTTTTATTTTTGGTTTTTTGAGACAGGTTTTTTTTTTTTTCGTGTTTCCCTGGCTGTCCTGGACTCACTTTGTAGACCAAGCTGGCCTCAAACTCACAGAGATCCACCTGCCTCTGCCTCCTTGAGTGCTGAGATTAAAGGCGTGTGCCACCATGACCAGCTAAAGCATCAATTTTCTTTTTTCTTTTTCTTTTTTTTATTTTTTTCAAGACAGGGTTTCTCTGTGTAGCCCCGACTGTCCAGTCTGCAATTTTTAATCTTTACTTTTTTGAGACATTTCAAGTCCTATTCTCATTTAAATATTCCCAAGACTTCCTACGGACTCCCACATTGCAATAGGATATCCTCTTTTCAGGAAACTTTATGAAGATTAGCCCATCTTTCATTCACCAAGACAATCTGAAGCAAGAGTATACAGTTGAGGAGTGAGACCAGAAAGGACAGAAGCACCAAAAATGGTGTTACCCGGGGAACTGAACTCTTTATGAGCCCCACACTTCGAATGTGCTTTGTACCCAGATATTCTTGTTGTATCAGATAGTAATGGACCAAGATGTTCTTAAAATTGCAATCAAATGTGATCCCACACATTGAAAGTGAAAACCCACTTCCCAATGTTTAAAACATCACCTTGACCACAAGCACTGTGAATATAAGCAGTGTACAGACACACGGTCCATGATAGTACGAGAACTGGTGTTGACCCTGTTCCTCTGTGCTGTGGTTATGCCAGGTGAAGAGAACTAACTGGTGTTAACCCCATTCCTCTGTGTGTGGATATGCCAGGTGAAGAGAACTGGTGTTAACCCCGTTGCTCTGTGCTGTGGATATGCCAGGTGAAGAGAACTGGGTTAACGCCGTTGCTCTGTGCTGTGGATATGCCAGGTGAACCCATTTTGTATCCTCTGCTCTGGCCAGCCCTTTAGACAACACACTGGACAAAGGTGACAAGTGGATTGTATCAGAGCATCTGGCAAGCCCAATGTCCAGCATGCAGCCCCTGGGTTGATAAACCCAGAAGTATGGCAACTCCTTCACACACCCAGCATGTCCTTCCTAAGAAAGGGAGTGTTTTCAAACCACCTTGGAGTGTTTACTAACTCTTCTTGCTTGAAGGTCATATATTGGAATCTTATCATGTTGTTTTTAAATAATGCTAATGATGTCATAAAATGTCCTAGATATACATTTAAATGAGAAAGCAAGATTCAAAGTTCCAAATGACATTAATATTATATTTAAATACAAATGCATAGTAATAGACTTAAAGCTCCAAATGAACTCTAAATATCATATTTAAATACAAATACATAGTAATATATACACAGTAATATATAATATATTCATAATATTATCTTAGTTATTATCTCAGAATGGTGAAACTTTAGATAATGTTTACTTTATGTACCTATATAGCTTGCAAATTTGATTTAGGAGCAAATATTTACTTATTTATAAGCTTTTTCTTTAACGCTAAAAGCAATTAAATCCTAAACAAATGTTATCAATTATACTAAAATTATTACTATCAAAAATTTTAAAATAAAGAATGTTAAAATAGTTTAAAAAAGAATATAAATAGAAACCATAGCTTAAAAGTTAAAATATTAAAGTAGTAAAAAAGAAAAAAAGTCAGGGCCTGCAATGTGGCTGTGTGGGTAAGGGTGTTTACTGCCAAGACTGATGAGTTCAATGTGAGCCCTGAAGCCTAGATGGTGGAGGGAGAGAAGTGATTCCCACAGATTGTCTTTTCCACCTTTCTCATGTGCCTGCCATGAGAAAGTACATACACAACCACACACACACACACTACTAGTAGCAGTAGTAATAGTAATAAATAATTATAAATAATAATTTATAATTATTAAATGTTTAAGTGTAGAAATAAAAAGTAAAAATTCATGCATATGAAATAGAATTAAAGGTATAGTCTAGGCGAGACTAGTGGTATATACCATAATCTCAAAGCTCAGGGGGAAGAGGCTTCCTGGGCTGCATAGCAAGACCCTGTCTTAAAGAAAGGAACTAGGCAGGTGGTTAATTGCTTTAAAACATGTACTATTCTTACAAAGGACCCAAGTTTGGTTCCCAGCACCCACATTGAGTAGCTCACAATTGACTGTCACTGTAGCTCCAGGGAATGGAAAACTCTCTTGTGGATTCCACTGGCACCTACACTCAATCTTCACACCCTCACACACTTACAGAGTACATGACTTTTTAAAAACTGCTGTCTAGAAATGAGGGCTTGTGGTGGAGTGAGGCAAGGTGAAAACAGGAAGACAGAAGAGTTGATATATAGGAGGGAATGAAGGAGAAATAGAAAAACAAAGCATTAGAGAAGAAATGACTCCATAAAGCCAGGAGCTGAGCTATGTGGAACATGTCTTTAATAAAACAAGAAAGGATGAAGTGGAAGCAGAGAGTGATAAAGTTAAGAAAACCAGTGGTGCTCCATCTTCAGTTGTCTGTTTGAAGAAGTCTTTATGGGAAAATCCTCTCTGAGCCTGTTGTTCTTGGTTGGCTCAGACCTCAAGGAAGGGCTGCGTACAAAGCTCAGTGGTAGAGGGATCAGCAAGCTCAAGGCTCTGGATTCAATCCCCAGGATCACAAACCAAACACAAAAATTATAAAAACCAAACCATACAGAAAGAAGCCATATCCTCTTTGGACAGAGAAGTGGTAACTGTCTCTAACTTTGGGCGGCTCTGGGAATCTGCCAGCCTCTTTAGCAGCAGAGATGAGAACACACTTCTTTGGGAACAACTACCCTTGACTTTATTCTATTCTATCTGTTCACCAAACACTTAAGGACCACTGCCTGGTGACTTGCTACCTCTGTCCACTGAACACTCAATCTAAAAGTTTTTCTTACATCATTTTCTCTTGTAGTATTTGGTTCTCTCCTTTCATTGACTTTTCATAGTTTGTAATAATGAATTTATATGCTCCCTCTTTTAATGTCTACTTCTCTTAGTGCAGTGGTGTAACAGAACATTTTTATTTGTAAACACTTATATTTATTAATACTTAACAAACATCTATAAAATACCTAAACTTCATAACCTAAAACCTATAATCTAAGAATATCCTAATATTAATAACAATCTAATACCTATCTAAATACACTTAACTAACACTATTTTAACTTTCTTAAAAGGATATTAATATTCTTAGCTTAGGTCCCTGGAGGATGTCTTGGTTTATGGTAGTCCCAGAAGACAGTATCTTTTAAGGTTAAAGTCTGTTGGACCATACTTTGCCAGTTCATAAGGCCAGTTGATTTCCACCACCAAATTGTGGCCAGTTTATAAAGTCGGTTTGTTCCAACCATCAAACTGAGGGTAGCTTTTTCAATATTCTAAGACTCGATTCCACTCTCTTTGGCTCTCTTTGGCCCAAGCAAGTGTCTCAAGGCTGAAAACTTCTCCAAGTGGCTTCTGAACTCCACTTACCTCACTCACTTTTCTGGCACTCTGGGGCCCCAAGACAAACAGATGCCTTCAAGGAATTCTCAGTAGTTTTTATGCCAGGCCTTTGCCTTGGAATATAACAATCTAAATTCTGTTAATGGTGTACCTTGCTGTGCTCTTCCTCAGCATGAGTTCTCAGTTGGTAAGGGCAGGAGGAAGAAAAAGACCACATGGAGTTCTCTGACTTATATATTGTGTTATCTCAAGATATTTGTCAGTCTCCAGGGTCCACGAGATTTGTTGTTCAAGACGAGATTTGTTGTTCTCACTGCATGAGAGAGAAGTATGAAATGATGTCATCTGCATGCCTTTCAAGGTTTCTTAGCCATACCCCTTCAGCAGGGCATATCTTCCAGCCACAACTGGCTTTTTGTCCTTATCAACAAATAAAGAGACACGAAGCTCCTCCCTATGTGCTGACAGATGCCAACCTACACTGCCTACCAATTTCACCAAAGAGACCTAACTTCTACCACACAATGGTTCTCAACCTTCCTAGCGCTGTGATCCTTTAATACAGTTCCTCATGTTGTGGTGAACCCCAACCATAAAATTATCCTGTTACTACTTCATAACTGTAATTTTGCTACAGTTATGAAAAGTAATATAAATATATATGTTTTCTGATAGTCTTAGGTGACCTCTGTGAAAGGGTCTTTCAACCCCCAACTCGAGAACCTCTGTCTTAGTAGATTTATAAGCTTCAGAAGAGCAAATATTATGCTGTTTGCTCATCATTAGGAGATACAGGATTGTCATTTAGTAGATTCAACAAGTATTTATTGGATGGATTCAAACTGCAATTTAATTATCAATTGTATTTATTAATAAGTGTAAATTGTAAGATTAGGCTGGGGGAGCAGCCGGTGGCCTAGAAGAATATCAACCACTGGGCCTGGTCCACCTTAACCAGTGGCCTGATTTATCCTGGGGAAAGAGCTCCAGACCAAGGGTGACCTACACCACCTGTAACCTAAACTCTGTTAAGTAATATAAGTTGTTATATTAGGCCGGTAGAATTACCGGCGGCTTGGCGGGAGATTCGCAGGAGTTCAACAGGAGTCCCGGAGTCCAGGAGTCTGACGGCCCTGGATTGCTTGGACTGATGGCCTGTAACCTGCCACAGTCCTTTCCCCAATAATTAAATGCACCAAGATCTTTTAATGTTTAACACTTAGCCCTTAGATGGGCAGACTCTCAATTAGCTACTCTAAATTAACCTAGATCACCTAATCTCAAACCGACATGTGCCTGTGATTACCTTCCAGCGTTCTCAAACATATCTATCTGCTTCCATGTCTCCTGGTGGAATGAATTAATCCTCTGTGTAAAGCACAGGGTTCCTGTTCTAATCTCAGGAAGTCCTGCCTTCCTATATTCCTTCTGCCCAGCTAATTGGCTATCAGTGACTTTTATTAACCAATCAAGAGAATGCCTCACAAAGGGTGGTAACCAGATATCGGCATTGAAATCAGTCTATCAGAATCAATGTTATTGGCCCCAACAATGGATGGATGGATGGATGGATGGATGGATGGATGGATGGTTGGATGGATGGATGGGTGTATAAACATATCTGTGGATATATGAACACACCATGCCTTATTCTATTTGTGTTACTCATGTCTGTAATTGGCACTTCCCATACAGATTTACTAGGCACTGAAGCTGTAAAAATGAGTAGAGCACTACTCTGGCCTTGCAGAACTCTAATTCTAGAAAAGGAAAGTTACAGACTAAATAGCAATGTGAGGTGTATGTGGTGTGTTACAAATGCTGACTCCACTATGGATGCACATGGGAAATGTTTAACTGCTTACAGAGCTAAAGAAGCCCCAGAAGCAAACTGTACTTCAGTTAAGTTTCAAGGTATGCCCAGAAATGTTCTGAATGAAGGACAAAAGAAAGGTTTTCCAGAAGATGATGTGTAAAGATAGAGAGAAGATTATATGAGAGATCATGAGTCATCCGACATGGTTGTAAAACAGAGTTCTAAGAGCACAGACACAGCACCAAGAGCCTCAGCTTTGCCTTTAAAGGATGACAAGGATGGGAATGGCTGATCAGAATTCCATCTCAGGAAGGTCATTGCAACCAAAGCATTGCCAGTAGGTTGGAAGTGTAAGGAGGTATGGACACCAGCTAGATTTCATACAAGACACAATGAGGATACCAATGGCAGGAAAAAATAGAGCAGAGATAGGTTTAGGGAGTATTTCTTTAAGCAAATAAATAAAGGGAGACCATTTCCCATGAGATGTAGAGAGTAGTGGAGAAAGGATTCCAGGATGATCTCTAAGTTTCCACTCTGAGCACCAAGATGAAGCATTTGGTGCCATTAACAAAGAATTGAAAGGGAAAAGAGGAGAATGTTTGGGGATTGAAATGTTTCTGACTCCCTAACCTATAAGGATACAATTATTGAAAAGATGTCTTCAATTCCTGTCAGGAGTCATAGTGAGGATGAGATTTGGGACTAACAGCTCATGGATACTGTTAATGTCCAGGAGCAGACAGAAGGGGGGAAGAGAAGGGAAGTCAGTGTGTAGCCCTGTGGGATCTACCATGTGCATTCCAATATCAAATGATGACTTGTGATGAAGATTTTTTCCCCTCTGATTTGATAATTTACACAGTGTGGTTAGAGAATTCCATAATGTAATTTTAGTTAAGTATATGCAGTGTTTACTGTTGCAGAATATTTGATCACATTGTAAATTCTGAGACTATAAATTGAAAAACTTGTTTCTACTTGTGGGCTGGCTCAGCCTTTAATCCTAGAGCTTTCTGTTTACTGTAAACAAGTACTTGTGATGTGGATCTGCCCTAGCACACACCTTTAATCCAAGAGCTTTCTGTACACAGAATTAAATAAAGTTAACCCTAGGTCAAGAGGTGGGTCAAGAAACTAGCTGACAGGGATTAAACAGAAGAGGGACAATAAATTGAAGAGTATTTAAGACAGCATGGAGAAGGAGTTTTTTTGTTGTTTTGTTTTTGTTTTTTAGCTTTGGACTTTTTCTTCTAGGGTTTTCAGCTGAATAGGAACATCAGCTGGGTGCTTCCTCTGCCTCTCTGAGCTAAAAGGTTTTCACCACAGCATCTGGTTCTTGAGTCTTCACTGGTAAAATCAAATGACTGGGATATTTTAGTTTTTCTAAAACAACAGTTAACACTGTTGCTTTTTACAAGAACTCAAGGCTAATACTATACTCTTTTTAAATGTTTTAATTATTTGTAGAACTGAAACTTAAGCCACATACTGTACAAAATATAACCATTTCATATCATTGATTATCATTTTTAGAAACCATGTCGACAAAGCCAAATCTTAAAGCATCTTCCTCCCTGCCTGCTTTCTCTGCTCTGCCTGCAGTGTTGTTGTTTGTTTTTTAACTACTCAAAAATTATTAGAACTGTGGCCTGCCTCTGAGAGAAAAGAAGTCACCTAGCAAATTACCATTTCAAACTTCTTAAAGAGCTACTGGAACAACAACCATAAAGCAGAGCAAATTAACGGCTAATAGCATATTCATAAACTAAAACATAAGGCCAAACTCTTTATTTTCATTCCAAAAAGCCACCTCCTTATGTCATCGGCCATGCCTTTTGTTCTACAGCCAAGAGAGCGATTTGAATAAATTCTCAGAGGCACTTACAATTTTAAAAAAAGAAGATGAAGAAGAACATCCAGAAAAAAAAAAAGAAAATTTTGCAGCTACATATACTTGCCAAAGTAAGACACACCTGTGCAGATGCTCGGCACACTCCACAGGCCTCTAACAGCCTCAAGGTCTCCCGGGTAAAGTCTCTTCCCATTCACTGAGATTTGTAATAAAAACTGTGACAGTGTCACGCTGAAGCAATTTCCCTGCTAATGTAATGGCATTAAGATATTCAAATCATCCTTGTCTTTTGTGCTGGGACTTTTCCAAGAAGCATGCCAACAGAGAGAATTTCCTTAGCTTGCTATTCATCAAGCAACACTAAACACTGGAATGTCAGTCTGGAGGCAAATTGCATGAGAAACATCATGACACATTAAAAATAAGACACGCTCATGGACATTGAAAATCAGTGTGACAGACAGGAGCAAAAGTCTCAGGAATCAGGTGTGATAGTTAACTTCAATTGTCAATTTGATTGAATTTTTAAAAATCTAGAGCAAGTTGTCAAGGAACCGATTTGATTAAACAATGAAAATGAAAACATGTAGGTCAATAACGAGACACATCCTGGGGGTGTGTCTATGGGGGCTTTTCTGGAGAGGTTTGCCTACCGGGTGGAGGAACACCTTCCCTGAATGAGAGTGTACCACCTCGTGGGCTGGGTTACAGGTTGAATAAAAAGATAAAGGAGTGATGCAGCAGAACATCAGCATTCCTCTTCCTGCTTCCTGTCTGCATAAGCAATGTTGCCAGTTGCCTCATGTTCCCACCCTCAGACTTACCCTGCCATGACACATTATACCCTCAAGCCTCAAGCCAAAATAAACCCTGTCTTCCTTTAGATGCTTCTTGCCAGACAATTGATCACAAGAACAACAGAAGGAGCACAAAGGTGGCACCTCCCAAGCTGGCCTGGTATCTAAGGCAAGAGGCGACTATTTAAATGAGTCAGTCATCTGTTTGATTAGAAGGGTTAGGGAAAATGAGATGGAGCTTTTTTGAAATTGTGTTGCTTCTTAGATCCGTGAACACCTCAGAGAAGTCAGTAGAAACTGTGTGAAAAGTATGTTTTCTGCCTCTAGCAGCCTGGCTCCCAAAGAAATCCTTTTGCTTTTTTTCAAACCTAAACTCTTTGCCTACTGTTCTTTTAAGCTATATTATCTCTAGTAAGTGAAAAGTTACCCCTACAAAAGTTGTCAAGGAGCTGGGCACGTGGCCCATGCGTCTAATCCCAGCACTCAGGAGGTAGAGGCAGGCGGATCTCTGTGAGATTGAGGCCAGCCTGGTCTACAAAGTGAGTCCAGGACAGCCAGGGCCACACAGAGAAACCCTGTCTCGAAAAATTAAAAAGAAAAAAAATTGTCAAGGTACAGTTATGATGGGATTGTCTCCAAAACACTTCCCCTCAGTCACATCAAACAGATTTCTGTTAACATACTTTGTATATGTGCTTCCTGTTGTCTGTTTCTCTTACCACGATCTCATCCAAAAGCCTTCCATTCCCAACATTCAATGCTACAGTTAAGGGCAACTTGGGGTCCCTTCTCTGACTTCCCCCTACTCCAAATTAACTGAGTTTATCTATGTAACATACTTTATATCCCTAGCTGGGATATAAAATAGACATGAATGTTCACTATCATCACCATCATCATATGCACATGCACCTGGACACACTTGTATTTCCCTCACACATGAACATACAAGTATGCATGCAACACACACACACACACACACACACACACACACATGTGCATGTGTGCACACACACAAATCTTTCTTTAGTAATTCCCACTTGTGGTGCTTTGAATGTAAAATACTCCCCACATTGTTTAAACATTTCCCCCAGTTGGTGACATTTGGATGAGGGTGTGGACATTTAAGAGGTGAGGTTTGTCTGGAAGAAGGAGGTCCTTGGGTGCCAGGCTTCTGTGTTACAACCTGGATTCACTTTCTGCCTCCTGTTCCACTGACACATGCAGTAGATGTCCCAGCTGTACAATTCCACCACCCCAAAGCTACTACCTACCACCACACTTTCCCTACCCTGCTCCCAAACCATGAGCCAAATAAACCCTTCCTTCCTTAAACTGCTTCTTGTCTGGGATTTGTCTACAGCAATGATAAAAAGGAATTAATATAGGAAATTTGTGCCAAAAAGTGGATCTGTGGCTGAGATAAACCCTACCTGTAGTTCACAGAGCTTTGGAACTAGATTGTGAGAAGAATTTATAAGTGAGAGCTGTGGGCTGTGGGCTAGACATATCCTAGAATGTTATAGAGAGAGATTACTGGGCCTTGTAATGAACATAGTAAAAAAGGACTTTTAGACATGTAAAAGTAGCTTAGTCTGGATCCCCATTACCTCTAAGGCTTCCCCCTGATAACCAGAACTCAGTGATATAACTCATTCAAGATGCCCAGATAAAGTGCTAGAACCCCATGACGCCCACTGCATAGTATATAAACAGAAACCAAGAGTAATGCTTTTCTCTGCACATCTGGAGAGATACCATCTTGATCTGCCTTACAGATGGAGGGTCTCCCCCAGGATCCTGACACTTGAATCAGAGACTTCTGTTAAAGACTGGAGCTGACCTTTAGCTAAGATACACCACAAACCATACACCTTTATAACATTCTAGGAAAGGTATGTATATATTTTATATCTACCTTCTCTCTTGCAACAGCCATTCTGGTAGAAGTGTGGAAGACAAGAATGCCACAAGAAAGATGAACAATGAAGTTGGTGCTTGCAGGATCTCAGAGGCAAACAACCACTGTAATCAGGAACTGGACCGGAGCCATTCATAGGATGCTCTAGCAGAGAGTCTGTAGGCATTCTGCCCATGACCTGACAGTCTTGAGTTAGGACAAATTATAATGGACCAAGTTGTTCAGTGTAGTAATTTAAAGATAGTACAACATTCAGGATGTGGCTTTGTTATTATTTACTGTGCTTTATGAGCATTATAATAAAAATTCAGCACAGGAAAATGAAGAAGATGCACAGTTTGGCAAGGAAGGAAGTGTGAATGCAGCTAAAATTGCAAATGGATGGAATGATTTTGACTGTAATTGTTAAAGAGATTTTATCACTAAAGAGATATTATTAGAATCCATGTATTTTATACTGGGAGGCAAGACTTCACCTATGAAAGTCTCAGCTTGGAAAAACATAAATTCATTTGAAAGGAGAGCCTGAACCTAGAATGCTGCCTCGGGGTTCCCTGGTGGAAATCACCACCCACAGAAATGTCTTCCCACATTAGGCCACAAAGACACACATGAGCCAGTGAAGTTGTGATACAGGGATCTGGGATATACAGACCCCAGATTATAGGGGACTTTTGAAGTAGACTGAATACATCACCATATTATGAAATGACCATGAGCCTATATGGAGGCTAGGGGAAGAGTATTAAAGTCTGAATGTGAAACGCCCCACATAGACATGTGTGCTTGAACACTTGGTCCCGAGCTGCTAATAAATACTGTTTGGGGAAGTTGTGGAGACTTTGGTCAATGGGGGTGTGCTTGGGTTTGGACTCACGTAACTCCCAGCTTCTTATTCTGCCATGATGTGACCAGCCACAAGCTTCCATACCGAGATCTGAGCTCTAGGGGCCATGACGTCCCTGCCATTAAGCTTTGGACTGACACCATCTTCCTCTGTAGGGCATTTTGTTAGGTTTTTGGGTATAGTGATAGTTTTTGGATATAGACATACTGGCCACACCACTAGGCAAATTTGCCTTTGCCTCCCATTCACTGAACGTCTCCTTATACAGGCCAGCACATACTTGTTTGATGAATGCGTACAGCCACTCTTCTCAGAGCTGTGTCCACAGAGAGTATCACCCTGACACTAGAGGAGGAGGCTAGTGACCCAAAGGCCTGGAATCCCAAGCTCATTCCAGAAAATAGTATATCTGAGAGCCCCAGTGAGAGGTGTCCATTGTAAAGGTACTGGGCAGTAAAGGAGGTAAAATTTCCATGAGAAAACAGCTTATGTCCTTTCTTGGACTGTGGTTCAGAAGGAGGGCTCTGGGTCCTATATACATTTGTGTATAATGTATTTAAAATATTATATATAATATTAATATAATATATTTACTATATTATATTTATCATATGTAACCTTATATCTATATATTATAAAACTATACTATAAAAATATAGCACACATATATAATATATAAAGTTTGCTGACATAATATTTGGCAAAGGAAAAAACAGCTGACATATATTCTATTTCCTACTAAAAGATATTTAAGGTTAAATGAAAACCCTCATCTTACAATATTATATGAGGGCTACAGTTTTGTTTTGTTTTTAAAGGTCTAAATCCAAGGCCTTTTTTCTTATTATACTAAATGGTGTTTCTATGCTGAAGTTACCTCCAGAGATACTCTAACTGGCATGAGTGGGTAGTAGTGGCTGGTTTTTAATAGGAAATCACCATTTTGAATGTTCAAGTAATCTTACATATTCAACTTTTATCAAAAGATTGCAGGGAAATTTTCACAAAATAGCTGCTGAGCAGGAAATAGAGAACTAAGGTTTTATATAGAATGAAGTGAATCTGCTTGGAACCTGGAATTCAAAATCCATGCTCACTTAAGAGGTGAGTGCAAAGCAACGCCCTGTTCACACAGAATACATTACTTATGGGGACTGTTAGGTCCTAACCAATTTAACTTAAGTGATACAGAAACAGAGAAGCATAACCCAGCAGCTATAGCAAATCAAATGTCCTACAGAACAGGAAATGGTGTTTCTGTCCTATAGATCAGGAAAAAACTGTGAATCTCATCCTACCTGGTGACTGATTCACATCAAGAGAGTACATTAACGCCTCTGAGCTTGCACTGACCTATCTTGCCTTCCCCTCTGTGACTGTCTAGTAAAATACTGCGTGTGAAAACATTTAGTAAACTCCGAGGTGCCACGCAAATGACCTTTTGTGATTTTGAGGTCTCTGGGCATATTATCTCCCCGCCCCTACTACCTCTTTTGTCTTAAACTTTTCCTTAGTCTTAAATTAAGTCAAGACTGAATGCCTTACTAGGTGGTGTTTTTTTTTTTTTTTTTTTGTTTAGACTCTGTCTCTGCTCAGCTTCGTGGAAACTCTGGCTTCTGTTCGACTCAGCATCTAATTGTGGGCCACAATGAGTTTGTCACATAAGGGCTCTGAGAGTGAGCACTGTAATTCATGAAAACAGCAAGCAGTATTTGAGGGTTGAGGACGGGGGTTTCACTTGTTTTAGAGAACCACACCGCACCCTGAGACCAACTCGAAAGGACTTCTCGTGTCTCCTCATGTAACGGTGCAGAAGCCAGCATTCTGTTTGTGTCTTACTTCAGCACAGGGCGAACGTGCTTATAACCTCAGTTAGAAAGCATGCTTGCTTGGCACAAAGCTAACAGGAATCCAGAGCTGATGACTAATGGAACAAGGACTCTACCATGGTTGCCTCTGAATAGAACAGCAACAGCAGCCAAGGGGCCTGTGCTTACCACATGCGGGGCTGTCCTATGCATTAATTCATTGGCTCATCACAACCATTTTATCCTTGTTGCCTAGATAAGGAGAGTACAGATAGTCGTTGACTTAGAATACATTGACATAGGGTGGTTTGAAAGCCATAGGAATTCAATAGACGCCATACTCTGAATTGTGATCTTCTCCTGTGCAGAAGTGCTCAGTCACTATCCTGGGAGGTGGATGTGAGCTGTCAATCAACTGTGCAATAATGAAGGCAAGCAGTGGATACCATACAGTGTGCTGTGTTGGTGCTAGCCATCAGGCTCAATGGGTTATATTATGTCCATTATTTAACTTATGACATTTTTAACTAGCAATGGATTGATTGAGACTTAGCCCATCATAAACCAAGGAGGGTCTGTAATTCAAATTCCTTTACACAGGTTCATATAATGGAGCCCTGGCTAGCCTGGAACTCGCAGAGATCCGCCTGCCTCTGCCTTCAGAGTTCTGGGATGAAAAATGTGTACTTCATCAGGCAACTGCTTGTCATTCATACGAAGTCAAGTAGCTAGTAAATGACATGAATTCAAACTCAGATGATCTAGTCCCAGAGCCTATAGCCTTAACTCTACCGCCAGCCACTTGTTGTTATTGTCATCTACAGCTGCACAACAAATTATCCCCAAACTCAGTGGCTGAACACAACACCAGTTTCTGTGGTCATGAATTTGAGCACATCTTGGCTGGGTCTTCTGACCCAGAGGTTTTGATAAACAACAGTCAAGAGATTCTCTTAAGGCTGTAGGCATCTCAAGGTTTGACCAGGAAGAACTTACTTCTAAGCTTCCTCATGGGATCCATAATAGGATACAGTTCCTTACAGGCTGTGCACAGAAAGTATTCTTAATTTTGTGTCATGTGATTTCTCTAGCTTAGCAGTTTGTCATGTTGGGAAGCTAGGGAAGAAATAGAGTCCAGCAAAGTGGGAGTCACCACACATGGGAGCATCCCATCATTCTTGCCATATTTTGCCACATTATCAGAAGCAAGATACTTTGTCTATCTCACACACAACTTGGTAGATATTATAAAAGGACATAAATATAGAATAGCGAGGATCAGCAGGAATCCAAGCCTGAAGTTTCCCACTCTCATAATAACAACATTGAATAGATAGTGTTTTTCAAAGGTCTACTATGTGTCAGGCAATAGTCAAAGCATTTTATATATACTAATTTATTTAATCCTCACCATGAACTCTACTTGGCAGGAGCAATATTAAGAAAGAATGTCACCACTACATCAAGGGGCAGAGAATGAAGAATACCACTTTCCTGTATTACTGAGGGAAAATGAGTATTCCAAACACATCTCCTTTAAGAAATCCTTAGTCAGAAGGGGGAGAGGATGGGAGGGTGAGACTGGGAGGGGTGGAAGGAGGGGACTGTGATGGAGATGTAACTTGAAGTAATAAATAAACATTAAAAAAATAAAAACAAAAACAAAACAAAATCCTTAGTCTTACTCATGGGAGGGATCTCTCCAGATAATTGTAAACAGTTATTTCCCAAAATAAGTCTGGTTGGACTCTACCAGTTCTGGGAGTAACAAGGAACTTTTACTCTTAAAAGACATTTTTAAAAATTAAAAAATGCCAGGCATGGTGGCGCACGCCTTTAATCCCAGCACTTGGGAGGCAGAGGCAGGCAGATTTCTGTGAGTTCAAGGCCAGCCTGGTCTACAAAGTGAGTCCAGGACAGTCAAGGATACACAGAAAAACCTTGTCTCCAAAAAATAAAAAACAGTGTGTGCACATAGAATGATAATAGGGATCAAAGCTAGAGTTTCTATATGTTAGACATGAGCCTTACCAATGAACTATATCCCCTATGTAGCCTACAAAATACAATTTTCTTACACATTAAAATTTATAAAAAGATCCAGGTGTGGTGGCACATGGCTTTAATCCCAACACTCGAGAGGCAGAGGAAGGTAGATCTCTGTGAGTTCTAAGCCACCCTGTTCTACAAAGCAAGTTCCAGGACAGCCAGCACTGTTATACAGAGAAACCCTGTCTCCAAAAACAAAAACAAAAAATTTATAAAAAGAATATATCTTCATATTAATTTTTTGCTGTTGTTTTTTTCAAATTTCTTTGAAATTTGTGTAGCCTTGGCTGTCCAGGACTCACTTTGTAGACCAGGCTGACCTAGAATTCACAGAGATCTGCCTGCCTCTGACTCCTAAGTGTTAGTATTAAAGGCATGTGTTACCACTGCCCAGCTAATTATTAAAACTAAAGTGTCAATAGGAATTATCTTAAGTTTTCTATTTTAAACAAGTTACCCAGAATACAAGATATCCAAATGAATTGGATGCTGTTAGCTTTTGTGTATGTGTATGCAGGTATACACAATATTTAAGTATGTGTGTGTGTGTGTGCGTGCACATGCACAGGTATACATGTTTATTTTTGTGTATGTATGCTCAGCTTTACCTGATTGTATTTAGATTGTATGTGTGTATGTGTGTGTAGGTATACATGAATGTATTTAGACCACATATGTGTATGTGTGTGTTGTTGGGATGATCTCTTATGTATTCTAAATGTTAATTAATTGCTCCCAGAGGATTGCTTGCAGTATGAGATACCAAATGATGCTGTTGCTTTGCTTGCTAATCTTTGTCTCTGATTGGCTTTAATAAAATGCTAGGACTTGTGATTGGGCAGAGAGAGAGGTAGGCGAGGCAAATGTGGGCAGGCTTTGGGTACAGAGAGGATCGTGGTAAGAAGAAGCCAGAGGAGGAGGAAGGGCAGGACATGCCATAGGTTAGAGAGAGAAGAACATCATTCCACATGGCCTGGAACCTTGGCATAGCATGGAGAATAACAGCCCAAGGGGACATATGTATATGTTGGGGTTTTATTTGAGGAATAGCATTAAAAGCTAGCATAGATGGGTTAAGATTGCACAATCCAGGCTAAGGCTTTTTAATAACAGGTGTCTGTGTGTGTTTATTTATAGTGGCAGATTAAGGATTAACACTGCAGACCCATTAAAGATAATATAAATACTGGTAATAATTTAATTATTTCTACAGTATTTATATTTTTATATTTATATTTCTACAGATATACATGAATATATTTAGACTTCATCTGTGTATGCAGGTATACATGAATGTATTCAAACTGTGTGTGTGTGTGTGTGTGTGTGTGTGTGTGTGCGTATGTGCATGTGTGCTCATATTCAGACTTCATGAAGTCATTCGTTGGTGTTGGGTGTCTTTCTTCATCACCCTTAATCACTTTATTTTTTGAGAGATCTTCTCTTGCTAACCTGGGGCTTAGTGAGCAGCTAGACCAGCTGGCTTTTGCTGTTTCTGCCTCCTCCCCAGGTCTAGGGTACAGGTGGAGCACCACCCTAGACCTGGGGAGTGCTTTTTACAGGAGTACTGAAGCTATAAACTCACGCCCTCATGCTGGAATGGCAAGCACTTCCCTGACAGGAATATCCTAGGTCCAGGTATTAACTTAAACCTAATTTGTTTATCTCCTGCTTCTCTTCAAAAAGTTGAGGTGGTTTGTCCCCAGTCACTCAACATTAAGGAAAAAACAAACAATTCCCCTTGAAAGGGTCTAGGCCAGAGGTTCTCAACGTTCAACCTGTGGGTCTTGACTCCATGTGGGTCGACTGACCCTTTCACAGGGATCACCTGAGACCATCAGAAAACACAGATATTTACATTATGATTCATAACAGTAGTGAAATTACAGTTATAAAGTAGAAACAAAAATGATTTTCTGGTTGGGGGTCACCAAACATGAGGAACTGTGTTAAATGGTCACAGCATCAGGAAGGTTGAGGACTACTGCCCTAGGCTCTCTGGGGTGGGTGGAAGGGTACCAATGCTGATCAGACTTTCTCCAGTACCTGTCTCCCCAGCTGCAGGCCTGGGGAAGGGGTAGGATTACTTAGGACAGGAGGGGTGGGAAATCTTCTTTCCTATTTTTAATATGGACTAAAACAGTTGCTCTTTATGGGAGCTGTATGGAAGACATCCCAGATTCCTAGGCCGCTGGGTATGTGTCTATTTTCAAGTCTCTGATATTTGCAGTGACACAAATAGTATCCAGGAAACAGTTTCTAGTCAAAGTAAAAATATTAACAAAGGACTAGAGAATTAAAATCCTAAATAAAAGATGAGCAAATGGAATTTGATGGTTTATTATTTAAAAACTAATTATCCAATAAGGCCCAACCAGGCAAGAGAAAGGATTAGTTATTATCACATAAATAAGATTTATCACACATTACCAGGTCAGAAAGTAATCTCAGTTCAATAGAAACAAAAATCATGTCCTAACTTGGGACAGAGTCTCCTCTACCATGAGTGACAAAGAATACTATCTAGGAAAGTATATTTAACAGTGAAACATAAAATCAATTATTAGAAACCCTCAGAATTAAGTCAAAGATGTTCTTCAACTACAGTTTTGTCAGGTACAACAAATGAAAATAACCTAGATGTTATGGTCAGTAGTTGTCTATTAAATAAGTTATGACACATTCATAATATGAACACCATGTAGCATTATAATATGATACATGAGTGGTTAGATAGGTTGATAGATTAGATAGATAGATGGACAGACAGATAGTTATAGGCATAAGGTTATTGTGTAATTCAAATGCTGATTTCTGTACCTCCCCCCATATATGTTGCAATACTTGTTCTGAGAATCTCCTGTCTCAATGTAGTAGAAACACTGCCTCCCTTACTCTCCCCTGATATACCAATAAGCCAGCTTACAACCAATCACTGAGCAGGGGAGAGAACAGGGTGGGACTTCTTTCCCTCCAGGGGAGGAGGAGAAGGAGGGGATTCAGCCATGGGCAGGGGGCCAGGAGACACAAGGATGGAGTTGCTGGAGCAGAGAAAGTCCTGAACTGCAAGTATCTCAGGGATTTTGACAAAGAGGGAGTCAGACTAGCATAGAGGGTTAAGAATAGGTTAAAATTGCTCAGTATTGTGCTGTAAACCTTATTAACAAATAATATAACCCAGTCTCAATTGTTTGGGTGCTAGCCAAGTTAAGAGAGAAACTGCAAAAAAAATTATATAAATTTACACTAACATATAGTATGTCTGTAAATACAAAATATGTGAGTGGAACTGTCCATAAAATATGCTAAAAACTGTTAAGAATGCTTCCTATAGAAGACAGAGATTGATGGAACTGAAGAAGACAGAATTGGAAGATTCTGGGTTATTCCACATAGTTCTGAGGTTTTTTTTTTATAAGGTTTTTGGGGCAAATACTATGCACTCCATATTTAAACCACATTTTAAAAATCTAAGATTGGGGGCTGGAGAGATGGCTCAGAGGTTAAGAGCACTAGTTAATGCTCTTCCAAAGGTCCTGAGTTCAAGTCCCAGCAACCAGATGGTGGCTCACAACCATCCACAATGTGATATGATTGATGCCCTCTTCTGGCATGCAGATAGAGCATTCATATACATAAAATAAATATTTTTAAAAAATCTAAGATTAATGACAGTGAAGAAATCACCTCTAATTGAAAAACAGTAATATCTATAACACAACAACTTCAACACATTGAAATACCTTCAAAGATGTGCATCTATGACTCAGAGAAATCCTGTCTCAAAAAAAAATGTGCATTTAAATTTTTACATGGTCATTATTGCGTCTATGGTTGAATTATGGATTTTTTTCTTTAACTTTATGTGAGTTTCTTTTTGGTTCTGCATTAACCACTATTTTATAATCAGGGCAAAGTTATCAGAGAAAAGTATGATGATCTCCCTAGGTTGCACCTGACAATGATTACAGAGTTTGTAGAAGAACGTGCTTGTTTTAATTTGATTTCTGATGTGGTCATGATGCATTCTAACTCTGTGCTGATCTTATAGAACCATTGGAAAAGTCAAATTCTCCATTTTATTGGAAAGCCAGATGTGTTTAATCTAGTCATTTCTTTGAGATCTTAATCTTCCTTCCCCTCCATTCTTTATGGAATTGTTCACTAATTTTTCTAGAGAATTGTCATCTTCTGTAAAGCTCTTTCCTAACTGCGCCCATTACTTTTGACCCAGGCCTTATATCATCTTAGTCATGATCCTTAGACCATCTCTGAGTCTCTCTGCCCACCGGGTTGTCCTGTTTATAGGACATTTCCCTTTTCCTATTGTCTCTGTATCGCTTTACCATTTACTGTTCTCTATGTTTATTTGTTTCTCTAATTTGCTATCCCTACCCCCATGTTTATGTCCTTGATGTTGCTCCTTGGAACTACATCTTTCCTAATGACCTCTACCTCTACTGGCCATGGTCTCTTCTTTATCCCATTATGAATGAAACCCTTCGTTTAGCACATCTTTTTCAGACTTAATTCACTTTATTTTTCCTTGTATAAAAAAAACCTTTATGTGGTAGCCACAGCTAGAGCCTAGATCCTGTGAACAGAGACTCTGGTGTGTGTTTTCACAAGATGGTCAATGAATTCCTGATAAGGAGACTTGGTGAACAGTCTCTTTCCAGAGGTCGGGGATCAGGTAGCTGTAGGTCTCAGAGATGGCATCAAAGGTGGCCTTGGCAAAAGTTGCTCAGGGTTGCAGTGCAGCCCCTGGCTGGTGTGGAACAGTCATCAATACTGGCATTCATCGGTAACTTCTTGGGCCACAGGGGCAGACATGATGCCAGTGCCTGTAGGGGGCAGGGATGAGACACACTAACACAGAGTGTATCTCTAACACAAGTGTGACAGCAGCCTGTCACCTTGCATGGAATAGTGTGGGGCTTGCTAATCTTGCTCCCCCAGTAGCTCTCCCAGTAGCTTGGTTAACCTCCGCAAGCCCTGCAGCCTTGGCCACCCCCACAGCCACCACAACAACCAGGACCAGGACCACAGCCCCTAAGACTGCTGCCAAATTCTCCATGGAAGCTGCCTTAGTCTCCTAATCCTGGGTTCCCCGTTCCCTCAGGCCCTCCGGCTACAATGGCATCATCTGTCATTTGTTATTTTCCTTAAGAACCAGCACCTGTTCAGTACATTTCTTAACCATTTGTTGTATGTTAGAAACTGGCCTGGTCAGAGGAAGTACTGACTTATTTTTCCAAATCAATGGCTGGACCTCAGTCAAAGGATTGTAACACTCAGTACTTCATGGTATCATCTGCCTTAACAATACTTTGCTATGTCCTCCAATAACTAGAGTTATCCAAGAGCCCCTCATTTCTCTTCTTTTTCCCTCTGGCTATAGTTTCAGGAAGTCTTTATCTTGTCTTGATATAGGGTCTCTCAACGTAGCTTTGGCTGTCCTGGAACTTGTTATTTTGACCAGGCTGGCTTCAAACTCACAGAGGTCTTCCTACCATTGCCTCCTGAATGCTGGGATTATGTGCCACCATGCACAGCTGCTTCAAGAAACCTTTTTGGGCTGGGCGGGGTGGCGGACGCCTTTAATCTCAGCACTCGGGAGGCAGAGCCAGGTGGATCTCTGTGAGTTCCAGGCCAGCCTGATCTACAAAGTGAGTCCAGGATAGCCAGGGCTACACAGAGAAAACCTGTCTCAAAAAACTAAAAAAAAAGATACCTTTTTGTATTCAACAATTAATATGCACCACATATGTGCTAGGCTTTTTGCTAAATACTACGGATGGAAAAGTGAATAAAATCTACTTCCTACTCACAGAGAGCTCAGTATTTAATGGGAAAAGTAGACAACAAATTAAATAAATAAATAATAATAAATAGGGAATGAGAAAACACTAAAGGATTTCAACCAATGAAAGAACATGATTAGATCTGTATTTGAAATACATCTCTAGTGGTTACCTGGGAAACTGTTTTAGAGTGACTGATTAAAGAGTCAGTGTGGTTGCCCACCCTGCTGCTGCTGCAGACCAGGAAGTAAAGAAGTCTGCCAGCAATGGAAGGAAGGAGTGGAGGGTGGGGTTGGGAGCAGGAAATGGCCTAGAGCAGCGGTTCTCAACCTTCCTAATGCTTTCATACAGTTCCTCATGTTGTGGTGACCCTCAGCCACAAAATTATTTTGTTGCTACCTCATAACTGTAATTTTGCTACTGTTATGAATCGTAAAGTAAATATCTGATACACAGGATATCTGACACGTGATTCCTGTAGAGATCCCAACCCACAGGTTGAGAACTACTGGTCTGGAGAAATAGCAGAGGTAAAATCAGTGGGACTTACCTCCTTTGGGGCTTTAGAGGATGAGAGAAAAGACTTGAGTTCACAGTTTCTTGAGATGTGTACCCCCCAAGCAAAAAATGCAGGTAGGTATTCAATTCTAAAGAAGGGCAGATGAGTTTGAGTAGTCTGTTAGCCTTGAGATAGGATGTCTTAAGTGACTAATATAGCACACATCTCAAGCTCAAATTACAGTGGGTTGAACCAACTCATGTGCTTCTGTCTTGACTGACTCCTCTCTCCCTCCCTCCCTCTCTTCCTCTCTCTCTCTCTCTCTCTCTCTCTCTCTCTCTCTCTCTCCTGCTTTAAGGATGCTTGTGGTTACACTGGACTCAGCTGGATAACACAGGATATTCTCTTTTTCAGCTGATTGGTTAATTCCCCCCTGCTGTGTAACCCAGTATGTTCAGAGGTTCTAGGGATTAGGATGGAGAACTATTTAGTGAAGGTGAGAGGGGGCATTGATCTGTTTGCCGAGGCCATCTTCCTAGAAGCCAGTCAACAAAATGAAACAAAGTATTAATAAAGAAGTAGATGGTAGTGACCTAGTTCAACCCCTCCTCTCCTAATCATGTTTATTAACCTGCAAGATGGAGACAGTAATAGCATGTGCAATAAAGGGTGTTATTAGGATTAAATGAGTAGATATTTACAAAGAGAATAAAACTGTCTGCTTTATGCTTACTTTGAAAAAGCAACAAGGACCAATGAGATGGCTCAGTGAGTAGAGATGGTTGCCACTCAAACCTGAAAACCAGCCGGGCGGTGGTGGCGCACGCCTTTAATCCCAGCACTTGGGAGGCAGAGGCAGGTGGATCTCTGTGAGTTCGAGGCCAGCCTGGTCTACAAAGCGAGTCCAGGACAGCCAGAGATATTCAGAGAAACCCTGTCTCAAAAAAACCAAAAAAAAAAAAAAAACCTGAAAACCAGAGTCTGATTTCCAGAACCAACTTCATAAAGTTGTCCTCTGGCTTCCACCTGCACACTACATCACATGCAAACATACACAAAATAAATAAATAAATACATGTGAAAGGCAATCAGATTAAAGCAAATTTCAAATCTGTTAACTAGGCAATTTGTATTTTTTTATCCCTGTAGTTTGAAGAGTATGGTGGTTGCAGATGTCTACGGACTGAAAGACTGGTGAGAAATCTGGAGAACAGGGGAAAAAAAATACCACTTAAGAGGAGAGTAAGAAAGGAAATTTGAGTCATCTTAGAGGGAGATGGGAAGTATTGGAAGATCCACATATGCAAGCTCTGAGGACAGGAGCTGGTGGTCAGAAAGGCTGAGTATATGAGAGAGGGAAAGACTGATTCAGTGAGATCCCAGAGGAACGGAGGACAAGTGGTCAGTGAATCATGTGTGGGAGTTAATTATGAGCATAAGAAAATATGGAGTAATCAGAATCCCAGGGAAAGCCCTAAGGGTGCAGGCTGTAGACTGAGCACTGTTTGCTGTCTGGCAATAATAACTTGTCCAATGCCATCACCCCTTGAATGGTTCACCAGAGGTTATAAGTTCATGCTCACGATCCCATCCCAGGATGCCCACAGTGTGTTGGAGCTCTAGGCTCCTCAAAACATTTAGGTGCATGCTGCACTGCTCCCACAACTCTTTTTTTTTCCATCTCTGACAGAAACACAAATTGGATAGAACCTTACATGAATGGAATAGGCCTTGTTTGTATTATTGTAAACTTTTTTTTTTAACCATAGTCAAACATATGCAAAAGTAAGGAGAAAATAGGAGAAGCTCCCTTGGCCTCATCACTTTAATGATCGCCAACCTATGATCAGGACTGTGGTCTTACTTATTTCTTAAGTCGCCCTTCTCCATGCCCTGCCTCATATTTTAAAGCAAATTGGTTTCCCCGAGGAAAGAAAAAAATCAGATATTTGTGATTATATAATTCATTTGTCTGTTTCTCCGTGGCGACATGTGCAAATTTGAAACAGCACAATAACACCTCCCTCTAGGGGCTGGAAAGAAGGCTCAGCAGTTAAGAGTATTTGCTGCTCTCACAGAGGTCCGAGGAGTTGCCCTTGGTTCCCAGCATCCATAGGAAGGGATGTCTCACAACAGCTTCTAACTCCAGCTCCAGGGGATATACCGCCAATGGCCTCCTCAGGCCATTGTATTCATGCACACACATAGTGGGCCACCTCCTTACAAATATATAAACATGATGTTAAAAGAAAAAAAATCTTTTAAAAAATCTCATTCTGGACTCTAGATAGAAATCATTTGAGACTTATGCAATTGTAGGATGCACACACACTTCCAGAGGTAGCAGACAAGCTATAGATGCTTCCCCTGGTTTTTCCACCTGACTAGCTCACAGAAATGCCTGTCTATCCATCCTGTGGTATGAAAACCCTGCTTGCATGGTTTGAATAGGGTGATTTGGGTAACTACTTTGGGACTTAACATTCATTTAATGTAAAATCAATTTTAACAGCCTAAATAATGCCACCATGTGGGTACTTAGGAACTCATTCCCACATCCAAAACCAAATAGAAAGGCTGAGCACAGTGAGGTACATCCTTTATCCCAACATTGGGGAGGCATACATACAAGGTCCTCTGTGAGTTCAAGTTCAGCCTGGTCTACATAGCTACTTTTAGGAAACCAGGGTGACACAGTAAGACACTGTTTCAAAAACAAAAAGCACACAAACAAACAAACATCACAAGACAACCCACTAGGGACAGAGCTAAGTATGATCAATTTGTCTGAATGAGGCCAAAGGCCACAACAGTCTGTACCATTTGTTTAGAAAGAAGCACAATTAGAAATGGGCCGGGAGCCGGGCGTTGGTGGCACACGCCTTTAATCCCAGCACTTGGGAGGCAGAGGTAGGCGGATCTCTGTGAGTTCGAGGCCAGCCTGGTCTACAAAGTGAGTCTAGGACAGCCAGAGCTGTTATACAGAGAAACCCTGTCTCGAAAAACCAAAAAAAAAAAAAAAAAAAAAGAAATGGGCCGGGCATGGTGGTGCACACCTTTAATCCCACCACTTGGGAGGCATGGGCAGGTGGATTTCTGTGAGTTCAAGGCCAACCTCATCTACAAAGTGAGTCCAGGACAGCCAGGGCTACACAGAGAAACCCTGTCTCGAAAAAAAACAAAACAAAAAAAAATATATATATATCACTTGCATATATTACTCAACATTAATGCAGACATCTAAATACACATTCTTTTATGGCAATATTTTATGTAATCAGAAGAAATTATTTTAAGTGTCAAAGCAGTTGGTACCAACCATTTCATTTTGTCCACCTTCCTGCAAATAAGTGTATCCCTACGACTAAGTTCTGGCCCATGGGATACAAGCAGAAGTGTGGTGTGGAAGTTCACAGGATCCTTCCTAGAAAAAGCAGTTGATATCTTTTCAAAAAAGAATGTAGGAAACTGGATATCCACAAGCAAAGGAATGAAGTTGGACCCCTTACTGTGCTATATACAAAAATTAATTCAAGATGGATCAAAGACCCTAATGTAATAGATAAAACTACAAATGCTTAAAAGAAAAGAGGAAAAACTTTATAACATTTGCTTCCATACAATTACTTTGATATGATACCAAAGTTACACTTAAGAAAAACATCCGGACAGGTAATCCTGGCAATTGAGAGGCTGAAGTTGGGAGGCCAGCCTGAACCACATAGTGAGACATTGTGCTAAGAAAAACTATATATATATTATCAAGAAAAAACTTTTATGCATCAAACAATATTACCAAAAGAATGAAAAGACAACCTAGGAAGTAGGAAAGATAGTAGAGTGCAAGTCATACATCTGATAGGAGTTAAAAACCATACTACACCATACAAAATAGTCCAATTAAAATGTAAATAAATGAATTGAATGGACAGACACTTTCCCAGGGAGATGAACTAATAACCGACGAATGAGTACAGGACAAAATGCTCATATTGAAGGGAATAAAAATTATTAAAAGACCCCCTAAGTCGGCAGTAGAGACAGGCCAGCTGCCAAGTCCCAGGAACTTAGCTGACCATAAAAAGGGTGGAACCAAGAATAAAGGTCAATCGGGCCACAGGCCCCCAGGGTTTCAGGAACTGGCTGACCACAAAGTAGATAACAAAACAAGATTAGATTCATTCCTGAGACAAACAGATGTAGGATGTTTCCCTGCTGACTAACTAATGGGCTGGTACATTCCACCTGTATTTCCCCTCCACCTTGGGTTGTGGTAAACAATGGGCTGGGCTGGTACTTCCCACCTGCAATTTCCCCCACCCCCTTAATCTGTGGTGCTCCCCTATAAAATACTCTACTCTCCCCCAAATCGTGGTCGCGGCTCCTACCCCTGTGTGGGATATGAGTGGCGCCCTCAGTGCACTGAGCCCCGCCTTCCCCCCAAAATAAACCTCTTGTGATTGCATCAAGATGGTCTCTTGCGAGTTTTGGTGCGGCCATGATATCCTGAGTGTTGGGTGAGGAACTTCCCTCCCCCGGGTCTTTCATTTGGTGCTTACCCGGGAATTTGCAGCCATCCCAATCTCCACAAGAACCCACTTGGAGGTGAGATTTCTGTGTCTTGGGCCTATTTCTGTTGTCTGGTTTGTGAGATTTTTGTCTCTGTGTCCTGGGTTTGTCTCTGTTGTCTGGTCCTGTTATATGGT
>CAJQZJ010033498.1:91459-108069 GCA_907164525.1 Lophiomys imhausi | reverse complement strand
TGTGAGATTTCTATCTCTGTGTCCTGGGTTTGTCTCTGTTGTCTGGTTCTGTTATATGGTTTGCGTTAAAAGTTGGCTTCGCGAAGGTTGTTTTTGGTTTGACAGCCGTTTCTGTCTCGTGAGGAGACGATGGGTGATCAGGCAGACGTGCTAGTGGATCAGCGGCTGTAGCCCTGGGAGACGTCCCAGGAGGACAAGGACCCCAGGGACACCTGGGAGGGTCCTATCTGGGTGCCGGGGAGGATACAGTGGTCCTCTTGAGAGAGGGGATGCGAGAGACCTCCCGGCCGTCTGTTTATCTGGGTGCCAGGGAGGATACAGTGGTCCTCTTGAGAGAGGGGATGCAAGAGACCTCCTGGCCATCTGTTTTTCTGGAGTGGTGCTGGCACTTGAGAGTGAGAAGGATTTTTCGTAGTGTTTTTCTGTGTATCTTGTGTTTATGTTTTGTGTTACTTGTGACAATGGGACAGACTGTAACAACTCCTCTAAGTTTGACACTGGATCATTGGACTGAAGTTAGAACTAGGGCTCATAATTTGGCAGTTGAGGTTAAAAAGAGACCGTGACAGACTTTTTGTGCTTCGGAGTGGCCTACTTTTGACGTCGGGTGGCCACCGGAAGGGACTTTTGACTGGACCATTATTTTTGAGGTAAAAACTATTGTCTTTAAGGAAGGACCAGGGTCTCATCCCGATCAACAGCCATACATTACTGTTTGGCAAGACCTGGTCCAGAACCCACCCCCATGGGTAAAACCTTGGGTGAGAGAAAAAAAAGCCAGGCTCCCAAGCCCTGGCTCTCCGTGGCAGAGCCTAAATCAAAACAAAAGCCAGCTTCGGAAACAACACCTTTGGCTCCGCCTAAGATCTATCCCGAGATGGAGGAGCCACCCGAGTGATCGAGCCCGCCACGGCCACCCCCCTCCCCCCAGCCACCCCAGGCGTCCCCACACCAGCCCCGGCTCCGGCCTGAGCCCAGAACTATGAGGAGCAGAGGGGGGAGGGCCGAAACTCGCACTCGGAGCCAGAGAGGGTTGAGTCCAGAGGGACCCGATTCCACTGTGGGTCTACCCCTCCGAACGGTCGGGCCCCTGTGGACCCACCAGCTTTTCAACCCTTACAATATTGGCCTTTCTTCTCGGCTGATTTATATAATTAAAAAGCTAACCACCCGTCTTTCTCTGAAAACCCTGCTAGTCTTACAGGTTTGATGGAATCCCTGATGTTTTCTCACCAACCCACCTGGGATGATTTCCAGCAGCTTTTGCAGGTTCTCTTTACTACAGAGGAGAGGGAGAGAATTCTCTTGGAGGCACAGAAGAATGTCCCAGGAGACAATGGGACCCCCACTACCCTCCCGAATGAGATCGATGCTGGGTTCCCCTTTGATGGACCAGATTGGGACTTCAACATGGCTACAGGTAGGGAGCAGCTGACAGTTTTTCTGCCGGACTCTAGTGGCAGGTCTCAGAGGTGCGCTCGGCACCCCACCAATTTGGCCAAGGTAAGAGGAGTACTTCAGGGTCTTGTTGAGCCACCGTGCGTATTCCTTGAGAGGTTGATGGAGGCCTACAGGCGGCACACTCCCTTTGACCCACCTCTGAGGGAACAACGAGCGGCTGTGACTATGGCCTTTATAGAAATTTTGTTAGAGAGACAGAGAAAGTGTATCATAAGAGAGAGACTGAGGAAGAGAAACAGGAAAGAAAAAAAAAGAGAGAGAGGACAGGCGGGATTGCAAACAAGAAAGAAACTTAACTAGGATACTGGCCGCAGTTGTAATAGAGAGAGAGAGAGAACAGGGCCTAGACAGACAGGGAACCTTGGCAACAGAAGACCTAGACTGGATGGGAATGGAGAACAGAGACGACATTCACAGACAGGGCATCTTGGTTCCCTGCCAGTCACCATGGAACACCCCCCTGTTACTGGTAAAGAAGCCAGGCACTAATGATTACAGGCCAGTCCAAGATTTAAGACTCTGTTCTAGATCTAAAGGATGCTTTTTTCTGCTTGAAGTTACATCCTGACAGCCAACCCATCTTTGCCTTCGAATGGAGAGATCCTGACACTGGACTGGTGGGACAGTTAACTTGGACTAGATTGCCACAAGGATTCAAAAACTCCCCTACCCTCTTTGAAGAGGCTCTTCATCGGGATCTGGCCTCCTTCAGGCTAAAAATCCTCAGCTAACATTGTTACAGTACGTTGATGATTTACTCTTGACAACATCAACTAAACCTAAATGTCTCCAAGGAATTAAGAGGCTGCTGACGGAACTTGGTGAGTTGGGGTATCGGGCTTCTGCTAAGAAGGCTCAGTTGTGTAAAACTGAGGTCACCTATCTGGGATACACCCTGAGAGATAAAAAGCAATGGCTGACGGAAGCCAGGAAAAAGACTGTCACCCAGATTCCTGTCCCGACCACCCCGCGCCAGGTAAGAAAATTCCTGGGCACTGCTGGTTTTTGTAGACTATGGATTCTGGGTTTCGCTACATGCTGGCAGCCCCCTTATTCCCCCTCACCAAGGAGGGAGGAGGGTTCACCTGGACCTCTGAACATCAGAAGGCCTTTAAAGATGTCAAAAAGGCCTTCTTAAAGGCACCAGCTTTAGCCCTACAAGATTTAACCAAGCCTTTCACTCTATATGCGAATGAAAGGACAGGGGTTTCCAGAGGCGTTCTTACTCAGACTTTAGGAACTTGGAAGAGACAGGTGGCCTGCTTATCTAAGAAACTGGATCCTGTTGCAAGCAGATGGCCCACATGCCTGAAAGCTATTGCGGCTGTGGCCTTACTTGTCAAAGATGCTGCTGATAAACTGTCTTTGGGACAGCACATTACAGTGGTGGCACCCCATGCCCTTGAGAACATTATCCGGCAGCCCCCTGACCAATGGATGCTAAAATGACCCACTACCAGAGCCTATTATTGACTGAAAGGGTGATATTTGTCCCCCTTCCCCCGGCCGTCCTGAATCCTGCTACTCTACTACCTGAGGCAGATGACTGCTGCCCTGACATCCTGGCAGAAGAAACAGCTTCATGGTTGAAGGGTCAGCTGGAGAATCACCTTGTGGTATGGTTAAAACAGAAGATGGTAAAAGAGTCCTGCCTCAGAAAAAGGACGCGAGTATGTCACCAATTTACACCGTCTGACTCACCTAGGAAAAAAAAAACTACAAGGTATGGTAAGGTCCTCTGACTATTATGTAATTGGACTTTCTGACTTAACAACAGAAATAGTCAGAAACTGCAAAGCCTGTGCTCTGACTAATGCCAGACCTTCCATGTATAACATAAAAAAAAGACTCAGGAGAGATGGACTGGGGGCCTATTGGGAAGTGGATTTTACAGAAATTAAACCGGCTAAAAATAAAAACAAATATCTTTTAGTTTGTATAGATACATTTTCAGGGTGGGTAGAGGCCTTCCCTACAAGGACTGAGACTGCCAATACAGTGGCCAAGAAGATTCTTAAAGAAATTTTTCGCCGGGCGGTGGTGGCGCACGCCTTTAATCCCAGCACTTGGGAGGCAGAGGCAGGCGGATCTTTGTGAGTTCGAGGCCAGCCTGGTCTACAAAGTAAGTCCAGGACAGCCAAGGATACACAGAGAAACCCTGTCTCGAAAAACCAAAAAAAAAAAGAAATTTTTCCAAGGTTTGGATTACCCAAGGTAATTGGGTCTGATAATGGACCCGCGTTCATTGCCCAGGTAAGTCAAGGACTGGCCACTTAACTGGGGATTAAATAAAAATTACATTGTGCCTACCATCCCCAAAGTTCAGGACAGATAAGCCGGGCGGTGGTGACGCACGCCTTTAGTCCCAGCACTCGGGAGGCAGAGGCAGGCGGATCTCTGTGAGTTCGAGGCCAGCCTGGTCTACAAAGCGAGTCCAGGACAGCCAGGGCTGTTACACAGAGAAACCCTGTCTCGAAAAATCAAAACAAAACAAAACAAAAAGGATAAATAAAACTCTAAAAGAGACCTTGACTAAATTAGCCTTAGAGACTGGAGTGGGAGACTGGACAGCCCTCCTTCTGTAGAGAGCTGTGATGTGTCGCGCCCTAAAGATGGCGCCGGTTTCCGTCTTCCACCAGCCCGACAGTGATAAACAAGTCCATATTTGGCAAAGACCGCTGATCTGGCTTGCTTCCGCATACGTGGGCCTCTAAGATAGCACCACGTGGCTTTACTTGATTGGCTGTTCATTTAGTATTTAGCCTGTGGGTTGGGTCTGCCCCATTATTCAGAAGACTGTTTTCAAGGGACCTGAATAAACTGCTGGAGAAGAGCTTTTGTGAGTTGCGTCATCCTTGCTGGTCGAGGGGGACGTGACAAGTGGTGGCCCGTACGGGGACCCAAAAAAGACTCAGAACTCCTGCAGTCAGGGGCAGCACTGGTAAGTTCCTGGGATAAATTAGGACAATAAAGTTTCACGGAAATAGTGAACACAAGGTAAAGTTTCACGGAGATAGCGAACAAAAGGTAAAGTTTCGCGGAGATAGTGAACACAAGTTAAAGTTTCGCGGAGATAGCAAACAAAAGGTAAAGTTTCGCGGAGATAGCGAACACAAGGTAAAGTTTCGCGGAGATAGCGAACAAAAGGTAAAGTTTCGCAGAGATAGTGAACGTACGGTAAAGTTTCGCGGAGATAGCGAACAAAAGGTAAAGTTTCGTGGAGATAGCGAACAAAAGGTAGTTTTGCGGAGATAGCGAACAAAAGGTAAAGTTTCGCGGAGATTGGGAACAAAAGGTAAAGTTTCGTGGGAAGTTGCGAACTATAAGGTCTCTGGGAGGGAGCAATAAGGACCTCGGTAAAGAGACAATAAGGTCTCCAGAGGGAGCAATAAGGACCTCGGTAAAGAGGCAATAAGGTCTCCGGGAGGGAGCAATAAAGTTCCGTGATTCGGACGAGTAAAAGACACAACTAGCAGAGCAAGGTGAGGAAAGCAAAGAGTGCCTCACAGAAATGGAGCAAATGCTAGCCTTGCTGGCCTTTATCAGTTGCTGGGATAAGCTTGGGAGAGATCTAGATTTTGCCTGGGAACAAAGTACATTGCAGGGAGGAGCATGGCCTATTTGGAGACTTGTTCGTAGTTGTTTAAAAGATCAGAGATATTACAAGGCCGTAAAAAAGGGACAAGAGGCATTAGAGCAGTTAAAAGAGGAGCGCTCGGTCAAATCTGGGAAAGATACTTCGAAAGAAGATAACTCAGAGTCTGAAAATGTTAACAAAGGCACTGTAGCTCAGGTGGAAGCTCTTCATCGTTATTACATGACTCCTAGTGACTGGAGGAGCCTGGCACGTGCCTGCTTGTCCTCTGGGCAGTATTTAGATTGGAAGGCTTTCTTGATTGAGTTTGCTAATAAACAAGCTGCTGCTAATCGTGCAGCAGGAAACCCAGCCTGGGATGTGGACATGCTTCTTGGGCAAGGTCGATATGCTCAACAACAAACTGGGTATCTGGCTCAGGTGTTTGAGCAAATCAATTTAATCACAACCAGAGCTTGGAAATCATTGCCTAACAAAGGGGAAGTGAATGACAATTTAACCAAGGTTATTCAGGATCCCCTGGAGCCTTTCTCAGACTTCGTGGCTATAATGGTTGAAACAGCTGGAAGGGTATTTGGGGACCCTGATTTGGCAATGCCCTTAATTAAACAACTTATCTATGAACAATGTACAAAGGAATGTAAAGCAGCTATCACCCCTTATAAGAACAAGGGGTTGGAAGCCTGGATGCCTCAGTGCAGACTGCCGCTACCTTAAATAATTGGTCAGCCAATGTAGCCATGGCCTTGGATGTATTGTGGCAGGTGGCCCTGATTGGCTGTGAGTGGAAAATGACTGGTTTGTGTGTGACCTCTCTGCCATATCAAAATTATACTGTAGCTACAAATTTGTCTAAGCAACTCTCTCAGTATCTTACAGGAAATTGGTCTGGCGAGTTTGATAAGCTGATGCAGAATCTGAAAACTGCCATCGTGCATGTAAATTCCACCCGGGTTGATGTCTCTGTTGCTGAAGGACTGTCAACATGGATCCTCCGAGCTATGGATCATCTTAAGGAATGGGCGGGCGTAGGCTCTTTGGCGATACTGATGATACTAGCCTCTCTGGTTTGCCTATGGTGCATCTACAAAATGAGAGCCACACAAAAGCGTAATGCAGCCATGATTATACAAGCCCTTGTCGCCACTGAGGCGGGCCAGTCCCCTCAGGCATGGCTCGCTGCCGTAAAGTAAATCTTCACTAAGCATAGTCCCTGCCCACTGAGGTATTCGTTCCACGGATATTGGGGTCTGACAAGTCAATGACAGAGTTGACGGGTAAGTCTCGGCCACCTAAGACAGGGCAGTCCCGAGTGGGGAGGCTGACCCAGAGACGGGTAAGAGTTTGAACACCGCCCTCCTACAGGCTCAGGCCCACCGTGAGATCCCCAGATATGGGGATTACGTAGCCTTTCCAGGGACTTCTACCAACTTAAAAAAAAAAAAAAGGAGGAACTGTAGAGAGCTGCGATGTGCCGCGCCCTAAAGATGGCTCCGGTTTCCGCCTTCCACCAGCCCGACGGTGAGCACTCTCGATGATAAACAAGTCCATATTTGGCAAAGACCGCTGATCTGGCTTGCTTCCGCATACGTGGGCCTCTAAGATAGCACCACATGGCTTTACTTGATTGGCTGTTCATTTAGTATTTAGCCTGTGGGTTGGGTCTGCCCCATTATTCGGAAGACTGTTTTCAAGGGACCTGAATAAACTGCTGGAGAAGAGCTTTTGTGAATTGCGTCATCCTTGCTGGTCGAGGGGGATGCAACATCCTTCCTTTTGCCTTGTTGCGGGTCAGGAACACCCCGGGGGCGGTTTAAGCTGACACCTTATGAGATCTCTGTGGGGGGCCTCCTCCTCTTACTGAGGCTGGCTGAATGTTCCATCCTGATGTTGTCCTTTCTAACCCCTTGTTCACCCGCATGAAAGCCCTTAAAGTAGTTCGGCGTGAGGCCTGGGAGCAGCTCAGGAAGGCTTATGAAGCTGGAGACCTGAGCGTGCCTCATCAGTTCCAGGTTGGAGAAACCATACTCGTCTGGCGCCATTGAGCTGGAAACCTTGAGTCTCACTGAAAGGGACCATACCTGGTGCTGTCGACTACCCCCACCACAATGAAGGTAGAGGACATCTCTGCTTGGATCCACGCCTCGCACGTAAAGAAAGCTCCTGAACCTCCTAAGGATGAGTGGAGATTAAAAAAAAAAAAGACTGTAGACCCTCTTAAGCTATGCCTGCGTCTCAGGTGCTCTCCAGATGGGGAATGACAACCCCCATGCCCCTCAAAAACGTCCTTACAGGTAGCTTCCCAAACTGGGCAAGTCGTCTGGTCAGTCTCTAAGGTAGCCCCCTCCCTTTCCTGACTTCTGCCAGCTAGCTACAGGCCTGGAACAGTGGGATATTCCTGAGGCAGACCCCCAAAACCTCCCTGAGAGGGACCCTCGACGAAGACACCCTAAACAGCTAGGAACAAAGTTCGATGTGGGAGGCCAGAGGGACGCTGTGGGCTGGCTCAACAAGATTTTTTACATCTGCCCAAGGAAAGGTAGGGATAGGAGTGCAGCTAGGCAGTGTGGAGGATGTTGGCTCTGTTTAACTTCTGGACCCCCTTACTATGAGGGCATCGCCGCGTTGGGTACTTTTAATGACACCACCAACCATGACGCCTGCTCATGACATGAAAAAAACAAATTGATCCTAACTGAAGTATCAGGGAAAAGGACTTGTTTAGGAAACCCACCTGCTGCCTATAAACACTTATGCAATGAGACCCTGAGGTCTCCAAAGACTTCTGATACCAGATACTTATATTCTGGCATAGATAGATGGTGGGCCTGCAACACAGGATTAACTCCCTGTGTTGCCACTAATATCTTTAATGATACCAAAGATTATTGTATGTCAGTACAGCTTATGCCTAGAGTACTCTATCTCCCCACAGATGCCTTTGTGGATGAGTTTGATTTCCGCCCTAAGCGATTTAAGAGAGAGCCTATTTCCCTGACTTTAGCTGTAATTTTAGGATCAGGTGTGACACTGGAACAGCTGCCCTAGTGCAGGCCCCTCAGTACTTTCATCAATTAAGAGTAAGTGCCGTACAGATTTTAATGCTGAAACAATATCAAGGGTTACGGGGACAAGATAATAATAAATAAAATAAAACAGACATATAGGTTCTAAGATTAGAACAACAAACTAAAAGGAGTGGGGAATGAAGGGAATAAAAATTATTAAAAGACCCCCTAAGTCGGCAGTAGAGCCAGGCCAGCTGCCAGGTCCCAGGAACTTAGCTGACCATAAAAAGGGTGGAACCAAGAAAAAAGGTCAGTCGGGCCACGGGCCCTCAGGGTTTCAGGAACTGGCTGACCACAAAGTAGATAACAAAACAAGATTAGATTCATTCCTGAAAAAAAAAAAAAACAGATGTAGGATGTTTCCCCGCTGACTAATGGGCTGGTACATTCCACCTGTATTTCCCCTCCACCTTGGGTTGTGGTAAACAATGGGCTGGGCTGGTACTTCCCACCTGTAATTTCCCCCACCCCCTTAATCTGTGGTGCTCCCCTATAAAATACTCTACTCTCCCCCAAATTGTGGTCGCGGCTCCTACCCCTGTGTGGGATACGAGTGGCGCCCTCAGTGCACTGAGCCCCGCCTTCCCCCCAAAATAAACCTCTTGCGATTGCATCAAGATGGTCTCTTGCGAGTTTTGGTGCGGCCGTGATATCCTGAGTGTTGGGTGAGGAACTTCCCTACCCCGGGTCTTTCAATATCACTAATCATCAGGGAAATACAAACGAAAACCACCCTGAGGTACCATTCCATACTCATGATGCTACTCTTCAAGCAAGCAAACAAAAACAACCCAGAAGACCAGCATTGGTAAGAAACGGAGAAATGTCCTCCATTGTGCATTACACATGAGAATAAAAATGGCACAGCTTCTGGGGGAACAAAGAGCTTCTGGGAGGACAAAGAGCATCTGTACATTCATGTTCACAGTATCATTATTCAGTAACCTAAATGCAAAGAAGCAATCCAGCTACCTACCAGCAAACACATGGAAAAGTACATGTAACGTATATATGCAATGGAATAGTACTCAGCCTGCCAAAGGCTACATGGCCTGTCCCATGACATGACAAGTGAACACTGATGTCATGATAATCACGAACTGTCGTGAACCGCATACACAGATGTTGGTAGGACTCCACTCACGGATTTAGAGTAGTCAGATCACAAGGGTAGAAGGTAGAATGGCTGCCAGGGGCTGAAGAGAGAGTAATTATTTAAAGGAGTCTCTGTCTGAGAGGATTAAAAAGAATTCTAGACAGGATGCTGGCAATGCTTGCACAGCAAGTTTAAAATGTTTAGGGCCAGAGAAGTAACTAAACCATACACTGAAAATGGTTAAATTATAGTTTGTTGTGTAAGTTATGCCATGCTACACAAGAGAATATGCTCATGAATATGTTGGTATATGTTCTTGCTACGTGCTCTTTTTTTTCCTTCACTTCTGCTGGCTGGAGCAGAAATACTGTCCTTGAGCCTCAGAAATTGTACCCTGCCCAGCTCTAAAGGAGCTACAGAGAATGCAGATTCTTACGCGGAGGGAACTGCATCCAGCCACTCACTGTACTTTTGGATCTGTTCCTTGCAAACAAAAATAGAAGTCAGATCTGTGTGCACCTTTGTTGTACAGGAGCCACATCGCTGCCCTCCTCAGCAATTCTGGGCCTTCTCCCAAAAGGTTGACACAGCTGAGCCTGTTTCTTCCCTCCTAGAAGGAGGGGGCAGGGACTATCAGGCACAGGGCTATCACCTGAGTATCCAGCTGCTCCTCCCCACCAGCTGTCTGCAACTCTGTCCTAACTGCACCTTGCTAGGAGCACCCACATCCTATAAATCACCCCACACACATGCTCTGTAAGAAACTCCAATAAACTCACTGCTTCTCCAGAGTGAACTTTGGGGGAATCGTGCCACCATTTGTTGGAGGGACCTTTGGCTAAGGAGTAAAGGTTTTTGACATCTCCCCCGGAGAAAACATTGAAGTAACAACCTCAGAACTCAAGGATTCATAGCCTTAGTCTCAGAGTCTTATGCACAATTGTAGGAAAAATGAGCAGATTCCAAACATATGTTCAATTCCGAACATAAAACAGCCTAGTAGGAGAAAAAAGTAAGCTAAATGTCCCAATATCAGCTCACTTGGGTATCATGTTAATTGCCTCATGAATAATAATAAATATTGCAAGACGATAAAATAGTTGGTTAATAGAGGCCTAAAATGCTAGGCAATTGTTCGTGGGTACAGTGTAAATATACAAGGAAGCTGCAGGTATTGTTTTTTCTAACTTGTACAAAAATAAAATGTGGCATGCATGTTTACACATATGTAAAAGAGAAGTGGCATTTACAAAACAGCATGTGCTAGTCTCTCTCCTAGAGATACCTGAATTATGTATTAATTCACCAAACATGACTGTGAAAATTGTCCCCACACAGGATCAAGGTCACAGATATTAAGATGGGCAGACAGAAAAATTAGTATAGCTACATATAAGGAGTTGTGGCAACAGAGAATTGCAGGGAAGCAGGGAATGGTTTCTTCTACTCATTTTGGTTTTACATTGTAAACACAATGTTTTACAATTAAATAGTTGAGGGTTAAGATACTCTACTTAAGATTTGACAGAGTGGGTAAAAGAAAAAAAAATGAGTAACTAAAGCCTTCAAATATGGTCAACATAAAATCTTAGGATGAGTGCTCTTCACATACCCAACATATGTGTAATATGGTGTGCTGGAACACTCAAAGAGCCTGTCCATAGACCCTAGACACTGTGAGCCTCCATTCAGAGCAGAAAGCAATATAAAGGAGAAGTTACATCAATGATAGGAAATTAAAATACATTGTGAAGGGGCTCTAGCCAGCCCAAGCATGACAAACTCGGTCTGGCAGACCTTGGCCTTCTCCCCAATTCCCTCTGGCTTGCTAAAAGCTGTTAGATTACATTCCTAAAGCTAGACACCCCCAAGGTCTAGTCCCTCAGTTGGCCATTTCTTCCTCTTGAGGCTGACCACCAAGGTCTAGCTATCAAACTATTGAAGTCCAGAAATCAAAGCCCCCTTTGACTCCCTTAAATAACATACCCAGTTAAAATTAAACACCTCATCCTAACACATGATTTCCCATTTTACCTTTATAAACCACTGTTTGCCTTTGGGCCACATCTACCCAGAAGCAATCCTTTGTGTCTTTCCCCACCACACCCCCACCCCCATCCCCTACCCTGAGACAAATACTCCTTCCCTCCTCTTCATTGCTTCCTTCCCCCTTCCCACTTGTCTTTGTCTCTTATTCCCTCCCTTTGTCCTCCTGGGGCAAATACATTTCCTTTGCACTGAGAACGTGGTCTTGTGGGTCCTGAGCTGACACTTGTCCCTACACACCAAGTGAAGTTGTACCTACACGATTCTGTGGGGGTCATAGCAGACTTCAAAGTGTCTAGCCTTTCACAGTGCCCTGGCTTCTGCCATGGTCACTGTCTGACTGTCCTGAAGGCTGTTTCCCTCCACTCTCCATCCTGTTCCATTTTCAGAACCTCACAAAACGGGGCCCATCTAGCCCCAGATCTAGGAGTTGGTATACAAACACCTATTTTTAATGCCAGGTTCCCCATGGAATTAAGCTCCAGCTGCTTAATAGAATAGCTGAGTGGGTACATTCTTCATTAATGTCTTAAAAAAAAAAAAGAGGAAAAAAAAACCTCTCTGATGGTTAACATCCTGTTAACCATGTTAATCTTCTTTGACAAGTTGAGTGGATTTAGAATCATCATAGAAGCACACCGCTGAGTGTGTCTAGGAAGGCATTTCAGAAAGGTGGGAAAACCCATTCTGAGGGCAGATTGTACCATCTGGTGGGCAGGAGTCCTGGATTCAATAAAAAGAAGTGAACTGAGAGCCAAGGCTCAGCACTCTCTGTTCCCTGGCTGCAAACACAACCGTGACAAGCTGCCTCACGCTCCTGCTGGGGCCTTCCTGACAAGATGCACTGTCCCATAAGCCAAAACAAACCCTTCCTGACATTTTCTGAGATTTTTTTTCTCATAGCACAAGGAAAATAAGGAATACAGAAGCCACTGGGAAAAAGTAAACCTAAGAGGCACACCTGCTGTAAGAGTTCTCGGCACGCCCAAATTCTTGAGTTCATGTAGAGAAGTGGAAACAGCAAGAAAACTGAAAGCACTCAGTTCTGCCCCATCTGAATATTAAGTTTACTAAAACTGCTTTGTTTGTTGGGAGGAAGGCGAGTGACCGCTCTGTGACTGGCGTGACTTACCCGCACAGGCCTCTGGGAAACACACAGATGTACTTGAGATCCACGTGTTGTATAAACTCATGAGGACTTTGATGTTTGAAGTTGAATGTTTTGAAAACGTTATTCTAAACTTGCCAAGTAATAAAAGACCCATAGCAGATGGCTGCAGCATCCCACATAGCTCTGTTAGTTTACGTGTATTTATTACATGGCAAATCCCCCCTCCGTGTTCAATGTCAGGTGGGGGTTGGGGGGTTGTCTATGGAGGACATACAGATCAATACCTTATATTCTCTGCCTTAAAGTTACTGAGCCTTGGTGTTATTTTGTTAGGAACAGTATCGGTGGAATCTGCTTCCCACATCTTCTCGAAACCAGATGAGCATGTCTGATTTTTACTTTTAAATCAACTGCTAATGGACACTTTCTGTCTGCATACATGCAAGCCAAACCAAATACTATTTTTTTTTTTTTTTGGTGCTTTTGAAACAGGGTTTCTTTGTGTATCCCTGGCTGTCCTGGACTCATTTTGTAGACCAGGTTGACCTCGAACTCATAGAGATCCACCTGCCTCTGCCTCCTGAGCTGAGAGCTGGGATTAAAGGCGTTCAGGTAGCTGTGAACTGCCATGTGAGTACTGGGATTTGAATCTGGGTCCTTTGGAAGAGCAGCCAGTGGTTCTAACCACTGAGCCATCTCCCTATCCCTTTTATGCATTTTTCAATCTCCAAAGGTTAAAAAAAAAAGCATAAGGCTAGAGAGATGACTCAGCAGTTAGGACCACTGACAACTCAACCAGAGGACTCAGGGTGATTCCCAGAATCCACAGGGTGGTAGCAACCATCTGTAATTCCAGTTCCAAGAGATCTGATGCCTCTTCAGACCTCCACAGGCACCAGAAATGTACACGGTACATGGACATAACATGAAAGAAAAACAACCATACACACACAATTTAAAAAAAAAGAAAATGAAGGCTGGGCATTGTAGAAAATGTCTAATTAAATTATTTAAAAAGTATTTAGATTATCATTAATTGTTCGGCAGCTGTTGATCCTTAACTCCCCATTATAGATGAGCATAGAGACACCTGATGGATTTTAACAAGCCTTCACCTGGATTGTACAATCTTAGCCCATCTAAGCTAGCTCTTAATTCTATTCCCCAAATATGACCCCATATAATATACATACATCTCTTTGGACTTCTATTTTCCATGATATGCCTATGTTCCAGGCCATGTGGAATGATCATCTTTCATCTACCCCATCACATGTCTCCTTCCTGCTCTTGGCTTCTTCTTCCTTCTCTATCTGGAGGTTTCTCCTACCTCATCTACTGGAGGCTTCTTCTACCTATGAACCTCTCTGCTTCGAAAGCCCTTAGTCCCGCCTACCTCTGTCTTTGCCCAATCTCAGGCCTCAGCATTTATTTAACCAATCAGAGACAAACAAGGTAACAGCATTACTTGATGTGGAGAAAGAAAGCTTCTGGGAGCAGGGTAACATTTAGAATGCATAATATCACCCCATCAGGGCATGGTAGCCCATGCCTTTAATCTCAGCACTGGGGAGACAGACACAGGCAGATCTCTGTGAGTTCAAGGCCAGCCTGTTGTACATAGCGATACAGGACAGCCAGGAATACACAAAGAAACCCTGTCTTGAAAAGCCAAAAAGAAAGAAAACATGCACTTTCTCCTAATGTGAGTTACATTTTAAATGCTTTTATGAAACCTGTAAGCTGTTTGTAACTTGGCTTTGTAATAACTAAAATGTAATTCAACACAGCCTGTATCGTTGTGCAGGCTCCCTTCCTTTCAAATCTGAGGTCCAACATGTTTCAGACTCGCTACAGTCAGGGACTATCTGAGAGGAAAAGGGGTGAATGCAACAGTCCTTTATGACCTGGAACTAATGATGGGCGTTTTCAGTGCCCACCCTCCCCGCACCCCGTCTTTCGGAGGTGTATGAGAAAAGAGAAACTTCTCACACTTAAATGAGTATGCAGCTGTGCAGGAGGGTCCAAATGTTCTTCACAAGATCAAGTCATAGTTACTTGAAAACAAGCTTAGCCACCCAAGAGTAAGGAAGAACCGGATGTGCTCAAGAAGACACGAGAAGGATGTGAGGGCGATCTGGCTGCGACATCTGTCACCCCATTGATTACCAGGGTTGATTCGGCTGATCTGGCTGGCTAGGCGGGTGTCCCCTTCCTCCCTCACCGCTCCATGTGCGTCCCTCCCGAAGCTGCGCGCTCGGTCGAAGAGGACGACCTTCCCCGAATAGAGGACCGGTCTTCGGTCAAGGATATACGAGTAGCTGCGCTCCCCTGCTAGAACCTCCAAACAAGCTCTCAAGAAGACACGAGAAAAGCAAACCAATCTAGAATATATTTCAGGGGGTTTTGCTGTTGTTTGTCTTTTGAAACAACATTTTGAGCCCTCTTTAAAAGACATTTTTATATTTTATTAAGAGGAAGTCAGAACTGAGTTTTTTGAACATCTTTGTTTTTCCTTGTGCTTTAAACAAAATGCTACTTTTAATCCAGTCAAGTAGGCAAGATGAGTAACACAAACTCCAAAGATATCAGCCCCTAGTCAACCATATGTGGTAGGTCACAACTACCTTTAATTTCCAGCTCCATGGGGTCCAACACCCTCTTCTGGACTTAGTGGGGACCTGCACGCGCATGCACACACACACACACACACACACACACACACACAATTATAATGTGAAAATATATCTTAAAACACTAATTTTTATGAGCATTTACTTACTTTTATAAGTAAAGCTCTACACAGAAAAATTCTGTTCAAACAAAACACCAGGTTGCAGAATATTTGATCACATTGTGAACCCCAAGTTTGTGAATTGAAAAATCTGTTTTTAATCATGGGATGGTTCCACCTTTAATGCAAGAACTTACTGTTTATGGTAAACAATGGTTATGGTGTGGCTTACCTCTAAGAAGAGGATTAAATAAAGTTAACCCTAGGTCAAGAGGCTGAGCAAGAAATCAACTGACAGGGATTAAACAGAAAGGAGGGACATTGACTGAGGGTATTTAAGACAGCGTGGAGAAGGAGTGGGGCTCTTTGGGTTTGCTTTTTCAGAGGCTCCTTCAAGGTGACTTCAGAGGTCTTCTCCCTCTAGGCTTCTTCCTCTGGGTTCTTCAGAGCTTTTTAGCTTAGGGCTTTTGGCTGGGATGTTGGTGGAACAGGAAAGTTAGCTGGGTGCTTTCTCTGCGTCTCTGAGCTCGCAGGTTTTCAACTCAGCATCTGGCTCCTGAGTCTTCATTAGTAAAATCAAATGACTGGGATATTTTAGTTCTAGTTTTGTAAAACAACAGCCCTGCTTCAACAAAGTGTAATGAGTTCTTTTGTCTTCTGACCTCCACATAGGTCCTACAGTACATGCACACACACATTAGTTCACTTTTTCAAGACTCTGTAAAAATTAAACTAGCCTAAGAAATTTACTGTATGAAGCCAGTTGACTAAGGAGACGAGGCATCTTCCCACTCTTCGGGTGCATAATCCTGAGAGAAGAAATAAAACTAAAGAGGGCACCCAATCCTCAAAGTGTGCCGAAAACAAGCAGGTTATGGAGAGTTCAGAGGAAGGGTTGTATGGCTGGAGTGGTATTCTACACTCCACGTAAGTAATACATGAGCAGTGAGGTGCAAAAATGGGTACAGACAGGAGTCAAATCTGAGAATCAAATGAAAGCTATAAAACACCTGCCAAAAGATTTACATACAGTATGCACCAACATGTTTATACACAATTAATTTCATTGCATTGAAAACAGATTTCTATGTGATTCATAGCTTTTTCTTTATTTTCACTTTAAAACATTTTCATTACATATATTCATTGTATATAGTGCTGTTTCCCATAAGGACCTTTAAAAATTAGTTTACAAGCCAGGCGGTGGTGGCGCACGCCTTTAATCCCAGCACTTGGGAGGCAGAGGCAGGCGGATCTCTGTGAGTTTGAGGCCAGCCTGGTCTACAAAGCGAGTCCAGGACAGCCAGAGCCGTTATACAGAGAAACCCTGTCTTGAAAAAACAAAAAACTAGTTTACAGAATTTTAAAATTGTTATTTATACATATGTGTATGTGTCTGTGTGGGTTTATGTCACGTGTGTGTGGGTGCCCAGGAGGCCAGAAGGACAGTGTCAGATCCCTTGTAGTAGGAGTTACCTACCACTGTGACCCACTCAAAA
>CAJQZJ010033498.1:62840-77166 GCA_907164525.1 Lophiomys imhausi | reverse complement strand
CTCACACATTAGTGTGCCTGCACTGCAACATGACACACTGGCACAGAGCTCACACATTAGTGTGCCTGCACTGCAACATGACACACTGGCACAGAGCCAACTCACCCTCCAGGTCTAACCTGCTGTTGTCAAGACAACTCTATTAATCTCTTTTGATCTCAGTTTCAGAGCAACTTAAAAAGGATTTTAAAAAATGTGTGTGTTGTATGTAAGAGGAGTGGGAGGAGGAGAAAACTGAGTACGAGAGCTGGGAGAGCTCTGGAAGTATTATTAGAAGTGACCTATGGTATAAATCTTGGTGTTCAGTCAAGTCTTCTGAACTGTATTTTTCATTATTTTCTTTCCCACATCCATCCTTTCTCCTCACTCCAGAAATGAAACCCCATTTCCAGCTGTCTATTATGCTAGTGGCTTGTGGACATTCTGTATGACAAACCACCTCCTACTCTCAACCTATGGCATGACACCGATTTTCACCAGTTGTGCATAAGTAATAATTTTAAAAGGCAAACACATGCTTAGAGTCAAAACTGCATCGATCTGAGATGATCTGGAACAACGGCATTCCTTTTCATGCACTCCGGTGAGTGAACTGGGCAGAGCTGACTGCAGAAAAGGTCTAAGGATGGCACACTTATGCAGTCCTCTTTTGCACAGCAACAGGAAAACGGCAAGACTAACACCCGTAAGGGAAAGAGGGGCAAGTCTTGGACCAGGGACAAAAGAGTTTTCTGGCTTCTAGTTTTCTTTTTATCCTTACCAAAATGGATTCGTGTATAGTGGCTACCTTACCAACATGTCAACTCCTTTCATACAGTTAGAAAACATCAACAAGGCTGATTCACTTAAATTGTGAATATCTTCTATCGTTAAAAAAACCCTCTTTATGAATATAAGTACTCTATTTACATGTATGCCTACATGACAAAAGAAGGCACCAGATCTCATTATAAATGGTTGTGAGCCACCATGTGGTTGCTGGGAATTGAACTCAGAACCTCTGGAAGAGCAGCCAGTGTTAACCACTGAGCCATCTCTCCAGTCCCAGAATATCTTCTATCTTAAAATGCCTTAAAGCAGGAACATTTTATAATTTCTATTAGGAACACTTTAAATCTATCAGACTTTGTTGAAACTTCTCTTTTACATGGGGGACTTCTCATAAAATTTTTCAAAAGAAAAAAGGGTATCTTAATAACAATTTCATATTTTCCCTGAAAGGTCATCCAAAAGTGGCATAATTCAATTAATCTATGTCTATCTTTGAACTGATTTAATGATAGTATCCATTCCTGCTTAATATTTGTTCTGTAATTCAAGAATTCACTCATATCTCTTTCCCTGTTTTGCTTTTTAAGGCTTTTTTTTTTTTTAAATAGTTCAAGGTCTTCAGTATTGGTCAGATTGCCCAACTGGGATATATAAAACTGGGTGATCTACCCTAAGTCTACCCAAATAACCTTCGAAAGAAAGGGGGCGAAAATCTCTAGGGCCCTCCATGTGCACAGCACACTCAGCACTGAGCCATTCGCTTCAGAGGCCTGGAGCCATTGAGTCCCTTCACCGGAGGTGTACTTGGTGTCCTTTACCACGACAAGCAGATCCTCAACAACTGCGGCATGCAGAATTATCTGTAGGAAGCACGGAGAACCTCCACAATCTGAGAAGGTAGGAACGTCGTGGAAAGGTATAACCTGGATTCTGGGAAACTACATAGGCTGGGGACTGAGATCATGAGAGACAGTTTTACAAACGGGTAAGAGTGAAAACGGATATTTAAAAAAGCATTTACAATTTCAGGGGAGTGTTCAAAGTGAAGGGCAACAACTCAGGCATTTCTTAGTTCTGCATCCCGTGACTCTGAACTGTGTCAGTTTACAGGCAACAGGTAAGAACAGGAGGTCATCCTAACCCGAAACTGCTGTTCCCTGAAAAATATCCTGCACCCGGAAGGCAGGAGAGCTGACTCAGTGGTTAAGGGCCCTCGCTACTCCTCTAGAGGACTTGGGTTCAATTCACAGCAACCATGTAGTGGCTCACAACCATCTCTAACTCCAGTTCCAGGGGATCTGACACTGGCTTCTGGCTTCCTTGGGCCCAAGGTACAGAAAGGTGTAGACACATACATGCAGGTGAGACACTTTACACATATAATTAAAAATAAAACTAACAAAATTAAAAATAACCCTACTCCTATTAAGTATACAACACATGGTATCTCATATTGGAAAATTCCAGCAAATGGAAGCTTATTAGATCTGAGAATTGGACTTCCAAGGGTTATTAGGTTTCTATTAACCTATTTAAGGATTATGAATATATGTTTAGCATCACATTGGCTATATGCTCTGATTGTAAGGGCATTCCAGTAAAGGAGTCAGTGCTCTTAACTGCTGTGCCATCTCTCCAGCCCCAACTTGATAATTTAAGAGACACACTCTCACATATGCCTCAAGGCACTGAAAACACAACTTCTAACGAACTAACACTTTCACATTTTTAGAAAACATATGATAGTCCAAACTTGTAAGTTCTTAATAATTTGAGGTGTGAGGTTAAGGTCTGGGGAATACAAATAGAAGACCACTCCAAAGTCACAACTACATGCAACTGTAAATTAGGCTTTATGAAGGCCATTAAATGCCCTGAAATTTAAACACAGATGATTTGAAACGTATTTCATTAAAATCTACCTTCTTTGAAGGCAAGACATCTCAGTCTAAGATAAATTTTGCTTACAGAGTTCATACTCATAAACACAGGAGGCACTACAAGCAAGCCCTTCTGTTTGCCTGTTAACACTATCTTTCTGCGGCTCTCAAATTTAAGACAGCATCTCATCTTTTCTCTTGATAAAAAAGAAAAAAGTAGATAGGCCCAGGTTCTTTAAGATGGCTCTTTCTATAGCATTTCACACCAAGAGGTTTTGTCAAATACCTGAATTTGGGTGTTGTTATACCCTATGAAAATAACACAACTTAAAGGTCTCTAATTTTGGTTAGTTGTCTGACTTAATAACTCTGTGGCCTTGTTGATATTTAATATGATCAATTTATTTCTGAAAGTGTCTTTGACAAACTTCCTTAATACAGGAGAAAAAAATCACCATCTTTTTTTTATATAAATACATGACCATTCACACACACATTTTTGGTTCTCTATTTTCTTATTTAAAGACTAATTTAGACTATTTCATCTCTTTAAAAAAATTCACTTTATTGTAAAGAACTTGCAAATACAAGGCATAATTTAGCTACATTAACACAGCCACTCAAACAAGCTTTTATCCAGACCCAAAGTCTATGCATTTCAATGAACTTCTATACAGCTAGAATAGTCACTCTGAGGCTGGGGAGCTCTGCTTTGGATTTTACGCTGTCAATTACATTTTTATGTATTTACCCATCACAAAGAAAACAACAAAACAAAACAACCGCCACCCCCAATTCATGATCGGGTTAAAACTAGAAAAAGAATCAGTTCCGTATTCTTTCACAAGTCATGTGTCATTTACCTGTGTCCTTATCACCTGATCCACCTGTCCTTTGCCTGGCTGCATATACTCACCTGCCCATTTGTCTAGATGTATATATACATGATAGGCTAGGATCCATAGATGAGGCAGACCATGTTTTTTCTTTCTGAGACTGGGTGTCCTTGCATAACATGTACATTCTAAGTCTATCCATTTCTGGACAAATTTTATGATTTCATATCTTGGAGAAATATTCCATTTTATTCATGCACTTGATCGTCTACATTTAAGACAGTAATAACTGATACGATAAGAAACAAATATGTGTGACACATTAGAGAAATGTTCTCAACCCATGGGTTGTGGCCCCTTTGGGGGACTTTAAGACCCTTTCACAGGGATTGCATACCAGATATTCACATTACAATTCATAGCAAGATTACAGTTATGAAGTAGCAATAAAATAATTTTATGATTGTGAGTCACCACATTAGGAATTAAAGGGTAGCAGCATTAGGAAGGCTGAGAACCACTACATTAGAGGGAACTTTCTTGCTTTTTCTAGATTCTTCTTCAGCAGTAGAAATTGCTGTTCACCTATGGTTATCCTTATGTCCTTCAGAAAATCATTAGTGACATGAGTCTCCTCAGGCTGTTGGTTAACTCCTGATCATAAACAACTGTACAAATACTCGCTTTTGGGGGAGCTAAAATGTCTAATGGTCCTTAACGCTTCCTCTGTTATGGGTATTACACAATGCTGCCACACTTACTAATGCTGTGGTAATGTTTTGTTCAACCCAGGGTCGTTGCTCTTATCTCTATTAACCAACTGGCTTCCTCTGCTAACTCATTCTTCCAAATTAGACTCCAAGCTAAACACAGGAGGACAGTGAGTAATAAAATTAGCTCACTTGACAGCCCTTAGTAAAGATCCAAGTTAAATATGGAAGTACAGTTAATAAGAGATTTTGGTAGCCATGTGTACTTTCATAAGATAGCAGAAACAAACTTGTATGCAATAGCTGACTCAAGGATATTGGCAAAGTTTTTATTATAGGCTTGGAACAGCATTTTGTTATTGAAAATCATCAGGGAATATAGTTTGAACAGATTATGAAAAGAGAATATAAACTCCTACAGATTTATTCAAAGTCTTTACCATGCCTCTGTCTAAAAAAATCATAACATCTAGTTGGGATTCTACTAAAGTTGAAATTAATCATAATTAAATAACATGTGTTTTCTTGTTATTTTTCTCCATAGTTGGTGGAAGTAGGGTATTTTTAAATGAAAAATAGTCCACTGCATACATGTGCACACACCAAATCTGCAGCAACTAGACTGGATCCTTTGTTTTCAGGAGCACTCCTGAGGTGCGAAGACTCTGGCTTGGGCTGTGCTTTAAGAAGTCGTTTCATCCCAAGCGATCTGCCAGAACATACCTGACATTTGCACGCGTCACCAGCTGTGCTGCAGTCTGCACAGTTCTGTCAGTGCTGAAAACTAATCAGAGGGCTCAGACCTAACCTGGACCTCCAGTATGGAGGAGTCCATGGCCAGGTAAGTGTCCAGACCTATTCCAGGAGACTCCATCACGAAAGCAACTAAAATGTTAACCTGCCTAACTACAGGGAGGCCCGGCCTCCTCCATACTTGACAGTTCTTAGTTAAGTATAAACGTTACAGTCTTGGAGCCTGTCTACTTCTGAGGCACATCTATGACTTGGAAAACCTCTCTGCAAGGAACTCAGCCACCTCCTTCTCGAAAAGTAAGTTCTTTCTTGAGGGCTGACAGTGCGCAAGAGAAAGCAGGAGCGTAGATCTCGTTCAGAGGAGGAGACTGGCAAAGTCACCACTAGAGCGATGTGTGCAGGGCACTGCCAACACGGAGGGCCAACTACTGCCACCTATCTTAGACTACCACAGCTGCAATGACAAAATACCATAGACTATAACTTATAAACAACAGAAATTTGTTCTTCCCATTTTACAAGGCTTGGCAGTCCAAGATGAGAACAGTAGTAGACTTGTATCCAAGGAAACCCAATGCAGTCTCTTTTCTGTGTACCTCATGAGGGACGGGATGAATCATCACAGGAGTGCTTTTAGAAGGGCACTAGTTCAGGAGAGCGCTGCTCTTGTGACCCGATTTTCTGAAGCCATCTATATGCCTCCTAATGCCATCACCTCTAGGTTTATAGCTTATGAATTGGGGGACGGACAGACACATAAACATTCAGATCACAGCATCACCCTTGCCTTCTTGGACTTTCTGGGCTTTTATTAAGCATCAATAAGTAAGTAAAACTGACTTTATTAAAAACTAAAGGACCTATATACCTAAATGTTGCTTATATTATTGGCTACAGAATCTCAAGTTAAAACAATAATCCTGTAAATGCTGGAGCTGGTATCAGTTACCACAAAACAATAAACATCAAGGGGGAAACCCTTACCACAGCAGTGCCTTTCCTGAAGAATAGGTGCCATGCTTGGGCAGCTGCAAGTAAAATCTTTTTATACTCAGAATATGGCACTGGCATCTCAAGATAAGATAATGTTTATAGGAAAACATAAAAAGGACCTGCCTTACACCTAGCATGTGATGTTTCTGAATTCTTGTCTGATGCGTATGTGAGCTGAGTTGCTTATGCTAGGCTGGCAGTTTGATCTCATGACAACTCCAGTTCCATGTCCTGTCTTCTAAGAAGCAGAGCAGTGTACCTTACAAAGCTCTCTACCTCAGCATTTCTGAGCCCATGCTCACTACAGCCGTACACATTTGGCCTTTGTGCCCTCTTGGGGGAGCACCATGAACGGGGGAAATAACCTTCTCATCATGTTTACACTACCATGGGGAGGTTAGAAAAAACATAAGGCAATGAAAAGGCTAATAAGGATTTTCCTTGGATCTGCTGACTCCTGAGAGGACGGCAAACTACACTAGGATCTTACAGACTTCATGCGGTCAGCCAAGACGTCCGATCACACTGTGGCCTCTAATTACTACAAAAACCAGACCAGACCAGACCAGAACAAACCAAGAAAACGTTTTTTTTTTTTTTTTTGCCAACTTGCACTGGATTAAAGCTAAGACCTTAGGGTCGGTGGGTTGCTGTCTTTTGGATTTTCATAAGTTATAAAACTGTACATAGTACTATCGTGAAGCTAAAAAATGTTAACCTATAAAGATGTGGAAGTAATAGTATGAAAATGCTATAGGCAGGTTATAGTGTCGACTCAAATGGTTTTTCCTGGCACATTAGAAAAGAAGCCTTTACAATGTCTATGCAGATGCTAAGATAAAGAATTAGCTGAGAAGTTCCTGTACTGTCTAGCTAATAATTTAATTATTCAATTAATTTCTTTCTATCCTAAAGGTCGTTTAGTCTATTCTTCCATAATTCCATTTTAATTTAGTTATTTTCTGCCACTTTCATGGATTAATGATTCTGCTTAAACCTTTATATACTTTTCATTAAATTGTAAATGTTTTAGAAAAATACATCATTTATGCACATTTACTTATCAGCTAATCTGACTCTAGGAACTGGATTTTATTTATTCATTTATTTATTTATTTTTGGTTTTTTTCGAGACAGGGTTTCTCTGTGTAGCCTTGGCTGTCCTGGACTCACTTTGTAGACCAGGCTGGCCTTGAACTCACAAAGATCCGCCTGCCTCTGCCTCCCAAGTGCTGGGATTAAAGGCGTGCGCCACCACCGCCTGGCAGAACTGGATTTTATTAGCAAGACGGAAGGAATGCTTATAGAAACAGCACTGGTGCTCACTTCGGCAGCACATATACTAAAATTGGAACGATACAGAGAAACAGCATTGGTTTGGGAACCATGAAGCACACAGTAAAATGTTTACATTTTATAAATGAGCTAAAGTGTAAGCTAAGTCAAATGTGTGAGGCTAAGTATGAGAGTTGGAAGAAAGTACATGTTTACTTTTAAATAGGTCCCTTTTCCTTTTCCAACAGGAAGTGGACCAAGGGAGAAAATTTCTGGTTTTTGAGATAGGGTTTCTCTGTATATTCCTGGCTCTCCTGGAACTCAATCTGTAGACCAGGTGGTCTCAAACTCAGAGATCTGCCTCCAGAGTGCTGGCATTATAGCCATGTGCCACAATCACCTGGCATCAAAGGAGAACATCTTAATGTTATATGTAAGATAGGGTAGATACTAACTACTCCTCTACCCATAAATGCATGGAGTTGTTGATTTTTAAGGATCAAGAATTATTCATGTAAAGATCTAAATATTCCCAAAAGGCACCTCAAATTTACACATTTGAACTGGAGCATGTTTTAAGGCATAGCGGTGCACATCTGTAAGCCCAGCATCTGGGTGGATGAAGCAGGAAGATCACAAGTTTGATTACAAGCTCGAGCTACAGGGCAAGACTATCTCAAAACCAAACACTGCTTGGGGTATAGATTAGTGTGAGAGTGCTTGGCTGCCAGGTAGGAAGCTCTGAGTTCAAACCCAGCACCAGAGAAAACAAAAACAGCAACATAATGCATCAAAAAGCCTTGTAAAATGTGCAAAACGAGCACACATACACATACCACACACACCTAAAAAGAAAATACCTTTATGACTTACTATCACTATAGCTACAGTGCCAATTAAAGCCAGCTGTGCTGACACACCCCTGTAATCCAGCAATTGAGACAAGATGATAAGAGAGTTCAAGGCCAGCCTGAACTATATAACATGACACCACTTAAAAAAAAAAAGGACAAGGCACACATATTAGATGAGGGATAAAAATATTCTGTGAATAAACTCTACAAAAGCAAATCTAGGCTAATGCCCCACTACAATCTACAATCCTCAGATACAGCAGCAAACAGCAACAGCACAAACAATAAAATCAATGTGACCTGGCCACCATTGGAAGCACTTTGTTGAATGTCACCCACACATCATCCATGAACATACTATGCAATAATCGTGTTAGTACACTCACTTGTATTTTTAGGCATCCCCAGTTAGTCAGAGAATGATAACTTTTAGTTAATGGCATTCTTTATACATACATTATCCAAAGGGATAACAAAAATAATGGCTGGGTGCCTTTCAAACAAACTTAGAAGAATCTATCACATGAGTGGTTCTCTACAAATACAAGTCTGCTAGTTGTAATTATTTCAACTTGATAAACTACATGGTTTTTCATAGCCAAAGCTTCAAAATGCTTTCTTGCATGTGGCCAACACCAGTTAACGAAGAAAGCAACATCCGGAGTGATCTCCCTATGTCTTTGAAGGAACTTGAGCTTTGCATATACTACAGCGCCCTCTAAAATGACCATTGCCGTGAAGCCCTGATTCCTATGAAAATGAAGATGACCACATCACATCTTGATTCACAAGGCTCAAGGACACCTGGACTTATACATGGATCACAAGTGAATCTCTTAGCTATGTCAAGTCTTTAGAAATCCATAGAGAAAACAGAGCGATAAACCCAACCAGGCGGTGTAGTCATGGTGTTACTACTAGTTTTGGTGGCCCCAACTTAATGGAGCAGAAAAACAACCATGATTAGCAAATGGCAGCGTCGGGCAGAGTCAGTTCAATGGGAAGAGAGGGAAGTCCCAAATACTCCAAAGAAAGGGAAGCTCCTTTTTATTTCCGGGGAGAGGGGGCTGTCATTTGGCTTCTTATTTACCCCAGCACCCTGAGCAAGAACCTTTCAATGGGGTTCAAGGGAACGTGTTAGAATCAGAACACATCAATAATCACCGATGCTACCTGCTACTGTTATCAGTATAACGGTATAATATAAGAGGAAGTGCCATTTAAATCTATCTTACAATGCTCGGAAACTTGCATTTTTGTTTACAGTGGACTTCACTGAGTCAGTCTCATTTTGATGCTACAGATGAGCTGGTCATCAAGGTCGCAGAAGAGTTACGCACTCAGTTATAGGTCAGTACCACCTAACTCAAGTACAGAAAAACCACAGAGCCTTACGAACCCAGGGCACAGTCCTGCGTCTCAGCTTCATTCCTATTTTATTGTCTTGCCAACATGACTACCAACTCCTTACGCTTTACAGTAAGTTTGTATTAAATACAAAATTAATGTCTCTGGATTTAATTTTCAAATTAACAGCAAAGTGCAATGTAGAGAGGAATCAGTGTACCGAAGATTGAAACAGAAAAAAAATAAACGTTCATTGAAACAATGCTCAGGAGTGTGCCCGCACAAATACAACACTAACATTTCCCTGCCGTTCCCTTAAATAAAGTTCATTATTAGACTCTGCTGCATCTGTGTTTTCAAAGAATATGATTTAAGTGCTTATTATGAACATTACGTTTTGAGTAAGCACTAACCCCACTGTGATCCCAATACTGATAGGATGCTATGATGCTATTTTATACAGTTATATTTAATTGTCCCTAAAAAGAACTTTTGATTTACCTTGCCTGTGACAGGGTCTCACAATGTAGCTCAATGTAGCTCTGGCCTTCATGGATCTCACAATCCTATCTTGGTATCCTAGAGTGAGACTACAGCTGAGAGCTACAACCGTGCCTGAAACTGAATTTTGAATGTAACTCTATGTTAAAAGATTCTACTGAAGTATTAAAAATTAAGAAACCTACAGTCTAAATACTTCATTACAACCCTCTAAAGTTGGCAGTTATGAACACCCAGTACCAGAACCCAGCCTTCCGGAGAGTCAAGTTGTCCCCTCTCCACCTCTTGACCAAGTCAGGCATTCAATAGCTATGTGCTTAGTGGGTTTGTAATCCACACTGACAATAAATAGTTGCTTGGCCTAGTAATTATGTCCTCCCAAATGTAGATGTAATACATAGATATAAAATAGAATAAACAAAAGTATTAAAATGCTAAACTGTATAGTAAGTAGTTTCAGTGATCCAAAAAGAAATAATTAATGCATAAATTAAACCCATAACTATTTGAAAAAAACAAAACAAAACAAACAAACAAAAAACCCACCTGGATTAGAGAAGTTACCAAAACACCTGAGGCCAATGCTCTCTGCCAAAGCCCCTGGGAATGCTACCTACAGGTTGTATTATTATAAATGCCTACAATTTAAGATTTTAATTGAATCATTAATTTCTTTCAAACTGAAAATGATCATTTACTTTTAAACAAAACCATTCTGTTTTTGTATAAAGCCTAACTTCTAATATCTAGTGAAAATGAACAAAAATCTCCCAAAGCTTACTGGGTCCTTCTGTGTCAAATCACCTGCAAATGTCAACTGAAGACTCCGGAGTGCCATCTTCATTAAAACTGTGCTATTCTGTAGAATAAACCCTCTCCTCACCCGTAAAGAGCTGGTGTCAATTCTGTCAAGACTCACTCTCAGAGGGAAGGGCACACCTATTATTTGAAGTTGCAACCGAATTTTCAAACGAGACAGTAGCCACACAAATACAACTGCAGAGGATTCCAACAAGAGCATCATCCCGTCTCACTAACAGCAATTTATGTCATCTTCAAAGAAATACTAATGTAATTGCAAAAGCCTTGTTCAACCAACCATCCCTGTAGATCTTAGAGAAACCAAAAATCCAACACTGAGCTGACCTGCTTAATTCCTCACTTAAGTTATTTCGCCCCTTGAAATCACATACCTGACATCCTTATTTCGAAATTGGGTATGTTTTTTTTTTTTTTTTGGAAGTGTCATTGAAAAGGAATTTTTACCATAATTCTTGATGAAGCAAAGGTCTGGTATGAGATCCACATAGCAGGACTAGGCTTTGCAATCACTATTAAAAGTAAGCTTTGCTATTTCTTCCAACATAAAGTCTTTGTCACATTTCTCAGCAGAACAGTAAACTATACTAAGGTTTGGACAATGTTCGTTCACTCTTGCTGTAATGTTTAAGGGAATGATTTTCATTAATGCTTGAAAGCTCCGAGCTATATTGTACTTTACATCAAATTAGCTAGAGAATAGCTATTGTAAACCTGTCAGCATATCTCTAACATGTCTTGCCTAGGCTCCACCTGCTCTATGCTGCCCACTATTGGAAATGCTTTATGGTAATACGAAATGTGATACCATCCACTGGGGTTGTTCTAGTACAAAAGCATAAAAATATTCTCCGGCTGCTTGGGTGAGTGCTAAGATACAGCATTCTTGCAAGAGAGAAGGACTGATTAGGAGTAACTGAATTTATTAAATATGAAGGGCATCAGTAGGAACAGACAGGACCAGGAACTATCTTGGTGTTCCAAGGGACAACAGCAGCAACAGGGCGGGGCAGAGGATGGGTGTGGAACTTCAGTGAGGAACAGTGTGCAGAAGGCTGTTCTGCACGCAGAAGGAAATAGGAAGGAATCATAATAAACTCCTCAACAAACAACAGGAGCATGCAAACACAATTCCTGATGGAACTGAATTCATGGAAGGCATATCTGCTCCATCAGATAATTCGTCTTTCCTTTCCAGCAAATGACCATCGGCGGTTATTTTTGTCTCCCATTTTTCCTTCCTACTCTCAGGGAAGTTGAGCTGCTGAGAGATCTGATAACATTAACTTTCACGTTTGTCCTCTCTTTAGTCAGAGTCCAGCCAACGTGTTAAGAATTTAAATTCTATCCACCAGTACATTTAGAGCTCCATTTTGAGGATTACAGCTCTTCTACAGAAAGTGATCCTAAAATTCCTGAAAAGGCTTTCAAAGGTCAGATTCTCTCCAAGCCCTTAACCTTTGCCACCTGCTCTGAAAAGCAAAATTGCTACTAGGTATGTGTGTGGAGGGACACACACACACTCAAAGCATTCGGTGGCTTCGAAGTGGCAACCTCCCCCTGTGAAAAGTGCAAACATGTCATGCCTCCATTCTGCTCCTGGACTTGAAAATTAAAGCCGCCCAGGCCTGCCCACTGCAGAAGGCCGTTCCGATGTCCACCCAGAGGCAGTAACAACATACAGTCCCGGGTTCTGCTCCGAGGACTAAATGTGAGGGCTCGTGCCTTCCTCCCCACCGTCGCCATGAGGTAGGTACCCGGCCGCCGCAGGCTGCAAACGCCGCTGCCCGGTCGCCTGGGCCGACGAGGCCCGCATCACCACTCTCTGCTCCGGAGCCCGGGCCTTCGCGGTCCCCCGCCAAGCTCGACGGGGACAGGCCGGCTCCAAGCGGCCACCCGGTGCTCCTCCCTCCGGATCCCGGCCCGCCGCGAGTCCCCGGAGCAGCGGGCCCCGGCCCGCCTCCCGCCACGGTTACCCCCGAAGCCTCGGAGGCTCCCTCGGATGGAGAGGAAGGAGCGCCGTGGGGGCGGGGGACTGCGCCAGGAGTCGCCGACGTCGGGTAGCTCGGTCCCCACGGGCTGCTTTCCCTTAACGCGGCCTTTCCGAGTCGAGTGCGTCTCGGCGGAGGCATCCCGTGTGGGCAGAGCTCTCGTCTCGCACAAAATGGGGCCGGGGGAGCGGCCGCCGCCGGCTCCATGGGCGCCGCCATTTTGTGAGGCGCCGCAGACGGAGCGCGGCTGGTGTGTAATGGTTGAAGAGAGCGACCCCCTCTAGGGAATCCCCGGCGCTGACGGTTACGCAAGGGGCCGTGCCAAAGTGCCGCGCGCAGGGAACCCGCACCGCCCGGCCGCCGACTGGCCCGCCCCGGGAGCCAGCGGCCCGGACCGCCGCACCCGTGCGCCGCGCTCGCCTCCGGCCCGGCCGGCTTCTCCTCCTCCACCGGCGGGGTCTCCGCCCCTCGCCGGCTTGCGAGACACTCACTGGTCCTCGGGTGTCAGGAATCGCCTAGCCACACCTTGTTCCGACCCCATTTAAGACATAAACTTTACTTGGGAAATAAGTGTTTCCTGAGAGTGCCGGGAGCACGCCCCGCCGCATGACATCATTCTCTCTCGTTCTCCCGCTACCCGATAGGTGTTCCCATTGCAAAGACTACCTGAAATAACCCATCCAGACTCTTCCTATCCTGTGACCTTGGGCTAGTGACTCTGCCGGCAGTGGCTGTCTCTAAAATGGGGATGCTAACACACCAAGGAAAAACATGATGCTCAACATTCGGAGACCAGGGAGGGCTCCAACACCCTGGTAAATACAAGCTTGGGTGTTTTCTTTTTTAATATGTAAATACAATTTTGAATTCCCTATTTACACATTAAAAAAGAATCACTACATAAAAACCAAGAAGGGTAGCATCTTGCCCTCTATTTTTAAGATTTTAGCGCAAACCATAAACGTTATTCCCAGAGTTCGAGGGGTGGTTTTCCTAACCGGCGCAATGACCGTTTGCACAGCTCGGTGCACTAAACCGAAAAGGCGAGACGAATTAAGAGCCTCACTCTTGTTTCCAAAAAAGTAGGCCAGGCGGCTCACGCGGCATTTGCTCCGCCGTTAGTCGGAGTGACTTCACAGCCGGACCCTGGAAAATGTGCTCGCCAGGCCCCGGGAGCCTAGCATAAAGCCGCCAGGCCGGCTCCTCCGGCCCTAGCCATCTCCACGGGCTGCCAGCGGACTCCTCCCGGCCGCCCGGGGCCGCGCCGGGAGAGCGGCCGGCCCCCGGGCCTCCGTTCGGCGGCGGGAGGACCGGCGAGGACCCGGCCGGCGTGCCCCGCTCCCGCCCCTAGCCCCGGAACAGCCGGTAGTGGCCGTTTCCCCGCACCGCCCCCCTTTCCGCCCGCTTTGTGTGCGTGTGAAATGGGCTGCACATTGCAGACGGACCCTAAGCCGGGCGGGCCGAGTCTATTGTTCCCCGCGAGGAGCCGCGGCCGCCGTGTGGAGCCAGGCGCAGCGCCGAGGCCGGCCCTCGGGGGGCGCTGTGCGGCGCGGCGCGGCGCTGGCGGCCCGGCCGTGGCGGCGGCAGAGAGCGAGG
>CAJQZJ010033498.1:40017-52840 GCA_907164525.1 Lophiomys imhausi | reverse complement strand
TTTACAAGGTTTACCCTTGCCTACATCCCCTAGTTAACTGAATGAACAACATTGGACTAGTATTTACAAGGTTTACCCTTGCCTACATCCCCTGGTTAACTGAATGAACAACATTAGACTAGTATCATTTGATATAGCTCCATATCATTACAGACAATTAAGAGCAGACTGTGCTAACCATGCACATGTTATAATAGCTCTTCTATGTTCTCTCTAGTACAAATAATAGTCATTAAGTCAGAGATATTCCAGTCTGCCAAAAGTTAGGTTAAATATATCAAATGCACATTTCATTCAACTGTAGATTATCTACAAAAAATTCTCAGCCTAAAATTGAATATGCAGTTGGTTATTTCACACTAGTATTTAATTTTTAAATGATTTATTTTTTTCTTACATACATTGGTGTATTGTCTTCATGTATGTCTGTGTGAGGGTGTAGAATTCCTTGGAGCTGGGGTTATAGACAGTAATGAGCTGCCATGTGGATGCTAGGAATTGAACCCGGGTCCTTTGAAAGAGTAGCTAGTGCTCTTAACTGCCAAGCTATCTCTCCAGCCCCCCTGTTATTTAATTTTGAAAAATGTAAGTGCCTGCTGACAGTTCCTAAAAGTATTAACATTTATTATATATTTAAAAATTAAATTTAAAATTATTTTAAGCTGGGTGGTGGTGGCACATGCCTATAATCCCAGCGCTTGAGAGGTAAGGGCAGACAAATCTCTGAGTTGGAGGTCAGCCTGGTCTACAGAGCAAGTTCTAGGACAGCCAAGGCTGTTACACAGAGAAACCCTGTCTCCAAAAATAAGAGAGAGATACCTTATTTTAATCAGCTCTTAAATGCTTATAACCTAGTTTTCATTTAGCACCTTTCTTGGCATATTCATCTCAGTTTGTTCCACAAATGGCTGTTGTTAAACTGTCTTTTTAAGTAAGAAAGGATAAGGTATAATTTCCCATATTTTGTTTATGGAGAAACTGAAATCCCAAAAAGTTGAATTTGCTGTATGTGCTTGGAATATTTATTATATTATGATTTCAATGTGTTATTCACAAGTGATTTTAATAAAGTATAATTGGAAGTTGCACATGGTTAATTCTGTGCCTAAGTATACCTGTAACTGTTGTGTTACTTGTTTACTTGGAAAATTTTATTTTATTTCGCCCTATTTTGGTACTAAGATTTAGGGACAATTTGCTATTCTTACTTGGGTTTTTCTTGGAATTTGAAGTCTCAGCTGGATGTTGTAGTGCACGCCTTTAATGCTAACACTTGGGAGGCAGAGGCAGGCACATCTTTGAGTTCAAGTCCAGTCTGGTCTACAGAGTTCCAGGACAGCCAGGGCTACACAGAGAAAGCTTACTAAAAAAAAAAAAAAAAAAAAAAATTAAAAAAAAGTTTTGATATGAGGTTAGGTAAATATTTTATCTGAGAATTTTTTCATTTATAGACACTGGGAATGAAGCTGTAGGTTAACTTGATGTGTTCTTTATGAAACTTGGAAATTTTAGAAAGGAGGTGAAATATATTCGACATTGAAATTTTATTGTAGAAAACTCCCATGTTACTGCTTTCCTTGTATTTGAACTCGCAGCACTGCTTTTCTTTTGTGTGAGTGTACTTTTGGGGTGTTGGGGACTTGGATACAATTGTAGTCACACTGATGACTTTGCAGTTTTGTTGTGAATTCTGTTATTTTTTTTTTTCTTGATGGGTAAGGAAGGACCTTTAGTTACATGAGTAGTTGTGTTACAAGCAGTTAACTTCTTTTTTCCCCCCTCTCCAGACAGAGTTTCTCTGTGTAACAGCTCTGGCTGTCCAGGACTCGATTTGTAGACCAGTCTGGCCTCGAACTCAAAGATCCGCCTGCCTCTACCTCCAGATTGCTGGGATTAAAGATGTGCGTACAGTTAACTTTTATCAGTTACATGACATGAATACATTTAGGGATTGTTAGCTAGTGGCCACCATGTAGGTCAGTGAGGAAGCCTTTTATGAATCACTCTAGGTAAAGCAAAAGAATTCTTCAATATTATTCAGTAAGTAAATAAAGTTACACACTGAGTTTGTAAATTGCTAAACAGAGCTTACTAAACAGATTATGCCTAGTCAAGCAAGGAGAAGAAATAATAATGGGGACAGGGAGAATAGCTGTATTTTTGTCAGTTACTCATGAGGGTTTTAGCTTTAATTTTATAAGTTGTATCGTTTTGTTTTAAACAAACCTGAGTGTGATATTTTATGTCAGTATGTTACATTTTTGAAAAGTTAGCAGACTTGTTGAAAATAGAAGTGGAAAGTGAAGAGGTTGGTGTTGGTCTTAAGAGCCATGTTTGTAAGCAGTGTACATTTGCTCAGATTAGAAGTCAGTGTGCTTAGCCGGGCGGTGGTGGCACACGCCTTTAATCCCAGCACTTGGGAGGCAGAGGCAGGCGGATCTTTGTGAGTTCGAGGCCAGCCTGGTCTACAAAGCGAGTCCAGGACAGCCAGAGATATTCAGAGAAACCCTGTCTCGAAAAACCAAAAAAAAAAAAAGAAGTCAATGTGCTTTTCTAGATAGACAGTTGACTCAGTTATACACTAAGAGATTTCATAACGCCTTCCCCACCCCTGCCCCTAGCACAGCAAGGACTGTACCACTGAGCTCCATCCTCAGCCCACCTAAAATTCGTATATGCCTTTTTCATCTAAATCTTATGCCGCAGCTGTGAACTAAAATATCTTCCTTGTGATGAGAAGCACCATTGTATCTTGAGGGATATCCAGTTTCATGGTGAACTTTTTGTGAGATCTTGTTGTAGGAAAGCCTGTCACTCCTTTAAGCTGTTCTTTTTTCTTTTCGGATTGCTGAGCCATCTCTCCAGCCCCTGTAGGCTTTTCTATAGTCTCAAACTAAATGAAATTGAAAGGAAGACAAGGAAGGACATTAATTCATCAACAGACAGACACCCAATGTATAAGTTTAGGTAAACTATTTTTGGAAGAGTTCTTTCTTTTGTGAAGTGCCAGGTGGGGGCTGGACTTTGAACCCAGGTCCTCTGGAAGAATAGCCAGTGCTCTTAACCGCTGAGCCATCTCTCCAGCCCGAGTTCTTTCTTTTGTAAAGGCTGTTGTGCCTTAGAGATTAGTGATGAAATGGATCTGTTAGAATCAAGAGAGGAAGACATGTGACCAATAGGGTAAGGGCTAGTGGATTCCCTCTCCTGGCCTGCTTTCCATCCTGATGTTCTTTGGTATTTATGGCCAAAGCAGAAACTTTAACTGTGCTTCATAAAATACCGGTGTTCCTGTAATGTGGTATGTGCCTTTTAGAAAAGTTTAGATCTTGAGTCATACATGTAAAGATTGGATTTTGGGAGTGTGACTCCAGAACTTCAGAAACCCACTCTTACTTCTCTCCTTATTCCAAGCACTACCATAGTGCTAAGTGGCATGAAACGCCATGTTTGCACTGTTTGAACTCTAGCTCAAATGTGATGATGTGATAGAAGCCAAATGAAAGGAAGAAACAGAGAGAGAGAGAGTGAAGGGAAGAAAGAAAGAAGGAAGGAAAGAGAAAAGGACAGTGTTTTATATTTGTTTTTGGGAGTGGGCCTCCTTGAAGGCAAGTGCTCTGCCTGAACTGTGTCTCAGTGTGTGACAAAAGATTGTCTAGGGCCCAGTGAGATGGCTCAGTGGGTAGTGGTATTTGCCACCAACTGCTGAGGTGACCTTTCCAACTCTGGGTTCCATCCCTGGGACCCACATGGTAGAAGGAGAGAACCAGTTTCTACAAGTTGTCCTCTCACCTCCGCATGTGAGCTATGGCATATCCACACTCACAAAAAAAATAATCTTGTCCTCTTACCTCCATATGTCATGTGCTGTGCCATGTCCACACCCACAAACACATAATGGAAAAAAAATGAGTCTCAGACACATTTACATGGTGATCATCCTTCTAAAAAGTTCACAGTAACTGACTTTGTTGGGTCTCTATGTTTAGGTTCTTATGTGAGCTAGCTGCCCTACAAGTCCTGTTCATTTTAACTAGAGTCTGTCTTTTAAGAAAAAATGTTATATTTGTATTGAAATTTTGAGTTTTAAAATTCTTTGTGTGAAGTTTCTCTGGAGAATTGTGGTAGTTATTTCTTCTAGACTAGTAATTGTGTTGAATTTGATGCTAGTTCTGCTAAAAATTTGTGTTTTTTTTTTTTCAGTCCTGTGACTTTGTAAACTGAGAAAGTCATATCCTGAATTTGCTATTAGGGAAAAGCTGTTAGCAGTAGATACTGGTTTAAGGGCCAGACTTTATTGAACCTAAAAGGAAGATGTTGAATTTAAAGCTATCTCTAGTTAGTTAATGAGTTGAAATTATGAGTGTTTAAAATTCTACTTATATATTTCTTTGTTTATTTGTTCATTGTGTGTGTGTGTGTGTGTGTCGCAGCAAGTGTGTGGAGGTTGGAGGACAACTTTTGAGAGTTCTGTCTTCCCGCAGTGTGGGCTCTAGGCATCAAACACATGTCATCCAACTTTGCTGGCAAGTGCTTTTCCCCTCTTCAGCCATCTCACCAGCACACTGTGTGCACTTTTGATAAAAATACAAATTATTGGCTTTTGAAATTAAAGTAAATATATGTAATGAATATCTGAAATTAAATATATGTATTGTTTGTATTTATCTATAGTTGAGCTAAATTGGTGATTTCATTTGGTAAAAAAAAAAAACAGAGTAATGAGCTCTGGTCACCTCTGTGAGAGCTATCCATTAATGCCTGCATGCAGGAAATTGAGCTTCCTGGTGCCTTCTAATAAAAGAGTTAGATATGAACGTTCACTATCAGTCTTAAGAGTCTGCTATAATTGCCAATTTGGAAATAAGTTTTATGTTTTTCAAAACACACCTTAACCCCCCCCCTTTTTTTTTTTTTTACAAATTATTATATATAATTCTCCATTATTCACAGTTACTAAATATCCTCAGATATATTTCATGTTCCACATGTGTTTTTGATTTGTCAGCCTTTAGATTATCTGTTCATATGATCATTATGCTTTTCAAGAAACAAGGTCAACCGTGTTTTTTTTTTCTGCTAAAAAATAGACATCACTTGGCTTATTTAGTTTTTGCAAATTATGTTGTAAATTCAGATACTTCATTTTTATAAAGTGCATACTCTTGACTAAGTGTATTGTGATAAGCTGTTGTTAGGACTAAAAACTCTTGGTGATGTCTAGAAATAATTATAAAATTCAACACAGTTGCCCAATGACAGAACTGTAGTTCTGTGAGCCACAGAATCAATGTGTACAGGACTCACCCCATAATTTGTTGTGATGGGACCTGAAAAAGGTAATGTTTTTTGATGTGTTAGCTGCTGGGTCTTAGCTCTAAGCAGTTAGTTCCCTTTCTTTTCCCCACATGCCATACTTGTATTAAAGTCATGAGGTTAATTTGTCCCTTAGAAAGTCCTAGCTTCTGGATTTGGTTGGTTATTTCCTTCGGAAGTCAGTTAACTGGCTGTACCGTCCAGTTACCCTGAAAGCAGCTGGACCTGAAGATTGACAGCATGCAGCTGTAGTACATAGGTGTGCTTCATAAGTACTGTTTGCTGTCTGAGGTACCGGATGGTACCTAGTTGTTCATTTTATGGTAAGACTGAACTGTGGATTTTGTAGTTAGCAGGCTGAAACAGCACTTTTAAAAGCATGCCCTGAGTGGTTGTTAGCAGGCCAAAGTTTGAGGACAGTTGATCTAAGTACCACTGAAACCAATTTAGGTGCTGAGATAACTGGCTTAACTTGGCACCAACATGCTCACCAGGGTTACGTCCAGAACAAAGCCGCTAAGTGACATCTGGTCTGGGGCACCTGCTAAAGCTGCACCTGTCACCAAGCAGAGCCTGGACACACCCTGCACTTTTGTCTTTTGAGTTTCAGAGACGGTACCAAGAGCTCTGTCTCACTCAGGGAGAAAGCCCCGGTGAGCAAATGAATCCTAACTCATCCTAACTGCAGTTATTTAACTTGGGGTTTACAAAACTAAAAATAAAGTTTCCTTCAGCTTTTTCTTCTAACTGGAGAATTTTCTTAATATGTATTTGTTCTTCTTTTCCCATATGGACTTCACATTATTCTTTCCAAATAAGAAATCATTAGTTTTATTGTATTTATTCAGAGCTTATGTTAGTGAGGATTCTTTTTCTATCCCTTTTCCACTCAGGCGAGTTGATGTGTGAATTTCTGTGAGAATAAAAATATTACCGGGGTGGGGGTGGGGGTGGGGCTGTCAGGAAACACTTTATCCCAAAGCATGAAAAGAAACAGAAGCTGAACTAATGTGATACTTTGTTTAATGCAGTATTTCCACTTCTCCTGCATGTGTGTGTGTGTATGCGTGTGTGTACATGTACATGTTTGTGTATGTTTACGTGTGTGTGTGTGTGGTGATTGTGCACAAGTGTCAGAGACAGGTTGAGTTTGGATGCCATCCTGTGTAGCTAACTACATTTTTGTCATTGAACTTGGAGCTCATGCATTCAGGTTGGTTGATGGTGAGCTTTATAGATCCACTGGTCTCTGCCTCCTCAACACAGGGGTCACAGTTGCACACCACACCCTGCTTTCTTTGTTTGTTTTGTTTTTTACTGTGTATGAGTGTTTTCACCTGCATGCTTGTCTGTGCACCACTTACGTGCATGCCTGGTGTTGGATCCCCTCGTGCCAGAGTTACACGTGGTTGTGAGTACAGTGTAGGTGCTAGGAATTGAATCCTGGTCCTCTGGTAGAACATCCAGTGCTCTTAACCACTGGGCCACTTCTCCAGCTCCAATGTCCTGATTTTTATAGGAATGCTGGGGATCTGAATTCATGTCCTTTTATTCCCATAGCAATCAACTTATGGACTGAGCCATCTTCCCAGCTCCAGCATTTTCATTTTTCTAAGCTTTGCTCACGTGCAGCATTTATTTTATTTCAAGTTTTAGAAACAATTATTGTTATTTAACCCTTGAAAAAAACAACCAGAAAATTCTTTGTATTCCAGAGATTTTTCTTTTGGAGGCTTCTGGGTTACCTTAAAGTTCTAGGGCATGGCCCTGGTTATATTCTCTCCTTGCCCTCCCTCCCCTCCCACCTTTTTTCCTTTTGTTTATACTGGGGATTGAACCTAGGGTTTTCTACCTGCGAGGGAAACACTCTACCACTGAGTGATAGTCCTCAACCTCAACTCCCAATATTACATACTAGCCATAATTGCCAGCTAGGAAATATATTTTGTGTGTGTTCTGAGCATACTTTGTCCCTTTTGCCAATTGTCCCATGTCCTTCCTTGGTAATAGACCTGCCTTGCATTTTACGGAACATTATCCATAACTCTCCACTCTGTACTGTTGCTCAATGTTTCAAGTATATCCCATGTTCCAGGTGTGTTTAAATTTTAATAGTAAATTTCATTACCATATACTAGGGGTTAAACTGTAAAGTTTTCTTATGAAGCAGAATTTGAACAACATTGTGTTATCTGTTGTTTGGATGTTCATCTTATTGTAAAGGATGGCAAATGTTCATAATTTTGGTCTTTGAGTTCTTACCATTATACGTAATGTTTGCTTAGTGTGTCTAGTGATTAGTTGCTTTACAAAGATACTGCTTATCATATAATTATAGCATATCTTTCATGTGAAGTCTTTTTGGGTCAAATTCTATTTTGCCCCTCTCCTAGCCCAGTAATTAAATAAGTAAAATGTTAATATAATCATGCATGAGGTCAGTAGGAACATTGTGTTAAAATGCACACATGAAACCCTGGGTTCTATCTCTAGCACCACATAATAAGTAGATAAATATGTGAACATCAGCGAACATACATTTTGGGTCTTTACCTGAGTCCTGGTGCTCTAGAGAAAGGCTGAAGTTGGTTTTTGTCCCATGTTGTCCTGGGTTAATGATGTTTTCTGTCGTTGTTTTTGGATTAAATGCATTTCTCATGTGCTTGAGGTTATGCTTTCTTTTTAAACTTTAAAAGAAGATTTATTATTTTTAATTGTGTGCATGTTTGCGTACACATGCGTACAGGAGCCCCCAGAGGTCAAAGGCATTGGATCTCCTAAAGCTGGAGTTACAGTGACTGTGAGCTGCCCAAGGTGGGCACTGGGAGTTCACCTCAGGTCTTCTCTAAGAACAGCAAGTGATCTTAACCACTGAGGCTATTTTTAATGGAAGCTAGTACCTTTGTAGCCTGTATTTCTAAGTATGTTCTCTAATAATTGATGACTAGTCAGAAGTGCTTATGAAGAAATTTGACATATGCATTTTAGTTTACATCTTTAGAATCACATTCTTGATCCTCTTTCCAGGTAACTCCATGTTGCTACACATTAGTTAAACCCGAAAAAGTCTATGGTTTTAGGGTAACCTGGTTGAAAAATAGTAAATTGATTTTTTTTGCAATGTTTTCTCTTTTGAAAATTAAAATACTTTGCTACTAATATGTAAATTATACCTTATCTAGATTATAAGTCATATTTGCTTTATAATTTCCTTTTCATATTTTATGTTGCATGTATATATAGTACATTGTACTATGCTGGTGTTTAAGCATTTGATGTCTTTACAGAAGTAGTGCCTATGTGTAGTCTTTATGTTACATAAGCATATGTTACCTAAGAATAAAAGTCTTCTTGCCAGGGGCTGGTAGTTCATGCCTATAATCTCAGCATTTGGGAAGCTAAGGCAAGAGGGCTTTCAAGAGTCTGAGACCAGCGTGAAGTACACAGTGAGCTCTGAAACAGTTTAATGTGCTGAGTGAGAGCTTGTCTCAAAGAACAGATGGCTCAGCTAGTAAAGCATTTTCCTTTCAAGCACAAGGATGTGAGTTCGATCCCCAGAACCCATGTAGAAATGAAAGGTGTGGTAGCTGCGTGCTTGGAATACCAGTGCAGGAGAGGTCAGGGTGGGAGGACCCACTGGCTGCCAGCCTAGTTGGTGAGCAGCAGTCAGTGGCTCACAGGAGGTAGATAGTATTGAGGATCCCACCTCAGTCTGCTCACCCACGTGTCACATGTATGCTCATGCACAAATATAAAAACAAACACCTTTAATAGAGATTTAATATAGCTTCAGTTGTATTCTGTAATAAACAGATCTTAACTCAAGTGTTAAAGTTGTCCCCTGCATGTCCCCTATGGACATGTCCATAGGGGACATGCAGCCCTTGTACATGTTTTAGAATATTACCATTTAGATAGTACTGTCAAAGCTGGGCATATTGGTGCATGCCTGTAAGCACTGCTGTGCTATTTCCAGAGTAGCCTGCGCTCCATAGACATAGCACATTTGAGGTCAGCCTGGGAAATAACATGAGGCCTTGCTTCAAATAAATGAATAACCCAAAGAACAATGGCAGCCAAGGTGTAGGCTGAATGTGCTCTAAGGTTGGTTCGTTTTAGTTTTTCAGATCAGATTTAGGTTAGGCATGTTGGGCAGGAGGCATTAGATGTCACTTTGAGCCTTTATTGCTGAAGTTAATTTTGGTTAAGGTGTCCTGGTTTCTGCACTGTATTTTGTTTTTTGTAATGAAGGAAACTGAGGCATATTTTGAGACCATGAAAGTATCCTGCTCACCATCTCACTTTCCCCTAGTAAGTTTAATGACCACTGGTGGTTCTAGATTGAGTTACTACTAGTATGATATATGTACACACACACTTTCTGACTCAGTCATTCCTGCTGCATTTATGAGCTGGTGGCTAATAAGTCACTGGGTAAGGGAAGTGTTTTCATTTTATTTATTTTTAAGATTTTTTTTTTTTTTTTTTACTTCATGCAAGAGGCTACAATCTGTTGTGTGTTTTGCTGCTTGGATTTAGCCAGTGGGTTGGCCAAAGGACTCCCCTTTCAGGCTGGTTCCCTGGCTTTTCATGTGTCCACATTATCTTTTAACCTTTCCTTCCTTTCTGATAAAAACTTCATCAACTAGATTCAACTTACTTTTGTTCACTCAGCTCTATAATCATCCATTTTTTTTCCTTTAGAGATTCCAGGTGTTGAGTAGTATGTAGGAAACAAGATCTGTGTAAAGTGTGTGCTCATTACTATTAAATTTTATTCCTTCCAGGCCCTTTTAGGGGATATATCTATGTATATATATACACACATTCATATATATGTACATACACATGTGTATCTGTGACTACATAGAAATGTGTATGTAACTTCATGACGACATAAATGTATCTATAAATCATGAGGTTATAGGGTTATCCTAACATCTTCAGTTATGGTCTACATAAGTTCATCTTGCCTTCTTTACCTGCAGTGGGGACTCTCATTTACTACAATATGAAATATTTCCCATTATACCACAAAAAACAAACCTATCAAGTAGAACTATGGGGATTTTGTTTGTCAATTAAAAAATTTGTTCAGAGCCGGGCCTGGTGGTGCACGCCTTTAATCCCAGCATTTGGGAGGAGAGGCAGGCGGATCTCTGTGAATTCGAGGCCAGCCTGGTCAACAGAATGAGTCCAGGACATCCAGGGCTTTTACACGGAGAAACCCTGTCTCAAACAAACAAACAAACAAACAAACAAATCGTTCAGTTTTTACTGAAGAGACTGTTATTGAAGTATTGTTAAAACCTTCATAATGCACTGGGTGTCTCAGCTACTCAGGAGGATGAGACAGTTCGCATCATTTGAGCTTTTAACATGGACTATCCTGGACAACAAAATGAGAACCCTATTTTATTAATAAAAAAAAATCAGTGATTGGAATTTTTCCTGGGTGTTTACTACTTACTTGAAATGTAACAAAACTCCTGTTTCCCCTCTCTTACTCACTTCTATGCTCGTCTTTTGTCTTTGCTGCTCAGTTTTAGTAGAATTCTGAAACATTCTGAAATGAAGGTTTAAGGGACATCCATACTTGAAGGCTTCATTGTCTTCCAGCTCATTCTCATGCTTTGTTTGTAACTCACTTCCTGAGTTTCAGGTTATCTTTGTTTTTTTTTTTTGTTTTGTTTGTTTGTGTGGTTTTTGTTTTCTTCTTTTGTGAAAATAAGGACTTATGTATGTGTGTTTTAAATTCTCTTTTAAATGGAGAAAGCACTTTATGTATTTTGCCCTTTTTTCACTTGACAATTATAAGTTCATAGAGCTCCTCCTTTACTAACCCTGCCTTGTGCTCCACTGTGGGTCTCTGCCCTCCCTTATTAAATAGTGCCTGTAGGAATGGTGCTCGGGAATCATCTGCCACACAGCGCACTGGCAGATGGCAGAGGCGTGGTCTTCTGCACGTGCAGGCTTTTGCCAAGCCTACTACGTACCTGTTGTCGAGGGGCCTCGGGGTAAAGAGTGGGAGGGAGGATTGAAGCAGCAGAAGAGGGATAAGTTGGCACACAGTTTTCTTAAATATTGTCATATTCTCTTTGGAGTAGAGAAAGATCTTACTAGCAGTTCATGAAAGTGTTTTCTTCCCACAACCCTGCCATATGTTAAACTCTACCAGTCTGAAAGATTAAGAAATGACATCTCACTGTACTTCAGTTGTTGCAGTCCAGAGTCTGTGTTAATATTTGGTGGTGCTGTTCCTGCCACTCTGTGACTTTTGTGTTGAAGGTTTTCTTCTCTGTGTTTGTTCTTCCATGTTAATTTAGGATTATTCTTTCTAGGTTCTGAAAAGTCCATTTGTTACGGATCATCATTTGTACTGCTCTTGGTGATACGGTTTTCTGTATGGTTTCTGAAACAGTCTCAGCTCTTTTAGGTGGTGCCTAATTTCAATCAGTGTTATGGCTTGGGTTTACCATTGGTAGTGTTCTTCCTGGGATTTTCTACTAGCATATCTTTCAGAAATACATATTTCACTTTTCTCTTTTCATGTCTTTGATTACTCTTTTCTCTAGCTGACTTGGCCAATACAGTGTAAGCATCAGGGGACCTACATGCTTCTTTGCCCGATTCTGACTTTTCGTGTGCTCACCATTAACTACATCACAGAGCCACTTCCTGCTGTGTATTCCTGATGCAGTCCTAATGTAATAATCTCATGACATATGGATATATTCACAAGTATGTTTATTGAATGAGCAGTGGTACAAGGTTTATTGAACTCAGATTTAGTGATATATGTTTTATCTACCAGAATTTGGTTTTACTTTTTAATTGGTGCTGGAGAGATGGCTCAGTGGATAAAGTACTTGCTAGGCAAGCATGAGGACCTTGGTTTGGTTTCTCAATATCCATGTAAAAATTAGGTGTGGTAATATGGACTGTAAACCATCACTGTGGGGGTCATAAGTCACGGAGACAGGCAGATCTCAGGGGTGACTAGTCTGTCTAGCAAAAATTGCTGAGCTCCAGATTTAGTGAGAGATCTTGTCTCAAAAAAATCAAGAGTGGCCGGGCGTGGTGGCGGCACACGCCTCTCATCCCAGCACTTGGGAGGCAGAGGCAGGCGGATCTCTGTGTGTTTGGGGCTAGCCTGGTCTACAAAGCAATTCCAGGACAGCCAGGGCTGTTACACAAAGAAACCTTGTCTCGAAAAACAAAAACAAAAACAAAAAATCAGCAGTAACAGAGGTAGATAGATACCTGTCAGCCACCTCTGGCCTACACATAAGCACAGGCACACGCACACACGTAAGCACAGGCACACGCACACACACGTAAGCACGGGCACATGCACACCGCACACACACGTAAGCACAGGCACACACATAAGCACAGGCACACCGCACACACACGTAAGCACAGGCACACTCACACACACGTAAGCACAGGCACATGCACACCGCACACACACGTAAGCACAGGCACACGCACACACACGTAAGCACAG
>CAJQZJ010033498.1:10173-25334 GCA_907164525.1 Lophiomys imhausi | reverse complement strand
GCCTCACTATCGCTCAGAATGAATGCACTCACAGGATTACTGTGAGTAGGAAGTGCTTTGTTAGCCGACATACTTGGTAGGTATGAACACAGCCAGGATCCTCTTGAAACATGCTTAGCTCACTGGGATGCATGGAAAAGCCCATAGATTGTCTAATTCTGGAGTGCATGGAAAGTCATTGATCACAGAATGCTTTACTGGCAGGAAAAGACAAATTGTTACTGGTTGATTTATGAAAACAGGAGACAAAGCTGGCCACATCTTGTTACTCACTGTACTAGTAAGGACAGGGTGATTTGAGAAGCACTTTTAGGAATCTTGATCCTTAGTGGCCATGATTAGGTTTCAACACTTGAATGCAAATTCCTCCTGCCTTTGTCACATGAATGTAAATTACAAGCATGATTCAGTTAGATCTAATCATTCCTAAGCCCATGAAATGGGTAGTTGCATCTGTCTCATTACTGATCTAGTCTTCTTCTTGCGCTATGGTATTGTTCTTCTGTGCTTGCTCTCCAGTGTTTTCCCAATATTCCCTTTAAATGACTTGCCACCCAGCAATTCCTCATGAAGTACCGTCTTTAGCAAGATGTATAAAGTTGTTTCTTGAGAATCTAAATAAACCAAAGTGTGCATTGTCTCATGATATAACATATGATCCTTTTTCTGAGAAAAGTATGAATGATTGGGTCTGCACTAGAAGATTTTTTTTTTAAATACTTTATTTTTTTTTCTTCAAGTTACATCTCAGTCACAAACCCCTCCCTATTCCCCCTTCCTAACCCGCCCTTCCACCCTCTTCCCCCCAGAAGTTTCCCCTTTCAGTCCAACAGATGGTTCCTTCTCTTATAACAGTAAGTATTATACAAAACAATAGATATAAATATGCCACATTTATGAGAGTAAATTGGCCCAGTATACCTTCCCAATGTCCAGTTTATACATATTTGGCCCCTGACTTTAACATTCTACTATCTAACCAACTCCATGAGTTTAAAGGTCTATATGTGACTCAACATTCATACTATCTTGCAACACACTTTTAAGAGTATCTTCTTAGATCTATAACACCCTCTTGATTCCTAAACAGTTCAAAATTTAACTATGAGACTCTAGCTGTCTATTCTTCAACCACCTCAGAGACCTGAGAGGGATAAATATATTTGCTTATATAGGAAGTGCAGGGCCTGCAGCCTCCAAAAGTAAGAAAGAACATACCAATGACTGCCTGGACAGTTCCCATTTTCTCTCCATACATTCCAGCATCAATCTTCAGCCTTTGGGTCCTGTTTCTCTGACAGACATTTGTTGTAGAGCAGGGATTATGAAGGACTTACCTACCCTGTCTTGGCAGAGTTAGGCTGTCGACTTCCCTGCCACCAAGTTTTGTCCTTTTTGGACAGCAGTCTGTCTGCAGTTGGTGCAAGAAGATTTTTAATAAGGAAGAAAGATCATGAATGCTATGCTATTGAGTTATAACTTCTTACCAGTGATGTCCTGTACAGGAACTATTGTAAACTGAAGTAGGACACTTGGTTTCTTCCTGTTACAGATACTAAAATACAGTTGCTTAAGGACAGCAAAGTTTGTTTCTTTTTCACTTAACAGTCTGTGTTTTGATAAATTGTTTCAGACCTGCAGTAGCTGAGGCGTCCCTGAGCCTTACTTTGTGCAGTGGTGTCCCCTGCCTGCACTCCCTGCTTGCAGTCTCACCTGCCTTTCAGCCAACAGGAGCGGTCAAAAGAAGAAGCCCTCTTTGCTTTAAGGACAGACCAAATGGGTACAGATGTCGACCATTCCTGTCCCACCAAATCGAGCCTTGTCTCATGTCACACATGGGAGGCTAAAAATTGGATTCTGCGATCTCATGGAACACTCAAAAAAACTGATCATGTACTAAGCCACAAAGGATTCGCCAGAAGTTACATATGTATGTCATGGTGAAGACATGTCCACAGCATATCCACAGCTATGCATTGTATGAGGTTATGGGCAAGTCATTACCAGTTACTGTCATCCGCCGCTCTGGTGCCCCTTCCAAGTTCTGAGTTATCATAAAAGAAAGTGATTGTGTGTGGTAGAAATTGTGATAAATGTAGTATATTCCTTATTCCTTTAAAAAGTTTACTTTTAATAAAAGTTGACAGTATGTGTAATTTACAAAAAAAATTCAGGTTAAAATAGTATGTGTGCATATGTATAAGTATAGTATTTTCTAACTCTGTAAGCATACAACTTAAGGATTTAATGTATGAAATACTAATCCCTAAGATGCGTGAATGCATCTTAGTTAGTGATGTGTTCATATATGTGCATGAGAGAGTGAGAGACAGAGAGAGACAGAATATAGTCAAACAAAATAACTGGTAGGCAGGTAGTAATTATGCAGATATCAAAGAGAACAAAATAAAGTTAGTGGATTTTAAAAGAATGCCTAATTTTGGTGGTAGATGGATACTTTTTCTTCCATGAAAGGGAAAAAGTGAATTGATGCATTGGATCACATCAGTTGCAGTAATGTAGGGGATTTCAGAGATTGTCTCTAGTTTTAAAGTAATAATGTGTGTGTGTGTGTGTGTGTGTGTGTGTGTGTGTGTGTGTGTGTGTGTGTATACACATATATACATATCAGAATAAAATCTATATATTCAGATATATACATTAATTTTATAGATCCCATATTTATATAGGCAAACAAAATTTAGTGTCAAATATTAAATTATTTCCTTTATGTGATTACAATGTGATTACATCATGTGCTCCTTCCTTTCTTCCCTCAGCCCTTGGTATATTACCCCCTCCTTGCTCTCTTTCATATTCATGACCTATTGTTTCCATTGATTGCTGTTACACATGTATATGGGGGTGTGTATTCTAAGCACAGCCTGCTCAGTTTATTTAATGTTAGTTGTATGCATGTTATTAGGGCTGATAATTTGTTATTGAATAAAGCTATTGGTGTGTTCTTCCCTGGGGAAGACTTATTTCTCTCACTCCCAGCATTCCTTGGTTGCCTGTAGTTCTTCATGTGGGGTTGAGATCTCCTGGGCTCCCTACATCATGTTAGCATGTCTGTTGTTGTCCAGGTCACATTTGGCCGTCATGTTGGTGAGACTTTCTGGGCATAGCCTCTGATATTTTAGGAGACACAGTCTCACAGCAAACTGTTCCTCAGGCTTTTAAAATATTACTGCCCCTTTCATGATACTAAGCTGTGGGTACATGAGTTGACTTGTAAATGTATAACGTCATACTTTTTATATTGAATTATATTTAACGAACTTAAATTTATAAAACAATTTAAGCATCTCTTTAAAAATGATTTTTATTTTTTAGATTAAAATATAATCATGTCATTTCCCCCCTTTCCTCTCTCTAATCCCTCCCTCTGCTTTGCTCTCAAATTCATTACCTTTTTCTTTCACTGTTGTTAACAAATATATTCCTAAATATATAAATATAACCTACATAGTCTATATAATGTTACTTGTATGTTTACAATTTCAGGCCTGACCCCTTGGTACTGGTTAGCCAATTGAGTGGTTATTCCTTGGGGAAGACTATTTCTCCTGCTCTCAGAATTCCTTAGTTACCTTAGTTCTTTGTCTAGAGTTGGGGCCCTGTGCGATTTCCCTTGTCTGTGTTTGCATGTCTGTTGGTGTCATACTTGTTCAGGTTTCATTTAGGCAGTTATGTTGTTGAAAGTTTATGGGGATAAGCTTCTCTGACATTTCTAAGAGACGGTCTCACAGCAGTCTTCCTGTTCTTTCTATACTCTTTCCTTCACTTCTTCCTCTATGTTTCTTGTGCCTGCGAGGCTGGAAGGAGTTGTGTTGTAGGCAGATCCATTGGGTCAGGGCACCCCATGATCCACTGTTTCTGCATTTTGATCAGTTGCAGTTTTCTGTAATGGTCTCTGTTTGTTGCAAAGAGATTTTCTTTGATGTGGGATGAGTGCTGCCCTCATTGATGAGTACAAAGTCATAAATATTTTGAATGCCCTAGGAATTATACTAGTTTAGTACAGTGCTGGTTGTAGTTTCTCCAAGATCCATGACCTTACTAACTGTGAGCATTCGGCTAGGTTTCCAGTACCAGGTATGAGTTCCCTCTTGTTTAGTGGGCCTTAACTATTCATGGAGCTGATAACCACTACAGTGTACATACCATTGTTTGCACACTTAGGAATATATATTTTGTGATGGTGGTCATTGTGGTTTATAGACATCATAGCTAGGTAGGGCAATTGGTTGCTTCCCTCCCTCAGAAGTTTGCATGGCATCTTATGATACCATGAAAGCCAGACTGCTAGAAGGAGGCTTTCAATTCAGACCCAGCTTGCATTCCCCAGGATCCTGTGTCCAAAGTACATTAATGTCTTCAGCAATAGAGATTCACTCTCAACCTCTAGGAGGCAACAAAGAGCAACAGCAACAGCCTATAATGTTTTGAAGTCTCCTGGACAACCCTGACCAACAACTGAAAAAGGGGACTTGTAATATCTGATGGTTTTTGTTATATAGTCTGTGAATCTTGGGGGAGGCATTGTAGCTCAGGTAGGAAAACTTCAAGTGTGTGTGTGTGTGTGTATGTGTGTGTGTGTGTGTGTGTGTGTGTGTGTGTGTGTGTATAAAGAGATAATAATATGATTCCTTATGACTTTTTCAGTCCCCTACTATTTTCCTTTCCTCCGTTTTCATGTTCCTCCCTACTTTCTGATTAATGCTACCCCACCCAAGTTTTTCCCATTCATGGCCTCTGTTGCTTCTCTCTCTAGTCCCTCTTCCCTTTACTTATCTCTGATTATCTGAAGATTTGGAACTAGTAAAGGCAGATAATAGAGAATATGCAACATTTGTCTTTTGGCTTACCTCACTCATTGTAATCTTTGATAGTTCCATATATTTACCTGAAATTTTCATGATTTCATTTTTCTTCACAGCTGAAAAGTATTTACAGTATTCCATAGTGTATCTGCACCACATTCGTCAACTGAATGACACTTAGAGTGTTTCCCTTTCTAGCCATTGTGGTTAGCGTGGCAGTGAGTAGGTGTCTGTGGATGAGTCCTGTGGATGTATGCCAAGGAGTGGTAGATATAGCTGGATAGCAGGGGGAATTTCTTTTTAGCTATGTGAGGGTTTCTTACACTGGTTTCCAGAGTAGCTAGCTACATGAGTTTGCAGTCCTACCAACTGCAGATGAGGGCTTCCTTTCCCCACACCCTCTCCAGCATTGTTGCCCATTGTTTTGCTGGTCTTGGCCATGTTACTGGGGTAGGGTCAAATCTCAAAGTCGTTTTTATTTGCATTTCCCTAATTGCTAGGGAAAATGAACTTTTTTTCTTAGTGATTTTGTAATTTCTTCTTTTGAGAATTCTGACCAGATCCCAAGACCAATTTTTGAATGTGTTATTTGTTTTGTTTTCTTCTTTGAATTTTTGCTTTTTGAGTTTTTTATATAGACTGGATATTAATCCTCTCTGATATACATACATACATATATACATGCATACATACGTGTACACACACACACACACACACATATACCCCCCCCCCCAATCTGTAGACTTTGCTCTTCCCCTGGTTGGTTGTTTTCTTACTGGATAAGATTTTTAGTTCTATGAAGTCCCAGCTGTTGGTCTTAATTCCTGGACAGATGTAGTCATATTCAAAAGATGAGGATTTCTGTTTAGCTCAGGCCAATCTTAAAGCATGATACTTGTGCTTCTCCCTCTGAATGCTTTTTATTAAAGGTATAAATCATCATTCCCAGCTTCAACAGCACTTATTTTTAACATTTATATATGAGGGGGTTTATTTATACTTTAGCACATACTCTTCATGTAATTATTTTTGATAGATTTTAAGTTTGTTACATTGTATTATTTTCTGATAAACGTTTTCAAAGAAATTATCTTTAAGGTCTTATATATGTAGAATTTCATATATGTAGAAATTCATTTTCTTTGTCCTTCAACTCTAGATATTATATTTAGAATTTGTTTTATATCCCAGAGGTTAATTTTCAAGTACTAGATTTTTAAACTTTGTATTTATTTATTTTATTATTTCATAAAGATTTACTTACCAATTCTATGTTGTGAGTATTCCCTGCACGGTGTAAGTGCAGCATGTGGGCATGCCAGAAGAGGGCTCAGGTCGCCTGGAACTGGGGTTTCAGGTGACTGACTGCAGCATGGGACTGAGCTCACATCTCTAGGGAGCAAGGCCATGTAATTGCAGAGCCACCCCTCCAATCCCATTGGCTTGTAATTTTTAAGAGATGAGGTGTCATAGCTGTTCAGGCTGTCTTTTAAACTCCAGTGTTCGAGCCATGCTCCCTCAGCTTTCCAAGTGGCAGGGATGTTATGTGAATACCACTGTGTCAGTTATGGTTTTAAATACACACACACACACTTTTAATATGTGTGTGAGGGTTTTCCCAGTGCCCATGGTAATAGAAGAGGACATTGGAGCCCCTAGAACTGAGTTTACAGATGGTTGTGAACTGCTGTGTATGTTTTGGTAATTGAATATACACCCTTTGGAAGAGTAGCTGGTGATCTTAACTGCTGAGCCATTCTCATAGCCCCAATTACTGATTTTTTTTTATTTCTGTTTACTTTGTGAGCACCATCTGTATTTCATGTTTTTTATGAGGTGTATATTGATGTCTCTTTTCATAAATTTTTGTTGTTATTGGTAGTGCCATGGTATGAACCTTGAACCTTTGTGTATATTGGGCAGATTATTGGGTGATCTGCTTCCCCCCCCCCCGGTTGTTTCTATTGGGGGGATAGGGTATAGCCCAGATTGGCCTTGAACCTGAGACAGTCCTCCTGCTTCAGTCTCCCAAATTCTGGGATTAGTAGTGTATGCCACCATATCTGACTTTGAGCTATCTCTTGTGGCCTATTATGTGGCCAATTTTTATAGAAGTTCTGGTTATTCTTTATTTTTTCAATATCATGAATTCTTCAAACCTTTGCCAGAGGATCTTTATGTGGTAAACTTTTGAAATACCATAGTCCTAATATGTGCAACTCACATTTAATGTGTTTACTGTGATGTACATTTTTAAGCATGTTTTTCTTTCTTAGTACTTTGAAGATAAAGTCTCTTAGTCCTCTTGCTGCTCTGGTATTGCTCTTGATATATCTGACAGTAACTTGATCTTTTTTGGAGGGGGGTGATCTTTCTCTTGCTTGGAGCTTTTACATTTTATCATCATTAGATTTTACTCTGTTTTAGGTATAGACTTTCTATTTTCTTGGTACTTTAAGCTGTTTCAACTTCTGATTTCATATGTTAACTTCTGTGAAATTTTATTATATATATTAAATTTCTATTCCATAATCCATCCCTTTCTTTGCTTATACAATTGAGTAGATATTACCTTAACCTGCTTTCTCTCTGTCTTCCTGACTCTGTCTCCTTCTGTGTGTTATATTTATGAGTACACTTGTATAAGCATGAATGCTTTCCTGCCAGTGCATTGGCACATGTGGAGGATGGAGTCGGTTATCAGGATGTCTTCCTCAATTGTTTTCTACTTTATTCTTTGAGACAGAGCCTCTCACTGAATCTGGAGCAGACAGTTTGGCCAGAGAGGTCTTGGGATGGACCAAGATCTCCTATCTGCACCTGTAACAGCTGGGGTTATAGGGTCATACAGCCTCACTAGGCTTCTTATGTGGTTTCAGGATGCTGAACTCATTCATGTCCTGACACTTGTGAATCGAGCACTTTGTTCATGAGGCTACCTCGTCAGTCTGGTTGATTGGTTGGTTGGTTTTGGAGAAGGGTCTCTTGCATTCCAGGCTGGACTTGAATGCACTTGTTTTTGTGTTTTTAATCCCTCACCAATGTTCTTTGGAACATTTCATGAACTCAGTCTGAAATCACACCAGATTGTTCATCTCTGTCCATTTTGTGATTCAAATCATAAGTCATTTATGACTTTGTAAAAATATACACACATATATGTTGCATATATGCATTTACAGCCATTTTCTTCACATCTTTTTGTTTCTCTTGCAGTCTTAACTACTTATTGCTTCATGTTTCTAATTTTTCATGCGTTTCTATAAGGCTTTTAGGATTTACAAAAATTATTTTGTTTGTACTCCTTTAATGTTTTTCTTGTACATTCATGTGTGCATGTGTGTCTTTGTGTGTCTTTGCTTTCCTCATCTTTTAATCCTTGGTGGTGATAAATTTATAGGGTAAGAAATATCCATATGCAGAGCTTACTTGTGTTTGAGCCTACCTCTAGAGGGCAGTGTATCTGCCTGTGATTGTCAGGCTGCTACTGCTGCTCTCGGAGACAGTTATCTGCATATAAGAATCCAGCCTACCAATCTCTGTGAGGCAGCCTGGGCTACAAAGTGAGTCCAGGACAGTCAAGAATATACAGAGAAACCCTGTCTCAAAAAACCTTAAAAAAAAAAAAAAAAAAAAAGAATCCAGCCTATGAAAAGGGAACACAGCTAGAATCCCTAAGTTCATTCTCCCTATGGATGAACTGTAGAATTTATTTGATGTAGTATGGCTCCCTATATATGCCTTACTGTTATCTGTTCTGCAGTGTTACTGAGCTGGATTCTGAGTACCAGCAGTGATGGAAATGACATCTCTGTAGTAGATTTTACAGGCAGCTTCAATAGCCAGCAGATGGTGCTGCTCTTTTACCTTTTCAGGATCCAAAACCTTTACTTCTGTAGTTAGTCCCGGTAATGATGATTGCATTTCCTGCAAGCCAGGCACGTGGTATGTGCCTGTGCTCCCAGCAGTACAGTGCCCAGCTGTATAGCAGCTTCAGCCCAGCTACATTAGCAGGAAGAAACCAGTTTGTCTTGTGTAGAACTTGACTCTTCAGATTGCAGTATATTTTGAAAATATTTTACGATAGGAATGTAATTAGCTTTTTACGTATTGCGATCAGTACCACCATTTAATGTCTGCAGTGTCCTCAGTACCACTGTGCTGAGGTGAGACCAAGACGATTTCTCCAGTGAGACAGTTTTACTTAATTGGTTTATGAGTTGTGGGCTGTTGGCTCTTTCAGATAAAGATTGTATATAGAATTTTTAATGCTAAATATCACTAAAATTTTAAAGATGTTTGCCTATAGAAAAAGGGAATGATTGAAAGAGGAAACCTTGAGTGTACTGCTATTGAGAGAATTAATACTTGAAGAATGTGTGTCTTTTCTATCATTCCGTTTTTAAAAGGATGATTGTTTTGAATCATTTCATTTTCTAAAGTAATTTGCTCTTGCCGGTTCTCAGTGTTTTACTGAAAACTGATATTAAAGAAATTACTTACATTATTTGTGTGTGTGCTTGCATGTAGGGGGAGGTCAGAGGACAACTTGAAAGAGTCGGCTCTTTCCTTCCATAGTCTGGGTCCTGGGGTTCAAACTGAGGTCATCAGGTTTGGCAGCCAGTGCCCTTACCTGCTGAGCCATCTTTCTGGCCCTGTAGCTAGGTGGGATTTTTTTGTCTGTCTTTTTTTTTGTTTCCTCCTTTATATATTTAAGCTACATAATCTACTTTTCTTCTTATGTGCAATCTAGACACATTAAACTGTTTCAGCTCTGCTTGGTGAGTTTTGACAAAAGTAATTGTGAAAATACAAGAATGAAGCGATAGAGAGTTCCATGACTTCTAATTTCCCTGGTTTGTAGGCAGCCAGAATTTTCATCGTCTGTCTCCAGGAAGCATTTTACACCCATGTTTGCCTTCAAAATGACATGTAAATGGGATCATACTATTTTCAGTCTGGCTTCTTTAGCTACCCAGCCACTCGGGTGACCTGGAATTAATACACATTTTTCCTGTATCAGAGTTTTGGTTTGAGTATGTAAGCCTATCATTGACTTATGTGTTAAATGCTTGGTCCTTGCCTATTGGCACTATTTGGGAGGTGGTAAAAACTTCAGTTGGTAGAGCCTCTCTGAAATTAACTGGGTCACTGAAGCTGTGACTTTGAAGGCTATAGCTAGCCCCCAGTCTCTTTCTAAAGATCCAAGCCAAAATCAATAGAATAAAAAATAGAAAATAATGCAGGCTGTATCACGGTGGCTTTTATTATTTTCTCTAATTGTTTTACTATACTTACTACTTCTACCTTCCTTCCAACCCTTATTCATTTCAATCTCCCAACACTAGGTGGGAGAGGAAGGTCAGAGGGAAAATGGATGTAGGTCTCTTTGAGATACTTCCTGCTAATTAGCATTGTCGGGTTCTTTGGGGGCAATACCAATCTCAGTAGTCATAATATCCAGAAATCCAGCAAACCGGGAAACAGCAGCAGGAAAAACCAGCAGCAGTTTGGGGGAGCACCAGCAGCAGGGACAGCAATAACCTCTTCTTTATAGAGCCCTTCTTCTCCTAGGGCTCTGAGTTTTTATATCTGTCTCAAGTCCTCAGAGTTAAACTTGCTCAGCTGGCTATGCCATGCCCTGCTATCTCATGAGGCAGTTCATAGTTTACACCTGTGATTTTAACTAAAGCAGCCTCATACCTGGGATTAATCAAAAACATTCTCATAACTGTTTTTTGTTTCTGGTTTTTTTTTTTTTAATAAACAAAACTCTTACTACAGTTGGCAGAGGATGTAGCTTACTCAGGATTCTTTTCTGGTTAAGGTGTTCACTTTAATGACTGCTAGCAGACAACCTTAACTTTTTTTTTTTCAATGTTTATTAATGACTTCAAGCCACATCTCCATCACAGTACCCTCCCACTCCTCCCAGTCCCACCCTCCCTTCCCTCCATCCTACTCTTCCAGAGTGTGGTGTTCCCACACATCAGTCCCCCACCCCAGTTCAGCAGTCACATTAGGGCCAAGAGACTCCTCATATACTGGGGGCCTACATGGCATCACCACTAGAGCAAAGTGTCTCATCAACAAAATCTATGTTCCTGTTCCTTTTGGTGTGTTGGTTGTACAATAGTTATCCTGTACTATACGGCTAAAATCCACTTATAAGTGAATAGATGCCATGTGCAACTTTCTGAGACTGGGTTACTTCACTCAGGATGAGCTTTTCTAGTTCCATCAATTTGGCTGCAAATTGCATGATTTCGTTGTTACTGATAGCTGAATAGTATTCCATTGTGTACCACAGTTTTTTTATCCATTCCTTGGTTGAGGAACATCTGGGTTGTTTCCAGTTTTTAGCTATTAAAAATAAGGCTGCTATGAACATAGATGAGGAAATGTTCTTATGGTTTGCTGAGGAATCATTTGGATGTATACCCAGAAGTGGTATGGCTGGGTCTTGAGGTCGAGCTATTCCAAGTTTTCTAAGATATCGACAGACTGATTTCCATAGTGGTTGTGCAAGTTCGCACTCCCACCAGCAATGGAGGAGTCTTCCACTTTCTTCACAACCTCACCAGCATGTGTTGTCATTAAAATAGCAATTCTGACAGGTATGAGATGGAATCTCAGTCATCTTAAGTTGCATTTCTCTGATGATTAAGGATGCTGAGCATTTTGTCAAGTGTTTCTCAGCTATTAGAGATTCCTCTTGTGAATTTTCGGTTTAGCTCTGTTTCCTAATTTTTGATTGGATTATTTGGTTTCTTGGTTTTTACTTTCTTGAGTTCATTATAAATTTTGGATATTAGCCCTCTGTCTGATGTGGGGTTGGTAAAGATCTTTTCCCAGTGTGTAGGTTGCTGTTTTGTTCTAATGACAGTGTCCTTTGCCTTACTGAAGCTTTTCAGTTTCATGAGGTCCCATTCATTGATTGTTGGTCTTAGAGCCTGAGCTGTTGATGTTCTGTTCAGGAAGTTGTCACCTGTGCCAGAGCGAGACTTTTCCCCACTTTCTCTTCCATTAGACTTAGTGTGTCTAGATTTATGTGAAAGTCTTTGATCCACTTGGATTTAAGTTTTGTACAAGGTGATAAATACGGGTCTAATTTCTCTCTTTTACATGATGACATCCAGTTAGATGAGTACCATTTGTTGAAGATGCTGTCCTTTTTCCATTGTACACTTTTGTATTCTTTCTTGAAGATTAAGTGACCATAGGTGTTTGGGTTCATTTCTGGATCTTCAGTCGATTACATTGATCAACTGGTTTGTTTCTATACCAGTACCATGCTGTTTTTATTACTATTGCTCTGTAGTACAGCTTGAAATCTGGGATGGTGATGCCTCCAGATGGTTTTTTGTTTTTTGTTTTGTATAGGATTGATTTAGCTATTCTGGGTTTTTTGTTATTCCATATGAAGTTGAGAATTGCTTTTCCCAGGTCTATAAAGAATTATGTTGGTATTTTGATAGGAATTGCATTGAATCTGTATATTGCTTTTGGCAGGATGGCCATTTTTATTATGCTGGTCCTACCTATCCATGAGCAGGGGAGATCTTTCCATCTTCTGATGTCCTCTTCAAATTCTTTCTTCAAGGACTTGAAGTTCTTGTCATACAGGTCTTTCACTTGCTGGGTTAGAGTTATCCCCAGGTATTTTATATTGTTTGTGGCTATTGTGAAGAGTGTTGTTTCCCTAATTTCTTTCTCAGCCCATTTATTTTTTTTATAAAGAAGGGCTTCTGATTTTTTTTTGAATTAATTTTGTGTCCAGCCACCTTGCTGAAGGTGTTTATCAGCTGTAAGAGTTCTCTGTTGGAGTTTTTGGGTTGCTAATGTATACTATCATATGGTCTGCAAATAGGGATAATTTGACTTCTTCCTTTTCAATTTGTATCCCCTTGATCTCCCTTAGCTGTCTTTTTTGCTCTAGCAAGAATTTCAAGTACTATGTTGAAGAGATATGTCGAAAGTGAGCATCCTTGTCTTGTCCCCGAGTTTAGAGGAGATGCTTCAAGTTTCTCTCCATTTAATTTGATGTTGGCTACTGGCTTGCTGCATATCACCTTTATTATTTCTAGGTATGGTCCTTGTATGCCAGCTCTCTCCAGGACTTTTAGCATGAAGGGATGTTGGATTTTGTCAAATGCATTTTTCATCATTTAGCGATACGATCATGTGGTTTTTTTTTTCTTTCAGCTTGCTTATATGGTGAATTATGTTGATGGATTTTCATATGTTGAACCATCCTTGCATTCCTGGGATGATGCCTACTTGATCATGGTGTATGATACCTTTGATGTGTTCTTGGATTCAGTTTGCCAGTATTTTATTAAGTATTTTTGCATCTATGTTCATGAGGGAAATTGTTCTGAAGTTCTCTTTCTTTATTGGGTCTTTGTGTGGTTTAGGAATTAGGGTGACTGTGGCCTCATAGAATAAGTTTGGCAGTGTTCTTTGTGATTCTATTTTGTGGAGGAGTTTGAAGAGTATTGGTATTAGCTCTTCCTCTATGCTGAAACCATCTCTGGCCCTGGGCTTTTTTGGTTAGGATACTTTTAATGACTATTTCTATTTGCTTAGGGGTTATAGGACTGTTTAATCTGTTAACTGATCTTGATTTAACTTTGGTAGGTGGAATCTATCAAGAAAATTGTCCATTTTGCTTAGGTTTTCAAATTTGGTGGAGTACAGATTTTTAAAGTAGGACCTAAAGATTCTCTGGATTTCCTCCATGTCTGTTGTTATTTCTCCCTTTTCATTTCTGATTTTATTGATTTGGGTTTTCTCCCTCTGCCTTTTAGTTAATTTGGCTAAGGGTTTGTCTATTTTGTTGATTTTTCTCAAAGAACCAACTCTTGTTTGGTGTTTCTTTGTAATATTCTTTTTCTTTCTAAGTTGTTGATTTCAGCCCTAAGTTTGATGATTTCCTGCCTTCTGCTACTCTTGGGAGTGTTTGCTTCTTTTTTTTTCCAGTTCTTCCAGTTCAGCTGTTAATTTGCTAATATGAGCTGTCACAGTTTTCTTGTTGAAGGCACTTAGTGCTGTGAACTTTCCTCGTAGCACAGCTTTCATTGTGTCCCATAGGTTTGGGTATGTTGTGCCTTCATTTTCGTTGTATTTTAAGAAATCTTTGATTTCCTTCTTTATTTCTTCCCTGACCCAGTAGTCATCCAGTAGAGAGTTGTTCAGTTTTCATGAGTGTGTAGGCTTTCTGTTGTTTATGCTGTTTTTGAAGTCCAGCTTTATTCCATGGTGGTCTGAGAAGATACAAGGCATTATTTCAATTTTCTTGTATTTATTGAGACTTGCTTTGTGTCCAACTATATGGTCGATTTTGGAGAAGGTTCCTTGTGGTGCTGAGAAGAAGGTGTATTCTTTTGTGTTTGGGTGAAATATTCTGTAGATATCTGTTAGGCCCATTTGGTTCATGATCTATGTTAGGCTCATTATTTCTCTGTTTGGTTTCTGTCTAGATGACCTGTCCAGTATTGTGAGTGGGGTGTTGAAGTCTCCCACTACTAATGTGTGGGAATCGATGTGTGGTTTAAGCTTTAGAACAGTTTCTTTTACAAATGTGGGTGCCCTTGTATTTGGGGCATAGGTATTCAGTATTGAGATGTTGTCTTGATGATTTTTTCCTTTACCAAGTATGTAGTGCCCTTCCCTATCTTTTTTGATTAACTTCATTTGAAAGTCTATTTTATTTGATATACAGTGGTAAGACCAGCTTGCTTCCTGGGTCCATTTGCTTGGAAAACCCTTTCCCAGCCCTTTCCTCTGAGGTAGCATCTATCTTTGTTAGTGAGATGTGTTTCTTGTATGTAGCAAAATGATAGGTCTTGTTTATGGATCCATTCTGTGAGCCTGTGTCTTTTTTGGGGGAGTTGAGTTAGTTGATATTGATGAATATTAATGACCAAAGGTTGTTATTTCCTATTATTTTAATGTAGGTGGCTGTTGTGTGTTTGTTTTGATTTAGCTGCAGTGGAGTTTTTTGCTTCTTCTGTTTTCTTGGATGTAGTTATCTTCTCTGGGTAGAAATTTTCCTTCTAAGATCTTCTGTTAGGCTGGATTTGTGGGTAGATACTGTTTAAGTTTGGTTTTGTCATGGAATATCTTATTTTCTTTGTCTATGTTGATAGAGAGTTTTGCTGGGTATAGTAATCTGGCCTGGCACGTATGTTCTCTTACGGCTTGTAGGATTTCTGCCCAGGCCCTTCTGTCTTTTAAAGTTTCTGAGGAGAAGTCAGGTGTAATTCTGATGGGTCTGCCATTATACCTTACTTGACCTTTGTCTCTTATAGCTTTTAATATTCTTTCTTTGTT
>CAJQZJ010033497.1:0-15146 GCA_907164525.1 Lophiomys imhausi | reverse complement strand
TCTACAAAGCGAGTCCAGGACAGCCAGAGATATTCAGAGAAACCCTGTCTCGAAAAACCAAAAAAAAAAAAGAATAAAATCTCTTAATTTTGCTGTGAGCTGTTCTAACCAAGATGGTCTTTAAACAGGGGAAGCATAAACCATATACATACAAACTAGAGGGTGCTGTTAAGTACTAAGAAAAAATTAGCTGAAGTATATGGACGATTCAGAAAAAAATGTAAGGTATACTCCCACTAGAGGGAAGACACCAATCTGAAAAGCTTACATGGTATATGAATCTAATATATGATATTTCTGAACAGGCAAAGCTATGGAAGGATTGGTGGTGACTAAGGGCTGGGCAGGGGTGTGTGTGTGAATAAGTGATGCTCAATAATGTTTAGGACAATAAAATTTGTATGATACCACAATGACAGAGATGCTGTGTATTCATTTGCATAACTCCCAGGGCTTGCATCGAGCCTCAATGACTACAGACCTTGGGCTCTAAGGCTGAGTCAAGGTGGGCTCTAATGTTGTTGGCAATGGAAGATGCTGTACTTGAGGCAAGGGGAAGTACATGGTATTTTACTTAAATATTTCATTTAAGAATAACATCTCTTAATTTTGCTGTGAGCTGTTCTAATTGTACCTGCTTTCTTTCTGATTCTCCTGCCTCCATCCATCTCAGAGTGCTGAGACTAAAGGCATGTGCCACCATGCTCAGCTTATATAGTGCTGGGGGTTGAAAGCAGAGCTCTGAGCATGCTACATAAACACGTTATCAACCAAGGTATATCCTCATAGGTTCATTTTAATAACTAATTGCTATTATTTATGACTCATTTAAATTTATGACCAAAAAAAAATCCTTTCACTAAAACACTCAATATACCAAGTTAAAAAAAACAACAACAAAAACCAGTTAGCAATACAATTCTCTCTGGAACAGTCCAGGCCTGCCTAGAAGACGTAACTGATTCTGTGTTTTGCTCCTTTGTGGAACAAATGTTCACAAGCACTCAGTCTTCAAAGCACATACTGTCCTTTAATTCCCTCTAATTTCCCAGGAGACACGGCTGCCATTCCCATCTGAAGCACAGACAGGCGCTGAGCAACAGAGAAGAAGCGAATCAAGACTGGAACTTTGGCTGCCCAGCCCTAAGAAGCCATGTTCTCACCTAGCAAATGAGGAACCTCAAGAGTGAGAGCCCGGTGCCCGCTGCCTTCAAACATGCCAGCATTCACCCCCAATCTCACCACTGTCCTCAAATTAAGACATACATTCTTCCCTCCAGCAAGAGGCAATATCAAAAGCTAGGGTCTCTCAGCCTCAGAAAATTTGTATTCTGGACCAGATAATTCTTTGTTAAGCTATACACTATGTATAAGGCACATTCTGGCCTCGAACCAGATACCAGGCCCCATGGAGGACTTTCCCAAGTAGATCAGTCAGGCTCACACCTGTGGGCCCAATTCTCAAGAGCTCACGGAATTCGTGAGCCCAGGGTTCGAGTGCAGCCTGGGCAACAAAGTTGAGACCTGTCTCCAATAAGTAAATAAATCAACAGTAACGCTGAAATACAGGGAGGTGAGGGGGAGACGGGAGGTAATCACTCCTAAGTCAGGAAAGGCATGGTGAGGGTTATGAAGAAAACCAAGATGTGCACAGTTATACTGGTGGTCTATCTATGAACACCAAGAGCCCAAAGAAGAGAGTAAAGCCACAGACAGTAGTGTTTGTTTGAAAAAGAGACCTGTTGACACAAGAAGAAAGGACAAGTGGCAAAGGAGAGGGTAGACAGCAACATAGTTTATTCTCAAGTTGGAAAATAGGGACAGCAGACACAGTGGGGAACAGTGAGGGTCAAGGCAGTATGGAGGAGTCGACAGAAGACAGGTGACAAGCAGGACTCCCTGCGTCACTCCTCTCTCAGGGACCTTCAGAGGCAGGTTACTTACTCTGGTTGTTCCTGTTCTCACTGACAAAGTCTTCGGAGCTATCTGTGTCGTCCTCGTCATCTCCAGATGAGATGGCATCTGCATTCAAAAGAACATATCCATGGATGGGTTTGCAAAGGCAAAAGTCACCATCACCTGCGACTGAGCCCTTCTCAGAGTGAGCTCAACCACGCAGGAGCCCAGGAGGAACATCAGAGACTATGTATAGTTAAGATGGTTTTAGTGGCCTAAAGTGTCTCTCTGTGATAGCCAGTCTCTGATTCTCAGAGTTTTCTGCTTTGTCATTTCTAAACCCACCATAAAACTGAGATGGATTTTAAGCTTCAAATAGTATTCAAGTACCCAACAATTTTTAATGGCTCATTTGCACTGATGTTTTGCCTGCATATATTTCTGCATGAGGATGTCGGATCCCTTGAAACTGTAGTTACAGGCAGCTGTGAGCAGCCATGTGGGTGCTGGGAATTGAACCCAGGTCCTCTGGAAGAACAGCTAGTGCTCCTAACCCTGAGCCATCTCTCCAGCCCCACCTCTAACAAATTTTGATCCTATAATAGCCAAACATTTGCTTTGCTTCCCCTTTTCAGCGTTTGGGTTTCCCTCAAGATAGAAGTTACTCCCTAACAAAACTCAGTTTCCTGTGTGAGACTTCTAATTGCTAGCCAACTTTCTGAAAGGAGAATTACCAACTTGGTCACGAAGGAGGCTTGCTGCTCTTCACTACATGGAAGGCGATAACAAGAAGGGAAACTCGGAGTTTAATAAAGGAACTAAAATCTAGTTCCCCTCATTTCAACTCTACACTGTAATTGTCAAGAATGCTGGAGAGTGTGGGGGTCAGGAAGATGGTGTGCCCTGCTTATAAGATCTCTCTCACTTGAGAAATTTCTTGTATTCCAGGTCCCAATGAGGAATCTTAGAAAGAGATCAGCCAAGCACAGTAGCCTGCACCTGTGGCTCTCGGGAGGATGATGTGAGGCTGATGTGAACCCAGAAGTTCAAGTCCAGCCTGGGCAACAAAGGGAGACCTTATCTCAAATGAATGAATAACAGGCTGACTCTGTATGTGCCTGGTAGCCAATCAGTACAGTTCACTGTGATTTCACTTGGCCAAGAACAGTAATAATTTTCAATCAGAAAACAACCACAGACGAGACAGAGCGTCACACTCGCAAGCCAACTCACCTGTGACATTCACCATGAAGTACCAAGTTTCACTGTCTACCACCGTCCTAGCTGCAGTACAAGCATAGAGGCCGGAGTCTCTAGGTGTGGCACCTTTTATCTGCAAGTACTCCCCAATAAGCACTGTCCTATTGTTGGGCCCCAAGTGCACCCCATCCTTAGTCCAACTGATCACGGCGGCATCTTTCAACATGCAGTGCAACTCTATGGACTCCCCCGGGGCGACCGCGTAAGCTTCTGGTTGGGAGATTTCGTATTTGGTTGGTGGCTCTGCAGAAACAGGTGGAGAGAGAAGACAGAGGCAGACGGGAAGGAGGGAGAGGAGAGAAGGTCCAACAAAGGTCAGTGGAGGCCAGTTCTTTCCCAGGAGATGCTGTTCTTGTTTTACAAATGGCCCCAGAAGACGTCCATCTCTCCCCATGCCCCAGAAGCCAGGAAGCAGCCCCCACTCAGACTTGACCGACAGCACCGGAGACAACGGCCACAGAAGTACCCAGCAGAAGCTGCTGTGTGATGGTTCATTTCCACATACTTTAAGCAGGGCTTTAAAAGTCAACTGAACCCTAAAGTGGAAAGAAAGTCCACAAGGAAAAATTTAAGGTCAACTGTCAAGCTAGCCGTTTGGCATAGCTATGTATGTGATACACACATACACACTCTCACACCGACTAAACTACTTATTCAAGTTTCACTTAGCCTGTTTTCACAAAACAAACCAAGCTTTTCAATATGGAATGCCTCAAATTAAAGGGCTAAATGGACCCATCTACAAAACTCTTCACCGTTTGAGAAGTGGCAACTATTGGCGTGCTCATTTTTATGAGCTCCCAGGTCAAATCAGTACTGACCTGGTTCTGTACTGGGAGAGCTGGCACAAGCGTCTTCCTCAGAATGATAGATGCCTGGGGGCCTTTAACATCAAAGAAAGAAAAGTAGAGGGTGCCTGGCAACTAATGGCCCCATACCATGTATCAGCATACTGGATACATGGCAGGATAAAGACACTGCCTACACTGTTTACCTTCATGCTACTAGTGAAGTCAGATCCATCCTGTCCACCAACCTACCTACTGCCCCAGGGTCCCGGATCTCCTTCAACATCCTTCTCTTCTTTGTGAACACAATGACCTCCTTCTTCCTCCTGTTTAGCCCACTCCTCCTCTAATGCCCAGATCAATCATGGCCCTCCATGATCCACCCCCCCCCACCAGTCACCTGGCTGGAAATAAAAGGGGTCACACCCACTCTAGAGTCCACCTGCCTACCTCCCAAACTACTGGCCATTCACATTGCCTGTGAATGTCCTGATGTCCCAAAGAAACCTTCAAGTCGCAGATGGAAAGCTCAGTTCTGATAGGTCTTTGTATCCCATTCCCATCTCCACCCTAGGGCACCTTTGACATACACAGAGAAGGCAGACAGACATAGTGAACTCTATCACAGTCCTCTAATAGACAGGGCAGGATGAGACCAACTGATTCAACCTTCCAGCTTCTCCCAAAAGAAGTGAGAGGAAACCACTGGCCTTGCTTGGGGCCAGGGTGGCCACGAGAGTCCATGAAATAAGCTTTCATCCCTACAGTGAGAGCTGTGAATGGTATCCAGAGTCCCAGGCCTGGAAAACACAATGCTTCCTTCCCCACACTGGGATAGTTCCAGATCTGGACAGCGGCACCACAAGGCAATTAATTATTCTGCCCAGAGCCCACTCAAAAGAACAAATCTCCCACATGACTAAAATACAGTCAATTCATGTTTCAGTCCTGCTATTTAACAAACATCTGGTCCAAGAAATACCAGCACAGCAGCAGCAGCCAACACAAGGGGCCTGAGGCTTTTCAAAGGGGACCCCCTTCAAATGCACACAGCCAAGAGGGGCACAGATGTTAAGCAGTACATAAATACAAAGAGGGAAACCCACAGAAGGAAGAAAACAGGAGTTGATGAAACATGGAAAAACACCCCCCACAAAAAAAGGGGTCTCAGAAAGCAAGCTCCAATTGACAACCAGGTAAGGTTTCAAAGGCTTGTTTTTCTCACTCATCCACTGTTTATCGAACACCTACCACAGGCCAGGCTTTGCTGATTGCTCAGGAAGCAACAGGAGACTAGGCGGAGTCCCTCCACTGTGGTGGGACAAATGAAAGTAAATAGAAAATTCACAGAAAATATAAAGTGTGAGGTAGTTTTAAGGGTGAGGCAGCTAGGCAGCAGTCCACATAGAAATGGTGGGCAAAGGCCCCATGGGCAGCAGGAGCCAACAGAGGATGGCCTGAGGGCCAAGTCAGCCACTTGCTTTAGTAAACAAAGACTTCTTGGCACAGTGCCATACTCCTTTGGGTATGTATAGTCTGGGGCTGCTTTTGTGTTACAAGGGCAGACTGGAGTCATCGCAAAAGAGATCTCATGGCCTCCAAGCCCCAAACACTGATAGTGTTGCCCGCACAGAAGGTGTTTCAGCTCCTCCTATAGGAGGTGATGGGTGGGGTCTCCTCCAAGTAGCAGACACCCTGTAGCTGAGGGGCATCACACAGAGCCAGGTTTGAGAGAAATTCAGAATTCTATTGGAAGACGCTCAGATCAGGTCTGCCAGGTTTGTTTAAACAGAGGCAGCTGACTGGAGTGGCTAATAGAATGAGGGAGAGGCAGGTCTGGCAAGATGGTTCAGTGGATGAAGATATGCCTGCCTAAAGCCAAGTTTGGTCCCTAAAACCTATAAAAGGGTAGAGAGAAGAAGAACTGACTCCACAAAGCTGCACTCTGACCTCCACATACACAGTGTGACACATGTTCCCACACACACTCACACATCATACACACACACAATAACAATGATAGTAATCAATAACAAGTAAAATAAAAGGTTTATATTTTTAAGGGCAAGGAAGAGAAATATGGAGTGGAAGGGAGACTCAACTGGACCCCAAGCCTCACACCATCTGCAACTCTGGTCCTAGAATTCTTGAACCAAAGACTCATACAATGTTAGAAAATGATTGGGCCTTAAAGACTACCCTATCCACTGAGAAGCCCTTCCTTGACATGACATCAACAAGGACCAAGACTCATTGAAAACAGGCTGTACTGCTGGACCATGCTGGACCAATTTTACTGCACTGTACCACCATTTCTAGTTCTGCCATGAGGCACACAGGCTGAAGAGGGGCTCTCAGGCAGGACAGGACACTGGCTGTTTGGTAAAGGGGAACTATCCTGGGTACAAGGACACCTGAGCTCATTTCCTCTCTGCCCTGCCTAGCCTCTCAGCCACAGAATCCCCAACCACCAAGATACAGGAATGCTCAGGCATTATATATGAGGCACCTGGGATCCACCCACTGTGTACTTGATCTTGCAGCCACAATCAACTGAGTGGATGTGAGCCATCCCCCTGTTTGCTAAGTTTTGACTGTGGTGCTATGCTGTGTTCAGAAACAACTGGGTTTTATCTCAAGACTTCCCTGATGGGCTCCCATCTCAATGAATGGTAAGGACAGCTTGGCATGCTCAAAATGAGATCTGATTTCTAGTGAAAACTCTAGTTTCCCAGGAAGATGACTGCGTTCTGAGATAGTGAGGTATCATCTGCAAGCACATCAGAAAGATAAGTATCTACGAAGTCAAGCCATCCTGACGTCAAGGCCTCCTCCAAGGTGTCTCCTTGGATAAGGCAGAAAGCACACCTCCTCCTGCCCCCAACAATGGCCTTTTCACAAGAGGCACCACTTAGGGGTCAGCAGCATCAGTAGTAAGCAGTGCTACCTCCTCCTTGCCCATCCTGAAAAGGGAGATGGAGTAAATGCAAGCAAAAGAAAGGGAGGAAAAAAAGAAGGGAGAAGATCAAACACCACAGAGTGAGGGAAGAAACAATGAAGAGAGAATATTGAGGGATGGGTGGGACCCTAATAAACGGGAATAAAAAGCCAAACCAATGGCATCCCAGGCCACCCAATGTCCCCACTGATCCAGTTGGTAGATCCCTGCAAATGGAGCACATATGAGATACAACATGAACCAGGGTACTAAGAACACGGAACCCAAGTGGCATGCTGGGAAGAAGCCATCCTGTTCCTGCCTGGCCCTGAAGACTTGCTTGAGAACTGAAGGTGTCTCTTCTGTGCCTGAATCATTCAAGGAACTCCAGGGCTGGTTCCACTTGTTCCTAGAGTCCTGTGTTATTACAACTCTACATTGTAACAACCTCACAGTATCCTAGAAGGGGACAAGACACCGAGGACAGTGTACTTACCACACCCCACCTGTCTCTCCCACTCAGATGGCCTTCTGACACAGGCCACTCCTTGCCTGACTCTACTGAACTGCTCTGTTTAACACGTGACAGCTGATACAGGGCAAGGAACTCCCTGGGAAATCCAAACAGTCCCTTTTATAGCAATATCAACATTTCCTGGATTTACCATTGCTGATGCCATGGCTTACCAGAGCACCCACTTCTAAGTTCCCTCCTCTGCACTCTCCACAGCACAATGGGGAGAAAGTTCCAGAAGCTGTTTCTCAGCACCAAATGCTCTTTCAGAAGTCTCCACAGACAGAAAGTACGTTCCCATACATTTTTCATAATTGGAAACTTGGAAAGTAGCATTGGGAACCCGGCCATACATTGTCATTGTTACCTAAACTCTCTGTACAAACAAGGTGACATGTTTACTTTCTGGGAGGGCTCCACTCAGCTGTTTCTGCCTACTACAAATACAACAGTGGCTGGAGGCTCTCCTGTGCTTCTACCCACAAGTTACAAAGACATGCCAGCATTTTTCTGTGTACTGGCATATTTTCAGTGAGTTGAGTACTCTGATACTCAGAATACAAACAAACAATCAAATAAAAAAATAGGGTCCTTCACAGCATCAAAAGTCAATAATGAAAATGCCAACAGTATTGGGGCATGGTGGTCGGCATTGTGTTAGAGGAGCACAAATTCAAAGCCTACCTTGGCTTCACAGCTTAAGGCCTACCTATGTGGCTCTCTTCCTAACATAAGCCTACTTTCTTCCCAAGACATGCCTCAAGTCATTATTGCTTGGGAGATAATAGGAACTTAGAAATGAGAGGCTTCTGACCCTGATGGAAGGAAAACTGAGGCAGAATCTTCCTGAGCCCTCTTCCCTAGCCCTTCTGCAGATCCAGGCAGGTTCTGGGTGGAACCTCACCTGGAAGTCACCAGTAACAAACAGCATGTGTTTACCTTTCTATGCATTGGGGAGAAGGACATGACACCTTGCTGTTCTGTGCATAAAGCGACCGTAGGAAGGTGTCCTTCAAGAAGTAGATAAGGCCAAGACTAAAAGCAGTGGACACACAGCATTCTTCCTAAGCACCATCAGGATGGCCGTCTTGAGGCTCCCAAACAGCTAGAGTGTCTGGAAATGGGAAACTGCTTCAGGTAATGCTTTATGTTGCCAAGCCAGGGATAGCAGCACTTCAGACTGTCACTTTTTATAATGTTTGCCTATAAACTTTTCCCGTGTGGTTTCTGAAATGGCGCCCGAGTGCAAACAGAGAACAGATGGGAGCCCAAGTCCTGCCCTGGCCAATCATCTCCCACAGAACGCATGGCAGATTCCCACCACTCAGGGAGAAGGAGCCACTTCTGCCAACCGCTGCTGGGGCAACTAACTACACCGCATTGCACACCAATCCACTTCTAGGGTATCCCCAGGATGACTTCTCTTCAGTGTCTAAAGAATCTGAGTTAAAGATATAGTGGGGTACCCCAAAGAGCCCCACTTAGGGGGTCTCCCCTAAGGTTATCTGATCCCAAAACACATTCCTCTAGAAAGCAGAGAAAAGGAAATCAGAATAGATTCACCTAGAAGAGTGAACTACAAGGAGGAAAGGGGGAGATGAGGAGAGAAGAGGAAACAGTTCCAGCAGCCATGTCCTGTCAAGGTACTGGCTGCCCAGCTAAACTGTCTCCACCCTCCAGCACCCCTCTATATCAGCAGCATTGTACCAGGAACATTGGGGCAAGGACAATAACATGGCCTGGTGCTCTCCCAGACAGTGCCATCTAGTACAAGACAAATAAACACCACAGCCATGGGACTGCCAAAAGTCCTGACAGAGAATAGGGATCGAGCTGCCAAATGTCACTGCAAAGTCACAGGACACTGGGTTCATGACAGGTTGAGTGGCATCGGGCTGGTCCACTCTGCCTTCCGAGCCTCAAAGATGCTTGGCAGTGCCCACTCCATAGTCCTGGTGAGCTATGTTCACTGGACACAGAACAGTATATAGAACTTGAAATGTTCTTTGTAACTGCAAATCCAGGATGTCCACAATGCAGGGCAGATGACACCTGGAATGCCCACCTAGGCTTTTAGAAACCTGTGACACTTGGCAAGACTGGGAGCTTTGGAAGAGTCCCTCCTGTACATTTTTTGTATGGCATGGTTGGCATGAAGCTGGCACCAGAGCTCAGTATAAAGATATTAAGGGCAATGGGGGGGGTCTTTGGTAGAGTCAGGAAGAACCACCTCTGGTACCTGTCCTCAGACACGAAGACAATACTCCAGAGCTGGCTACTGCAGCTCCTACTCTTCCAAAGCATCCCCTTTACAAAAACCAACTTGCACATTCTGATAACAAACTCGGGCCTTATAAGGCCTCGGTACAACTCATCCTTAAAGAGAGGAGGAGGTCAACACCCACGCAGGACGAAGATGGAAGTTCTCAACCTCAAGAAATATTGCTACATAAAAAATGGGGGGTGAGAGGAAAAGAAACGTAAAGGCTGCAGAGAAGAGATAGGTGAGCAGGCTGCCAAGGCTTTCTGTTTACAACCAATAGTTGGAGCATCTATCCTGGCACGTGTCCGGACTGCAAACTCCTTGACACAACTGTCAGCCTCACCCCCACTAAGAGCTACCTCAGCTGCAGTAGCCTGTCAGCCCTGCAGTAGCCTGTCAGCCCCAGAAACTCTGGGCTCGAGCCACCCCATCAGAGACAACCGGTAGGTAGTAAATGTTTCCAATGTGGGAACCATTACACATTACGTATTTAGGCACACCCCTCGTAATTTAGGTTTGGCTTTGAGAAACAGCATGAACAGCCCTCTGCATTTTAAAGAAATTATGCTGAGCCCAGGAGGGAAAAAAATGCAGAAAGGGCAAAAAAGGGCCTAAGGATGCCCTCGCTGCGGAGGGAGTTGCTGTATCACCCGATACCTAGACTCAAAGTGACAATTTCAATCCTTGTCCATATGCGTCCCCTCTCCCACCCAATCCTGGCATCAAGGAATGGCGTGATGACAGTGTCCAAGGGACAGACGATTTCATTCCTGGTCACAACATAGCATTCAGTTGGTACATTCCCAAAAGTGAAATTCCCACTGGACCACGAGGCATGAGCAGAGATCAAACCAGTGCAGGCCACGAAAATCCTCCAGCTTCTGATGCTTTGCTTGAGCAAGAACTACAAAATGGAGCCTTTTGTTCTGACAGTGTATCCCAGAGAACTCGCCCATTAGATCCCATAGCACCCAGGAAGTAGAAACTGGCAATACAAGTTATTTCAAAGCACCCAGCACTCGTGGCTCAGAGGTACAAAGAGGAGTCTGTATCCACACTCTGGCCAGCCAGGCCCGGGCCTCCTGCACACTGAAGGACGCTCGCACAGAAAGCACAGGCTTCCTAAGGTCTTTAGGTTTCTTGGGACAGGCTGTTCCAGAAAACTTGTCATCTAGGGCTGGATCCACAGGCAGACAAATGCCACTGGGAAACTGTGCTGAATCTCAGCCGTGGGGCCAGGTTGGTGTTCCCTGTACCTTTAGCATCAAGGAATGGCGTAAGAATGTCTAAAGAAGTGAAGGCCTGAATGGAATGTATCTAACCTACAGATATAGTCTTAAGATCTACTTTAGCATCTCTCTAGAAAATTAATTTACATCAGTGCTCAGATCCCAGATTCCTCCCTCCCTTCCTTCCTTCATTCACATGGCAGCTTGTCTAGCCAGAAGGTACTGTCCCTGTTCCCTGTTCCCAAACTGCTACTCCACCGGAGAGGCTCAAATGCAGCTTTCAAAATCCAACCCAAATGTCTCCTCTATAAGATTTCCTGATTCCTGTTATGACATATGCCATCACCCCATCCATCCCCATGACATCACAGTCTTTGTCTTATCCATGTAGTATGTACAAAGGCCAGGCATATTCACCCCTCACCCAACAGTCACATAGAGAGAGATTCTGAAAAGGTGGGAGGAGGGAAAACAAATGTGATGATTGATACTGTACTTTTAATTATTAAGCACTTATTTATTAATAACTATATTCACTTATAACAAATACACTTACTTAACTACTATTTCTATAAATTCCTACAACCCCTATGAATTCCTACAACCACTATAAATTCCTACTACCCCTAAGACCTAACCACTAAACCTACTGATAACTATTACAGTTATTTTCATAACCTTTTAGAAGGATACAGTCTCTGGGGCAGGTTCTCAGTCACCAGGAACACAGTCTCTAGGGTAGACCCTTTAATGCACTTAACAGTCTTTCTTCTGGGATATCTCAGACGTCTTTAGGCCAACTTATTTCTTTCACATCAGCAACTCTGCTGCTCTGCCCCAGTCCTTAAAGCCGGCCACAGTTCGGACAGATCAAACCCCTCTAGGCAAAAGCTGAGCCACAGGGTTTAGTCCTTGGCCTTTTGCTGTCTTGCTGAGGCTTTCTCTGCTCACCAGCTTCTTTCTGCCTCAGGGAGATCTGGCCATTAGTTCACCAGCACTTTCTCCATCAGAGGATACAAACTACTCGTTGTCCTTTCTAGCATGAGGACTCGCTAGCATCAGAGCTCCCTAGCATCGGCTCTCTAGCATGGAGCCCCTAGCACGCCCCCTCCCGGGCTCATCCACTTGTCCTTAAATAGGATCACTCCTTGTTCCACCTGCTTCAGCTTAATTTGGGCTCTGCCCACTTAGTAGTTGAAAACAATGCCAGGTCATAAAGTCTGTCCTTGTTTCACCTGGCTTCAACCTTGATTTTCAGTCCATAGAGACTCCCCTCGTTTCACGTAACTTCATTCATAAGCTGATAAGCTAATTGCTCACAGTGAAGTTGATCTTCATGCCCATGATTAAGAGACTGTATCAGAAGCCTAGATATTTACTAAATCTAATATATATTAATCTAACTCCCTACAGATGATCTCTGTTTATTGTGCATAAGGACCAACTTCCAGGGTCAGCCTTGGGCACGGGCTAGGTTCTCCCAGGCTCCAGATGAGGATGGCACTGCCAGTTCAGAAACCCTTGGTCCCAAGACTAGAACTTACCAGCCCCCTCAGTCTTTGAGACACCAACAAGACCAGCTGCTGGCAAAGGGTGACACAGAGAGAGAACCCAAGGCTTTCTGGAAAATCTCTCACAGAGGAAGTGCTCGGTGCATAGTAGGGCAAGTGCTCTACCAGCAGCCCTGTACCAGCCAGGGGCCACCGGGGGCTTGGGTTTATGGGTCACAACCTGATTCTAACAGGTCAACAGATGGGTCAGTGGAGGATTTATACAGCCCCGTGAGAATGTCCACTTGCATTCTTCTGACTCCAAACCAGGGTTTTCTTTCAAATGAACAAATCTGTCACATCTTATATATGCTGCTTCCCTAAATGGGGATTCCTGCAAGGTTCCCAAGTGGAACTAAACATCTGAAGGTCTTGGAAGACTCCCCCTCGTCTAGGCCATGCCTTATACCTGCTTCAAGAAGCTAGTGAGTCAAAAAAATCTACATATCACTGTACCTTTGGGAGTTGGGGTGACAGATAGCTCAGGTCATAAAGTACTTACTTTCAAGCATGATTCCTCAGAACCAATACTAAACAAACCAAAGCTTGTTGTGGTAGGATGCAGACATGCCAGCTTAGCCTATATGGTGTGTTCCAGGTCAGTAAGAGACCATCACTGAAACCAAGGATGGACATTACCTGAAGAAAAACAACTGAGGTCACCCTCTGGCTTACACACACACACACACACACACACACACACAGCATATCTGCAATGTCCCCTAAGAAGTCCTCACAGATGACAATCCCAACAGGTTCAGCTGGCAGTGGGTTAAATTATCCTATTCCCCCCTTCCCCCCAAAGCGCTGGGAATAAGGGCTCTAACACCAAACTACAGGCGACAGGCCCAAGAATCCTGGTGCCTAAAGCAGCTACAGCTTGAGGGCCTGCTTGCAATGAACTAGGGTAATTGGCAGGTGTTCCTGAGGCTGAACTACATTCCAGAGGCAAGTTTGCATGGACTTCATGTTGCCTGTGGCTCTTTAGAAGCTGCATCTGGAGCAGGCTTGCCTCTCTGACACCGAGATAAATATTCAATAAATGGCATACACTCAAGTGGAGATATTTGCCTTCTAATTCCCTTAAGGGGCAGATAGATGCCCAAATCCTATGTGACATTTTCCTTGTTTGGAGCAGGCCCTCCCTCCTCCACTTGGTAAGTACTCTCTGAATAAAAGGAGAGTTTTAAACTGGTCTGGCTACAAAAGGCAAGGTTAAGAGTTAGCCCTAGAGGGCAAGGCTGCCCCCTGCTTCTTTGACTCCAGACCTTTGGGGTGGGGGGGAGGATATTGTTCAGCAAGTTTATTTAAAGGGCTTGGCCTTTATTTCTCAGCAGGGACCCCAGTTACAACACCATTCAGAGACTGCAGATGTGTCCCCAGGACCAGTCCCCTCCACACCAGCATCCCAGCCAATTGCAAATAAAGGGCCAGCAGCTGGAGACCCAAGAAACAGATGGCTTTCCTCTTGGAATGGATTTGATCCTGTGGCTGGGGCTCAGCTAGCTCAGGTCTGCATGGAAGCTGGAGGAGACTCTCTGATAGAGGAGTGGTTAGCAAGCAGCTGGACAGCAATGACCTCATAGAAAGTTGCTTTCTGGAGAGGGCTGGGATCATCCTTGGAGCTGGGGGAGACACCTTTCCGGTTGGGTTAACACCACAGGTCCTGAAAAGGCAGGTCTGAGCCATAAGGATCACTTTTCTGCCCTGTTTTGCAGGGAAAATCACAGACTCTCTGGGGATGCTATCTAGGAGGACTGAAACCCATATTTGCATGGAAGTTCCAAATTAAGATGGCACCACCATGGTTAACCTTTCTCTCCTGCCCTACAGACCTCAGATTTGCCTGGAGGGGAAGCTTTCAGAAAGCAAACAAATCTGAAGAGTGGCTACCTTCAGACTTCACCACTGAGTCTAGGAAGATCTGGGAGAGGCGCCCAAACATTGTGGCTTCCAGAGGACAAGGTGTGTCGCTGTGCCAGGCAAGGAAGGAGCACTCACCACTCCGCCCAAGACCAGCAGGGCTTCTCAGGCCTCTCAGCCCTTGCCATTTCCTTGCCTCCGTGATGACTGGGCAAGAAACCAATCAGAGAGATGAAGTGTCAGGAAAGAGACACCGAGGAACAGAGCAAAACAACCAGCTACAGCATGGCACAGCCTTCTCAGACTGACCACCCCTTCAAGGGTAAGCATCTTTCTACAACAAAGATGGAACGGGAACTGGGTATGGTAGTACCTACCTGTAATCCAGCACTCACTCAGGAGGTGGAGACAGGAGAATCAAAAGTTTCAGGGCTACATACATGAAACCCTAGCTCAACCAATAAGTTGGGAAACTAACTCAATGAGAATTAACTAGTCCAAGCCTGGAAAAGCACAACTATACAGCATCTTCTCTCTACCAGTTTCCAAAATGGTCATTACACCCAAGGGTTGTGCAGTTCTGAGGGAAAGCTGCCATGGGCCCTTCCGGTCAGCAGTGCCCTTGCCTTGATTCATGCCTACACCCTATGAGTTCCCACTCATTGCACAAATGACCTCTACAAAGATCTGTATCTTGGACAGTCCCACTCACCTCCACACCTGGCTGGGACCAGAGTCCACTTTTTTTTTTTTTTTTTAAGCCACCAAAGTGAACTTTACTTGCTTTAAAAACCAGGCTTCAGCAGGGCGGTGGTGGCGCACGCCTTTAATCCCAGCACTTGGGA
>CAJQZJ010033496.1:1160959-1177739 GCA_907164525.1 Lophiomys imhausi | reverse complement strand
CCATGCCCTCACAATGGGTGCATTTTCCATGACTGCTTAAGTTTTGAGTTCTAAATTGTGTTCAAGGAAAAAAATACCTAGGCTATTTTTAATGTCTTTGGATCCAGTACAATGTCTTTTGGGGTTGAAGTGAGAAATTAATGCTGTAAGCATACATGCAGTTAAGTAGACAACTGGCAGAGGTGTCCTTTTAACTTCATTTAGACTGATCCAAACTCTTTGTGTCCCTTCTGTGCAGTGGAGCAAGGAGACATTTTTAGAGCCATCATTATTTAGGAGAACAAAATATGAATTGCTAGGAGAACTATTTATATGGACTCTTAGTCTGTGCATTTCTATATAAGCACTAGTGTCTCACTTAAGTTCATACACACAAATACACACACACACATACACACACACAACCATATTCCCCTACTACACATTGTAAATATTGTTTAATATAATTAAACGGTAACCTGAGAAAGAGAGACCATAGCCATTTCTTTTCTATAACACAGGAGGGGACATAGCTAATAATGCGTCTATCTTTCATTCTGTGATGCACGGCCACTTGAAAAAGCTGAACAGAAACTAAAGCAAATCAAGGTGATAAATGGTGATGACAATACAAACATGTTCACATGCTGATGTGTTCAGTGACATTCTTCCTAAATATTTAATTATTTCTTTATTGTAACTGCTTCAGAAAAATATTAGCATGCATGTCTTTGGGCTCCTTCAAATTCATTTATTCTTTTATTGAACAGGATAAGAAAATAAAATACAAAGGTCGAATAAGTGTTTTAAATGGTGATCAATTCTCCAATTAATAGCAAATAAACTTCAAAAAGTGATTTGTCCCTGTAAAGCAGGGTGTTTCATAGTGCAGAATGGCTGGAACAGTCTGGGTTCAGGAAGAGCTGGGGCTCTGAACTCAATTTCAAGCTCCATGCTTTCAAACCCATATAATCTGGATCTGGTAGGTCTTTGTCTAAAAGACTAATTTGACTAGGATTCTTCACAGATCTCTTAACTGAGATACAACTAATTCTTCCTTGCCTGACCCTGAAACTGGAACTTTATTCCCTATCAGGAATGTCTTGTTTCAATCACTGACCTGCGGACTGAAGTTCCTTTTTTGTCTTTCCTGTGTCAATATGTCTTCTCTGAAGCAAAATTAACTTAATTATCCCTGTTAGCATTGTACCTTAGATAGATTCTGTGGTTTTTTTTCTTCTTAGGAAAAAAATTAAGTTAAAATTTAAAATTATCATTGGAGACATTGTTGACGGAGGTGGTAATGATGGCGGTGGTCACTAGCCAATCGCACCTCAATAATTCATATTGTCTCTAAATGAAGGCACTATAACCCTGGGTTGGACTGTTGTAAGACTTGGTTAGAAGTCAGAAAACAAAATGAATCTGTACAGCTTCCTTCTTGGAGGTTTAGATATTGTCTTGACCTAGCAGTACCTCTTGATAAGCCTGAGGAATGAATGTTATTTGTGGCATTTTAATTCACCTTTTCACCAGGCCAAGTCAATGACCCCTGTGTTCTTCCTACTCATGAACATCTATATAATTCTGAAATAAAGGTTAAAAAGCAGAATAAACTTTTCTTCTCTAGTTTCCAAATCAACAGGGAAGCATTTGGTCATTACATCAACACAATGAATGGAACATGAACAAATTCTTCTAGAACAGAGATAAAACCACTAGTGAAGACTCTCTGCAGAGACAATTAAGCACACACACACACACACACACACACGTAATTCCTAGTGAAGGACTTGTATTTGAATCCTGGATTTGTGAATGTTGTCCATGGAATCATGGACAGATACTGTGCATTTATTTTGTTTCTTTTTTTTTAAATTAAAATTGGGTCAAGTTTTCTTTAATGAATGAGTGTGGTAAGTTTATTTAACTAAATTAATTAAGCAATTTATTTAAAGAGGTCTTTATATGTGACTCAATCTCTTGCCTCAATCTCTTAAGTGCTTGTATCACAGGCAGGAACCATGATGCCTGGGTTAAGACTCAGATTAAATATTCACTTGTAAACGTCAAAAACTATACTGGTTAAAAGTAGCAAAAAGTTGTTTTGTATTGTATTTATTGTTATAAGAGAAACAACCATTTGTTGGACTGAAAGGGGGAGCTGTTAGGAGGAAAAAGATATATATTAATTTTAAAAAGGGGGAAGAGGGTGGGAGGGAGGAGTAGGGAGGGGAATGTGATTGAGATGTAACTTGAAGAAATAAAAAACAAATTTTAAAAAAAGTTGAAAAAAAGTAGTAATATGTCAGCAAAATACACAAAATTGAAATTTGGACGGAAGCTTTCTAATCTGACTCAGATTGGGCTAAATATGTAAAAATTGTTTTAAGGTTTTAAAGTAAGACTTTCTTAAATAGCTTAATGAACTGGTCAATATGAAACAGATAATAAAGGTATCATTTTTGGTATCATTTTTAGTTACTAGACCTGGCTGGAGTCTGGTATCCACTGAACCTGGTGGTAATAGCTCTGTTAACAGTCTGTTTCATATGCAATGGTTAGGTTCCAGCTTTTGTTAAGCTGCTGTTAAATAGAAGGCATGTCAGCACTTCTGGTCCCTCTGCCTGCCTCAGGTCCCTGTGAAAGAGTGGAAATATTTTACCTGCTTGGTAATGTGGCTGATAAAACTTAATCTGGTGCACAGAGGAAAACTCAGCGACCAATCTCAGCAGCCCAAGCCTACTGCAGCTGATGAGAGCAGACACTTTACAACCGTGACAAAGAACAATAGTGTCACTCAAAGAACGATTCCAATGACAAATAGTGAACAAAGAGAAGGGAAGACAAGGCAGGGAATTCTATGCCATTGTTAAAAGACAGTTTGTTCAAACATGACAGCAACCTAGGAAACTCAAAACAAAACCAAAAAAAAAAAAAAAAAAAGAAAGAAAGGAAAGTAAACAGTAGAATTCATAGAGTGTTAGTAACTTAGGCTTCTATCCATTCCTTGTCCTTCATGTGCCTATGTGCTTGAGTTCTATGCTTTAGCATTATTATAAATAATACCCTAGAGAAATGTTTAAAGTCACCATTATCATCTGAAATGTCCTGCCCACATCAGAGCAGTTTCCAAGACTTGTTCCTTCTTTTCTCTTCCATTTTCCTTTGTAACTCCCAATTCTCTGTATTTCTGCAGCTGTCATCATCTTAATACCCCACACCTGGCCATCCAAGACAGTCTACCCTATTGGACATATTTTCCTGACATATGTTTTTATTATGATGCACTCTCACAAAAGACAAAATCAACTCCCTACTGGTAAGTAACTCATGCCCATACCCCACACATTGGTATTGCAGACTTCTAGCATTTTCCTCCACTCACTTCTTCCAGTTTAATCATTGTTCACTTGACAACAGGACTCTAAAGTCCCATCCACAGTTATATCCACTCCTACCACATGTGTCATTGCACGTGAAAGGTTGGACAGGCACATCTATCTATCTATCTGTCTATCTATCTATCTATCTATCTATCTATCTATCTATCTGCCTGGCAGGAACTTTCTTCTCCTTTTTTTATACCAGATCTTTTCAAGCCCCAGTGAAAAATATGATACCTTTCAGAACCTTCTTTAAGGAAGCCTATAATGAACATTTTTTTAATGTTTATTTATAACTTCAAGTTACATTTCCATCACAGTGACCTCTTTCCACCCCTCCCAGTCCCAACTTCCTACCCTCTACCGCCTCTCCTTTCTATCCTACTCCTCCGGAGTGGAGTGTCCCTACATATCAGTCCCTCACCCCAGTCTAGCAGTCATATGAGGGCTAAGAGCTTCCTCATATACTGGGGGCCTACATGGCAGCACCAGTAGGGAAAAGTATCTCATTAACAGCTAACAAAGTCTATGTTCCTGTTCCTTTTGGTGCATTGGTTGTAGCATAGTTATCCTATACTATATGTGTAAAAGAAACAAACACTTCCAAGAGGAGCAGAAGGCAGGAAATCATCAAACTTAGGGCTGAAATCAACAACTTAGAAACAAAAAGAACAATATAAAGAACTAACGAAACAAAAAGTTGGTTCTTTGAGAAAATCAACAAAATAGACAAACCCTTAGCCAAACTGACAAGAAGGCAGAGGAAAACACGCAAATCAGTAAAAATCAGAAATGAAAAGGGAGAAACAAAAACAGAAACCCAGAGAATCTTTAGGTCTTACTTCAAAGATCTGTACTCGACAAAATTAGAAAACCTAAGTGAAATGGACAATTTTCTTGATAGATTCAACCTACCAAAGCTAAATCAAGATCAGGTCAACAAATTAAACAGTCCTATAACCCATAAGGAAATAGAAACACATTAAAATCTCCCATCCCAAAAAAGTCCAGGGCCAGATGGTTTCAGTACAGAATTCTACCAGAGCTTCAAAGAAGAGCTAATACCAATACTCTTCAAACTCTTCCACAAAATAGAAACAGAAGGAACACTGCCAAACTCATTCTATGAGGCCACAGTCACCCTGATCCCTAAACCACACAAAGACCCAACAAAGAAGGAACAATCTTAATTCCTGTAATATATTCTCTTCATCTGGAAAACGTGAGGTTTCACAACCTTGTGTCTCCTCTTAAGCCACATTCCTAAATGAGTATACAGGATATCAATCTAATTTGCTCATTCTTAGCTAAGACCATCTTTGTTATCAAACTATGTGCGTTCATTACACAATGTAACATAGTAACCAGGGCACTGGTTACATGCTCAAAAAGGCGACAAACAAATATTAATACAACACTACCAGATATCTAGTCTTCCAGCTTTACTTGTTTGTTCTTTGTCCCTTTAGCATCCGTCTATGTTCACTGAGAGAAGGTCAGTAGTGCTCATAATGTCTATGAAAGGACTTTGCTTTGATCATCCCTAAGCCTAATGGATGTCCAGAATCTAGGCTCTTCACTATTGTATACATGCATCTTCAAAGATTTATTTCTATCAATGTGTCAGTTAGATTTGTCCTGATGAAATAAAATTTTTTAGCTGTTACTAAGGCTAAGGACAGCGACCTACACCCACAATCCAAGCATGTATGAGCTAGAAGCATGAGGGTTGTAAGTTTGAGGCCAGTGTCTCAGACAAAACAATGTATGTACATATTTGCTACTTGATTTTAAAAACGGGCTGTTTTGAGGATTTGCTTTATAGATTGTATCTCAGTAGTGACATAAAATAAGTTACTAAATATAGTATATTTTACTAATAGAGCATTTATTTTTATCTTGCTAGGACAAACATTCTGTGTTTGTGGAATGAGTTGACTCTACAGACAAAAAAGGATGAGTAAAACCATATCTGTGAGATGTTTGGAACACAACAAAAGGCATGATAAGAGTAATTTTGGTTCATCATGAGATGGGTGGTACAAGGGCTTCCAGGTTTCATTTGTTTTTCTTTTCCAGTTTGAACATTATTGTGTGATTGGTGAATTAAAACCAAATGGTAGATAAAATGCATTAAGAATAATGAGAAAAATTTATAATAATTTTGTATTATTTTTAAGACTACATTTCACCTGAAATTCTCTTTCCTTTCTTGGCATGAAGGTAGAATCAACACTGCTTCTTGTTCACAGATTGATTTGCATGATAAGAAAGAGTAGAAGAAAACACTAAAAATGTGAAAGGATTAGTCATAAATAATAACCACTTCCATTTCCATAGCACCTGTGGAAAGGTCCCTGGAAATTTGATAATGAGGAACTTTTAAAACCATGCATCAAATTTCAAATGCAAAATCTCCTGAGATGTAATGTTGAGGTTATGAATTTAAACACTTGAGGTCTGAAAATGGGAAATGTCTGGTTCCAATTATGACATTATCTCATCTACATAAGCATGTTTTGTTTGTTCCCCTTATTCTTTACTTAAAAATTCCACTGCACTGACAATATTAAGTATATCTAAATATTTGGCACACCAAGAATGTAAACAGTGTGGATTTGTTGTGTTCTGTGCATTGATATTTTGAAATACAGCATAAAATCAGTGCAATTTGAATTTTATTTTTGCCTAGAATCCTGAGCTAAATGAAAATATTGCCCCAGAAGTCACATGAAAATATTAGCTGCTCAGTCCACTTATTTCTGTTTGTTCCTTCCAGAGTCAAGGCTGAATAGAGACACGGTAAGGAATCTAGATATAGTAACTAGTACAGTATACATGACTGGGATTGAGACATCTCATTGGGTGCTTTGCTCATGTAGACTTTCCAATCCTCATAGCAATTGCCAGTAGGTATCTTAATATTTATCTTATGAGAGAGAAAATGGAAGCTTGGAGTGATTAAGAAACTAGGGAAGAAACCCGGGATCCAAGAGGGCAGCGGCCGGCATGGACTTATTTTGATTTCGGGGTCAACAGTCATAAGGCTGCAAGTGTTGCAGGATGCTGTATAAAGGGCACGATCCCTTCTAAATCTCACCCAGCTACACAGGGACCATGGAAGATGCCTGGGCAGGACTCCCCTTCCAACTCTCAGACACACTATGAAGCCTTTGGACCCGGGAATTGGGACAACCCATCCCCCAAAAGAAGAAATCCTCGGTAAGTTCCAACCTAATACCCAGCAGACTCAGAAGCCACCCAGAGATAATCCCCACCCTGCTGGGCACTCCCAGGTCTCACACAGACGATCCAATTATCTGGCGAAAGGTTGCGACCCTTGGAAGTGAACTAGCTCCTCTGCAAAGCGCCTTCAGATTGCAGTCTGTGACGTCACTGGCCAGTTTCCAAGCCGCAGGAGCGGCAAGGCTATTGGAGCTGAACTGCAGATTTACCCCCTACAGGAACCAACCCCAGGCAAACAGCGAGATATTTGAAACTGTCCTATATTGAACTTTTGTACTAGTAAGGGCCCTTCCAGCAGTGATTCAGAGCTTACTTGTACACAGCTCCACCACCTGAATTAATTAGGTCCCCACCTGGGAGGCGGGACTGAATGACTCACCTTATAGGGGTGGAGTAAGGCAACTCCTACACCACAGTGCCCCCTTTGGACCCAAGTCCAGCAAAAAAAAAAAAAAAAAAAAAAAATACAGAGAGAAATGTCTCCAACAAAAGAAAGCAACGCTATTCCCTCCAGCCCGAACCACCTCACCACAACTGAAACACATGAAAATGATGACAATTCTACATTATGGAAAGTGATAAAGTCCCTTCAAGAAGAATTTAAAACTATGAAGGAATTCAAAGAAGCCACAATTTTACAAGTCAAAACAACGAATATTATCATTAAAGAGCTCCGAGCCAAGGTGACCCAGCTTGAACAGGAAAAAGATAAAGCAATGAATGATCTCCAGACAAAAACAAGCAAACTGCAGAAGGAAATGTACAAAACGAACACTACCATTCAAGACATGAAAATAGAAATGGAAGCAATAAAGAAAACACAGTCAGAGTTAAAAGAGGAAATGGAGAATCAAGAGAAGAGAACAGGAACTACGGATGTGAGTATGAAAAATAGGATGCAAGAGATGGAAGACAGGATCTTAGGCATGGAAGATTTGATGGAAGAAATCAGTACAACATCCAAAGAAAATGAGAAGGCTAAAAAATCTCTCATCCACAACATCCAAGAAATCAAGGACTCAATGAAAAGACGGAACCTAAGAATTATAGGCATAGAGGAAAGAGAAGACTCCCGAATCCATGGTCCAGGAAATATCTTCAACAAAATCATAGAAGAAAATTTCCCAAACCTAAAGAAAGAGATGCCAGTAAAAATCCAAGAGGCTTACAGAACACTGAACAGATTAGATCAGAAAAGAAACTCCTCTCACCACATAATAATAGGAACTCCAAATGTAGAGAACAAAGAAAGGATATTAAAAGCTGTAAGAGAAAAAGGCCAAGTCACATACAATGGCAGACCCATCAGAATCACACCTGACTTCCCCTCAGAAACTTTAAAAGCTAGAAGGGCCTGGACGAATGTCCTACAAGCCCTGAGAGAACATAGGTGCCCAGCCAGACTACTATATCCAGCAAAACTCTCTATCAACATAGAAGGAGAAAACAAGATATTCCATGACAAAATCAAATTCAAACAATATCTCCTCACAAACCCCGCCCTACAGAAGATCCTAGAAGAAAAATTCCAACCCAGAGAAGATAACTACACCCAAGTAAACAGAGGAAATAGAAACCTCCACAGCAACTAAACAAAAGAGAAACACAAGACAGCCAGCTATACCAAAATAATGGGAAATAACAACCCCTGGTCAGTAATATCCATCAACATCAATGGACTCAACTCGCCAATAAAAAGACACAGACTTACAGACTGGATCCGTAAACAAGACCCATCTTTTTGCTGTATACAAGAAACACACCTCACTATTGAAGATAAACACTACCTCAGAGTAAAGGGCTGGGAAAGGTTCTCCAAGCAAATGGACCCAGGAAACAAGCTGGAGTAGCCACCCTAATATCAAACAAAATAGACTTCCAATTGAAGTTAATGAAAAAAGACAGAGAAGGGCATTACATACTCATTAAAGGAAATATCCATCAAGAGGTCATCTCAATATTGAACATCTATGCCCCAAATACAAATGCACCTACAGTTATAAAAGAAACGCTTCTAGAACTTAAATAGCACATTGATCCAAACACTTTAATAGTGGGAGACTTCAACACCCCACTCACAACTATGGACAGATCATCAAGACAGAACCCAAACAGAGAAATAATGAGTCTAACAGAGATCATGAACCAAATGGACCTAACAGATATCTACAGAACGTTTCACCCAAACACAAAAGAATACACCTTCTTCTCAGCACCTCACAGAACCTTCTCCAAAATCGACCATATATTTGGACACAAAGATAGCCTTAACAGATACAAGAAAATTGAAATAACCCCTTGTATCTTATCAGACCACCATGGAATAAAGATGGACTTCAATAGCAAAAGAATCAACAGAAAGTCTACACTCACATGGAAATTGAACAACTCTTTACTAGAGGACCACTGGGTCAGGGAAGAAATAAAGAAGGAAATCAAAGACTTTTTAAAATCCAACGAAAATGAAGACACAGAATACCCAAATCTATGGGACACAATGAAAGCTGTGCTACGAGGAAAGTTCATAGCACTAAGGGCCTTCAAAAAGAAAATTGTGACAGCTCATATTAGCGAATTAACAGCTAAACTGGGTGAATTGGAAAAAAAAGAAGCAAACACTCCCAAGAGGAGCAGAAGGCAGGAGATCATCAAACTTAGGGCTGAAATCAACAACTTAGAAACAAAAAGAACTATACAAAGAATCAATGAAACCAAGAGTTGGTTCTTCAAGAAAATCAACAAAATAGACAGACCCTTAGCCAAATTAACTAAAAGACAGAGGGAGAAAACACAAATCAACAAAATCAGAAATGAAAAGGGTGAAATAACAATAGACATTGAGGAAATACAGAGAATATTTGGATCCTACTTTAAAAATCTATACTCCACCAAATTTGAAAACTTAAGTGAAATGGACAAGTTTCTTGATAGATTCCACCTTCCGAAGCTAAATCAAGATCAGATAAACAGATTAAACAGCCCTATAACCCCTAAGGAAATAGAAACAGTCATTAAAAATCTCCCAACCAAAAAAAGCCCAGGGCCAGATGGCTTTAGCACGGAATTCTACAGGACCTTCAAAGAGGAGCTAACACCAATACTTTTCAAACTCTTTCACAAAATAGAATCTGAAAGAACATTGCGAAACTCATTCTATGAGGCCACAATCACCCTGATTCCTAAACCACACAAAGACCCAACAAAGAAAGAGAACTTCAGACCAATCTCCCTCATGAACATAGATGCAAAAATACTTAATAAAATACTAGCAAACTGAATTCAAGAACACATCAAAAGTATCATACACCATGATCAAGTAGGCTTCATCCCAGGGATGCAGGGATGGTTCAACATATGAAAGTCTATCAACGTAATTCACCATATAAACAAGATGAAAGAAAAAAAACACATGATAATCTCCCTAGATGCAGAAAAAACATTTGACAAAATCCAACACCCCTTCATGCTACAAGTTCTGGAGAGAACGGGGATACAAGGACCGTACCTAGAAATAATAAAGGCAATATACAGCAGGCCAGTGGCCAACATCAAAATAAATGGAGAGAAACTTGAATATTTCCTCTAAACTCAGGGACAAGACAAGGATTTCCACTTTCACCATATCTCTTCAATATTGTACTTGAAGTTCTTGCTAGAGCAATAAGACAACTAAAGGAGATCAAGGGGATAAACATTGGAAATGAAGAAGTCAAATTATCCCTACTTGCAGATGATATAATAGTATACATAAGCGACCCCAAAAACTCCTCCAGAGAACACTTACAGCTGATAAACACCTTCAGCAAAGTGGCTGGATACAAAATTAATTCAAAAAAATCAGAAGCCCTTCTTTATACAACAAACAAATGGGCTGAGAAAGAAATAAGGGAAACAACCCCCTTCACAATAGCCACAAACAATATAAAATACCTGGGGGTAACTCTAACCAAGCAAGTAAAGGACCTGTACAACAAGAACTTCAAGCCCTTGAAGAAAGAAATGGAAGAGGCCTTTAGAAGATGGAAAGTTCTCCCATGCTCATGGATAGGTAGGATCAACATAATAAAAATGGCCTTCCTACCAAAAGCAATATAGAGATTCAATGTAATTCCTATCAAAATACCAACACAATTCTTTATAGACTTGGAAAGAGCTATTCTCAATTTCATATGGAACATCAAAAAGCCCAGAATAGCTAAATCAATCCTGTACAATAAAAAAACATCTGGGGGTATTACCATCCCAGATTTCAAGCTGTACTACAGAGCAATAGTTGTAAAAACAGCATGGTATTGGTATAGAAACAGACCAGTAGATCAATGGAATCGAATTGAAGATCCAGAAATAGACCCACACACTTATGGCCACCTAATTTTTGACAAAGAAGCCTAAACGGCACAATGGAAGAAGGACAGCATCTTCAACAAATGGTGCTGGTCCAACTGGATGTCCATTTGTAAAAGAATGAATTTAGACCCATACTTATTACCTTGTACAAAACTTAAGTCCAAGTGGATCAAAGACCTTGACATAAAGCCGGTCACACTAAATCTACTAGAAGATAAAGTGGGAGAAACCCTCGAACTAATTGGCACAGGTGACAACTTCCTGAACAGAACACCAACAGCTCAGGACTTGAGATCAACAATCAATAAATGGGACCTCATGAAACTGAAAAGCTTCTGTAAGGCAAAGGACACTGTCATTCGAACAAAATGGCAGCCTAAAGACTGGGAGCAAATCTTCACCAACTCCACATCTGACAAAGGGCTAATATCCAAAATCTACAAAGAACTCAAGAAATTAAATGCCAAGAAACCAAATAATCCAATCAAAAAATGGGGGACACAGCTAAATAGAGAATTCACAAAGGAGGAATCCCTAATGGCTGAAAGACACTTGAAGAAATGCTCAACATCCTTAATCATCAGAGAAATGCAACTCAAGACGACTCTGAGATTCCATCTCACACCTCTCAGAATGGCTAAGATCAAAAACTCAAATGACAGCACATGCTGGTGAGGGTGTGGAGAAAGGGGTACCCTGCTCCATTGCTCGTGGGAATGCAGGCTTGTGCAACCACTATGGAGGTCAGTCTGGCGATATCTTAGAAAACTTGGAATAGCTCTGCCTCAGGACCCAGCCATACCACTTCTGGGTATACACCCAAATACCTCTTCATGGGGTCATAAGGAAGTTTCCTCATCTATGTTCATAGCAGCCTTATTTGTAATAGCTAGAAACTGGAAACAACCCAGATGTCCCTCAACATAAGAATGGGTTAAAAAACTGTGGTACATCTACACAATGGAATATTATTCTGCTATCAGGAACAATGAAATTATGCAATTTGCAGCCAAATGGATGGAACTAGAAAAGCTCATCCTGAGTGAACTAACCCAGACTCAGAAGGACACATATGGCATTTATTCACTTATAGTAGGATTTTAGCTATATAGTAGAAGGTATCGATACTACAACTAACACACCAAAGGGAACTTGGACATAGACTTCTTATTTTTAATTTTTATTTTTTATATATTAGTTACATTTTTTCTATTTTTTAGTCTTTTTATCTATTGTATGTTTATTGGTTTGTTTGTTTAGTAGTTCTCTCTCCCGGGCAACGAGATACTTTTCACTGATGGTACTGCTTCGTAGCTCCCCAATGAATGAAGAGGCTCTTGGCCCTCATATGACCTCTCAACTGAGATGAGGGACTGTTATATAAGGGCACCCCACCCCAGAGAAATGGGATGGAAGGGTTAGGAGGTAAAGAAAAAAAATGAAATGTGATGTTTTGGCCTTTTACTACTAACTGTCATGTACTGTTTAGGATAATTAAGAAATGCAAACTAATGGTCATGCAAGCCAGTCATTCTGTTAGGTACTATGACAGCCTATTATAGTTACTTGCTAAGCTAATCAGAAATAAACCTGCTAAGAGACAAGCAACATCTGCTTACCCTAATATAAGAGATAGATAGGTCCTCTTCAAAAACCTCAAGAGATCTGCAGAATATGGCATTCAAAGATGTTTTCATAACTTTAGATTTTTTTATATCAAGACATATCAACTCCTGACAGCACCCCCTATTCTCCTCCAAGTAGAAGATGAGCATCGAAGAATCTCCAGTGTGAGATGATTGAATTAGTCGCAAGCCTATCTCTTTGTAGGAAAAGCCCCTTGCTCCAACTGTAGACAGAATGCTGTCCAAAAAGGACAAAACCTGGAAGCAGGTAAGTCGAACAGCCTAGCTCTGCCAAGACAGGGTAGGTAAGTCCTTCATAACCCCTGCTCTACAATCAATGTCTGTCAGAGAAACGGGGCCAAATGACTGAAGATCGATGCTGTAATGTATGGAGAGAAAATGGGAACTGTCCAGGCAGCCAGTGGTATGTCATTTCTTAGTTTTGGAAGCTGCAGGCCCTGTACTTCCTATAAAATCAAATATATTTATCCCTCTCTGGTCTCTGAGGTGGTTGAAGAACAGATAGCTAGAGTCTCATAATTAAATTTTGAGTTGTTTAAGAGTCAAGAGAGTGTTGTAGATCTAAGAAGATACTTTTAAATTTTTGTTGCAACTTAGTATGAATGTTGAGTCAGATATAGAACTTTAAAGTCATGGAGATGTTTAGATAGTAGAATGTTAAAGTCAGGTACCAAATACATATGGACTGGTCATTGGGAATGTATGTTAAGCCATATAACCCTCATAACTGTTGCCTAATTACCTCTGTTGTACTGTATTGTATTTATTATTATAAGAGAAAGAGCCATTTGTTGGACTGAAAGGAGAAATGTAGGGGGAAATAAGATATACCTTAAAAGAAAAAAAAAAGGGAAGAGGATGGGGGGTTGAGGGTGGGAGGTTGGGAGTGGAGAGGGAATAGGGAGGGGACTGCAATTGAGATGTAACTTGAAGAAATAAATAATAAAGGAAAAAAAAAGATAAAAAAACAAAACAAAAAAGAAACTATGCAGTCAGAATGCAAATCTAAATTTGATAGCTTCTATTGTCCCCACTTTTCTCATTGGATGGAATAAGGGAAGAACTTCCTGAAAATACCTCTACCTATTTTTCACCACTTTCTCAAATCATGTATGGCTAGGAAATAGATTGTAGGCAAAATGCAATGGAAAATGTTAAGTACATAGTTAAATTTCTGTAATGTAGTCTTCACAAATGATGGCCAAAATTTGAATTTTGGAACATATGGAAAAGGGTATGTGTGTCCAGTTGAGAAGAAAGCTGTGGTGCAAGACCATCTGCTTATATGTACTGCATCAGTCACCTTCTGGGGAGAAAATGACCCCACTACAGTTTTTCAAACAAGTTTGCCTGATGATGAAGCAGGGATTTCCCTGTAACTAATCTCTCCCTGCAGTGGTGATACGCTTCAGCTCTCTTGTCATATGCAGCATGGCACACTCAGAACTCTCAGAGAGATATGAAAAGCACCTATTTTCTCAATAGGTGGAACCTCCCCAAATAGTATTCATTCATTTGAAGCTACTGAAACTTAAAATCATGTTCTTTTACAGGTAGGAACAACAAAAAGACATTTCTTTCTTCATCTGAGCTTTGAGAGCGGTGCAATCTAAGAATAAATTCCTGCTTGAGTTATTTAAGTAAGTGCAGAGCTGTAGTCAGGACCCAGGGATGCCTACTCTACTTGCTCAAAATCCAATGCACCTTGCTACTTGAAGAAGATTTCTTAAAAAAAAGAAAAATTTTATTTATTTGTTTGTTTGTTCTGTGTGTGTATGCTTGCTGTATTAGTCAGGGTTCTCTAAAGGAGCAGAACTGATATAATGAATGGCTTGCAGGCTATTGTTCAGATAATCCCATAAAGTTATGTACCAGTAGAAGGTCCACAAATCTAATAGTTGTTCTGCCCACATGGCTGACTGTCTCAGTTGATTTCTATTAGATACTGGAATCCCAAAGAGGTAGACTCTAATGCTACTAAAGGTATGGGCTTGCTAGAGAGATCTGGAGCAAGCAGGCAAAGAGAACAAGTTTCCTTCTTCCACGTCCTTTATATAGACTGCCAATGGAAGGTGTGGCCTAAATTAAAGTTAGACCTGCCCACCTCCGGTGATTCAGATTAGAAATGATTTAATTTAAAAAAAAAAAAATCCCTGTCTGGTGTACCCCCGCTGCTTGGGTTTTAGTTTATTCCAGATGTAGCCAAGCTGACAACCAAGAATAGCTATCACACTTGCAATGGTGTGCATGTGGAGTTCAGAGGGCATATTTCTGAATTCAGTTCTCTACATCCACTATCCCAGGGAACATGCTTGATTTGGTGGCAGCACTTTCTCCCTTCTGAGCCATCTCACCAGCTAAGAACATTTTTTTGAAAGGGAGCTTTAGAGTTCTAGTTTGCTTTGAAGTAGAAGTTTTGATAGATGAATCCTATTTGCCATAGACGAGAATAATTGATTATTTAAAGAATATGTTGGAATCCTTTGAGTAAATAAAAAGTCTACAGTATCAACAATATCTCTCTTATATTAAGGCTAAATGATTTTGTGGTTTGATGAAGCTATTCACTTAAGTGTGTGTGCGTGTGCGTGCGTGCGTGCGTGTGTGTGTGTGTGGAGAGAAAGAGTGAGGGAGGCGGAGACAGAGAAACAGAGAACCAAGAGAGTGCAGCAATTTAAAACACTTGTTCTGTGTCCCTCTAGTTTGTGTGTGTTCCTAGTGTCTTCTTTCTACATGGCCTACCCTGTCTCATTCCTTGTTCTATAGCCCGTTTTCTAATCCTCTAAACATGCCCATGTGTCAGGCCTTAACCTCTTGTCTCCTTTTCTTCTTTTTCCTCTTAGATTATCTAATTAAGTCCTAGTATCATCTGTGTCTTGTTAACTTCTAATTTATTACTTAAAGCGCCGACAGTTCACTAAAATCTAGATTTATGTAGCTGACACACATTTGCTATTTCTACATTGTCACCTCCCCTTTCCTGTCTCCAGCGGTTTGCTGCAGGCAACAACCCTGCTCTTCATATTGGTGCTTGTACTCAAAACCATGAAAACATTTTTTACTCCTTTTTCCCATTCCATATCTAGGGAATCTGGCATTCTTATTGAATCTCCATTGTAATATATCCAGGGTCCACCCTGTAATAACTTCCTGTAGCTCTTATTTTCAAGTCTTTAATCTGTTGTGGAGACAATGGCAGGTCCTTTTGTCTCCCCCTTTCCACCCTTGCTCTTACATTTTATAAAGCTCTATATAGCAACAAACATATTGCTGCTGAAATTGCTTTGATTACACTTAGTAAATTCCCAAAACCTTATGCTGCACCATGTTGCTCCTCTCCTATTTCATTCTTTAGCTTTGACTCAAATAAGTTCTGTTAGGTTATTTAGCATTATCAGTAAATATAAGCTACATACACACACACACACACACACACACACACACGAAATTCTGTTTTTTGTAAATACATATATGAGAGAGTACTCGTGTTGACTGTAGCTGTTTACATTATTCTCAGTTTAATGTCTCTCTCTCTCTCTCTCTCTCTCTCTCTCCTCTCTGTCCCCAACCCCCCTATACATTTTTGTCTGCCTCTTGTACTAATCTGTGAGTTTCATAAAGTCACGGATTTCATTTCTTTTGTTCAGTGCTGTGCACTCTCTATCTCTAGTAAATATGTTCTGAAGACACTCAGAATAATTTTCCTTCATCAGGTTATGGACACAGCTTAAAATATCATTGTTTTAATATAAATATCATCATCACATTGCTTTACTTCATCTTATTTATACTATTGTATTATTATAAACCTTATACTACTTTATTTCATCTTATTTATGCTGCCTTATTCATATAAATATCACCATATTACTTGATTTCATCTTATTTGTGCAGTCAGATCAGAGGGTACACAGCACTGCCTTTTGGTAATCAGTTGCATTTCCTACCTTCTCTCTTTTAAACCATGTTACAAACCATGAAATAAGTGTTGAATATATGAGTATATGTTTGCATATTGTTTCAGATCATAAGCACCAGGAATGAAGGTTCCTATGATGTAATTGTGTTTGGAATCTGATGGGACACTATGGTTCAGGAAACTCTAAGAAATCTAACTTGATCAGCTCTGAGGCTGCAGGTCAGCAACCAGGCTATATGTGGGCAGAAACTCTTTAG
>CAJQZJ010033496.1:1143223-1155793 GCA_907164525.1 Lophiomys imhausi | reverse complement strand
TAGGAGATTTAAAGCATCCATTCAAGGAATCCAGGGACAACTGGACAACGGAAACCTCAGCAGAAAACAGATCAGACACCAAAGAAGACGAGTGGCCCAGATGATCCAGCCTTGCAGACTTCTTCAATAGCAGTTTCCTCAAAAGTCTATAACCACAACAACTCAAAATCGCTAAGATCATTCAGCACCACAGACTACTCCAGCCAGATCTTCAGTAAAGTTCTGAAGATCAGCTTCTGTCTATGAACTTCGTAGGACATCTAAATAGCTGAGCACAAAGGGACTGAACATCAAATGATTCTATTAACATTTTTAACCATTTTTCCATTCTTATTCTGGCCCCAAACAGGTTTACTACGTCCCAAATCAGCAGGAAGTCATTTTAAGAGAACTACGTCCCATCCCCAGAAGGTGGGGAGGGTGTTCTTCCCCTTTGGTTATTTGATAGATAATAGAAAATTTTGTTATTTAGGGGAAAAGACTACAAGCTGTTAAATGGTCTTGTTAAATGGGTTTTGGAGGTTAGACCCAGGGACTTCTCTCTTTTGCTTTTCTGTATCCTCCTTTCTCTCCTATATAGGAGTGAACAGACTTGAGAAAAATGGGACATAGACATAGTATAGGAAAGAACAAGAAAAAAGGACAGATTATTGAATATAGCTTTATACCTTTGTATACTGATACAAAATTAATATTATATTTGGCTAAACTGGTATTGATCATTGTATATTAATGCAAATTTAAGATTGTATAGGGCTACATCGGTATTGATCTTTGTATATTGATACAAAATTAAGATTATATTTGGCCACAATGGTATTGACCCTAGTATATTAATGTAAAATTAAGATTGTATTGGGCTACATCGGTACTGATCTTTGTATATTGATACAAAATTAAGATTATATTTGGCCACATTGGTATTGATCTTTGTATATTGATACAAAATTAAGGGTAACGCTTCTTAAAGGTATTGTTTGTAGTAATACTTAAAAATGAAATGTCAAGTTTTGACCTCTCACTACCAACCGACATAAACTGTTTAGGATAATTAAGAAACAGAAACTAATAGTCATGAAAACGTGTCATTTTGTTAGTTACTATGACAGTCTATCACAGTTATTTTCTAAGCTACTCAGAAATCAAGTTGCTAAGAGACAAGCAATATTTGCTTATCTAAATATAAGAGATAGATAGGGCATCTTCAAAAACCTCAAGAGATCTGCAGAATATGGCATTCAAAGATGTTTTCTTAACTTAAGATTTTTTGATATCGAGACATGTCAGCTCCTGACAGCATCCCCTATATTACTCCAAGTAGAAGATGAGCATCAAAGAATCTCCAGTGGGAGATGATTAAATTGGTGGTAAGCCATTCTCTTGGCAAGAAAAACCACTTGCTTCAACTGTAGACAGACTTCTGTCCAAAAAGGACAAAACTTGGAAGCAGGTAAGTCGACAGCCTAGCTCTGCCAAGACAGGGTAGGTAAGTCCTTCATAATTCCTGCTCTACAACCAATGTCTGTCAGAGAAATGGGGCCAAATGGCTGAAGATTGATGCTGTAATGAATGGAGAGAAAATGGGAACTGTCCAGGCAGCCACTGGTATGTCATTTTTTAGTTTTGGAAGCTGCAGGCCCTGCACTTCCTATATGATCAGATATATTTATCCCTCTCAGGTCTCTGAGGTGGTTGAAGAATAGATAGCTAGAGTCTCATAGTTAAATTTTGAGTTGTTTAGGAATCAAGAGGGTGTTCTGGATCTAAGAAGATATTTTTAAAACTATGAGGCAAGTTAGTATGAAAGCTGAGTTAGATATAGAACTTTAAACTCATGGAGATGGTTAGATAGTAGAATGTTAAAGTCAGGTGCCAAATACATATGGACTGGACATTGGGAATGTATGCTAAGCCATATAACTCTTATAATCGTGGCCTATTTATTTCTGTTGTTTTGTATTGTATTTATAGTTATAAGAAAAAGAACCATTATTTGTACTGAAAGGGAGAGCTGTTGGGGGGAAAAATAAATACCTTAAACTAAAAAAAAAAAAAAAAAGAAGGGAAGAGGATGGTGGGGCTGAGGGGGAGGAGGGTGGAAGGGTGGGACTGGAGGGGGGAGTAGGGAGGGGATTGTGATTGAGATGTAACTTGAAGAAATAAAAAATAAATTATTTAAAAAAAAATTCCAGTATACTACTTGAATTGGATTGCATGTGTAAGAATCAGGATCAAGGGCTGGTACTGTGCAAGATGTTTCACAAAAGGGAGCAGCTCCAAACTGTGAACCCTGACAGAAACAGAGTGCTTGATTCTTTCATTCTCTGCCTACAACCTTTGCTCTAAAAACATCCCTGTAAAATAGATCTTGCAATAAGGAAAGGGCTGTGGTATGACAGAACTTGACTCTTTTTTTTTTTTTTAATAAGTACTTTTTTTTTTCAAGTTACATCTCAGTCGCAAACCCTTCCCTATTCCCCCTTCTTGTCCCACCCTTCCACCCTCTTCCCCCCCCCCAACAGCTTCTCTTTTCATTCCAACAAATGGTTCTTTCTCTTATAACAGTAAATTCTATACAAAACAGCAGAATTAAATATGCCACATTTATGAGAGTTAAATGGCCCGGTGTACCTTCCCAATGTCCAGTTCATACATATTTGGCCCCTGACTTTAACCTTCTACCTTCTAACCATCTCCACAAGTTTAAAGTTCTATAACTGACTTAGTTTTCATACTAACTTGCATCACTATTATAACCATCTTCTTAGATCTAGAACGCCCTCTTGATTCCTAAACAACTCAAAATTTAGCTATGAGACTCAAGCTGTCTATTCTTCAACCACCTCAGAGAGCTGAGAAGGATAAATATCTCTTGACATGTAAAAACTCCTTGCTTCAACTGCAGACAGACTGCTGTCCAAAAAGGACAAAACTTGGTAGCAGGAAAGTCGACAGCCTAGCTCTGCCAAGACAGGGTAGGTTAGTCCTTCACAATCCCTGCTCTACAATAAATGTCTGTCAGAGAAACAGGACCAAAAGGCTGAAGACTGATGCTGGAATGTATGGAGAGAAAATGGGAACTGTCCAGGTAGTCACTGGTTTGTCATTTCTTAGTATTGGAAACTGCAGGCCCTGCACTTCGTATACAATCAGAACTTGACTCAACGTCTGATGTGGACTATTTTTTTAAAAGAAAATATCAGTTTCACACCAGCCTAAACCAATTATTTGAATGGGGCACAAATATTGGTATTAAACAAGAGCAACCATGGCCACTAGCCTGGTAGGGATTCTAATGTGAAAGTGTTTGGGGGCCGATTTAACATCCAATTGTGAATTCCTACATAATGAGTGGCTGGCGGTAGTGAGGTAATTCCTGTGTGTAAGCTGGTGACTTCAGCCCTATAGTTCCATCACTTTATGGTCCACTCTGATTCATCTTTTCCTGTGCTGATTCATCTCTTCCTGTGCCATAGACCATTTGCTTTGTTGCTGCTGTAACCAAATCTTCTTGGACAACTGCACTATGACAACCATCTCTAATCTTGTGTAGCAGTTTTCTCCCAGACTGAATATTCTAACCTACAAGGAATCTCTTTAAGATAGGCAATAAACAACTCAAAATAGCTTAAGGAAGTCCCTGAAACTGACTAAATTCATTAGCCTCTTCCTTATCAAAGTAAAGACTGCTGAGTCACTCTCAGACAAGTTAGGCTACAAAGCCTGAGGGGTGCATGCCAGCACTATGGAGGCAGAGTCCGGCAGATCTCTGTGAGTTCAAGGTCATCCTGGTCTACAAAGCAAGTCTAGCACAGCCAGGGCTACACAGAGAAACCCTGTCTTGTTGAACCAAAAAAAAAAAAAAAAAAACCCAAAAAAACAAAACAACAACAACAACAAAAACCCCAAAAAACAAAAACCCAGACTTAGATAAGCTAAGGTGCTTTGAAGAGGCTCTGATCAGACCTGTCACCCAGAAGAAGCAGAGATTAACCAAACTGCTGAAAAAATCAAGGGCCAACCAAACTGGGTAAAAGAAATAAAGACCAGCTGAGCAACTTGGAAGAAAGTTAGACCAATTGAGCCCATCTAGAAAGTAGTCTTCAAAGAGTTGAACTGCCTGCAGGATGTACTTTGTGCCTCAGGTCGCCATGCTGGTGTGGACTTTGGTATTAGTTGTTGAGTCATTTTTTGATCGTATAAGTAATGCCCTCCCCATATTTCTGTAAGTAACCCCAATAATACTCATTGGTGCACCATATCTGTGGTGGATAGGCATTTGTTCATATCTCACAGGAATTGTAACACAACACAGGGTCAAATGGTACACAAATATTTTCCTTAGGCACAGTTTCATCCTTTTATTACCTAAATATCTCCCCAACTTTCTATGGCTGCCTTTTCTTCCAGACAAACATTTTCAATTTTGAAGTGGTATATTTTAGGCCCTTAACCATCTGGTTTCCATACCAGGAGATTCTCACTGAACAGCAGGGATCTACTGCTCCCCCAGCCTTGTCTGGATTTGGTATTTCCTGAGCCCTGCCTTCTGCAGTTTCTTTTCTGCTTATGAAATGCTGATTCCTTTTGCTCAGCTGACATAGAACAAGTCTTCTTTCAAGGATCATTTCCTGAAGCATTTCTTACCATTTGATTTGACTCACTTCACTCTCTTGTTCGTGACTCTTAGTTTTTTGATGCTATACAATTTGCATTTGTCACAATATTCCTTGGGTCCTTGTTCAGTACTTGTCACTAGTGCTCAGGTGATGCTATCTATAAACAAGACTATTATATTGTCTAGAGCCCTCAGCAACTGGAATAGCACCTCATACTTAGTAGGTACTCAATTTCTAAACTTTCTAATAGACTGCAAAGTGATTAAATGGCACAGAATATACATGAGCTCATATTGCAGTGGCTTAATGCTGAGTATGGAAAAGTGTGTCTGCATTCCAGTGCCAGAATTATATTTATGAGGACATATGGAGGGCAGAGCAGACAAGAACACTGCAGTCCAAAAAGACAGGCAGAGAAGACCATTTTTATCTTTTGTATATAGATCCCTGAAGATTTTGAAAAAAAATCATTTGGAGAAAGGTCAGTACTAAGCTCAACAAAACAATTTGCTGATTGGATGCTCCATACATGAAACTTAGGCATCCTGAGTTGGTGAACGACTCCTAAATGCTACTGGTACCAGCTATTCTCTTTAAATGTGTGGAAGGAGTCAACATTTGCCAGCAGAAGAAAAAAAGTCCTTCAGGTAGGGTTTCATGGTACCTGTACCTTTCCCTTCATCCTGCTTGTCATTTCTCAGTCTAACAATGCAACAGATATGTGGAATCGTTAAGTTGTTCCTTCATTAGATCTGTTCTAATTTCCATTGTTCTTGTTAATGATTGGCTAAAGAACTAAGCCAATGAGCTTTTCAAAGGTATAGAAAGTATTTAAGAAAAACATATGACTGCATATGGGCCAATAAGATGAAAAAGAAAGCTAAACTAGTTATTTATGAGAAAATATGTTTTTTAAAACGTATTTATTAGAGATTCCCAGGAGAAAAAAAAAACTCTCCCATTAGAAGTGGCCTAGACATGGCAAAGGAAGCATAGGAAATTTTTTTTGATTGCTCTTTGTTGTATTGCACCTCAAAAATAGCAAGTTTTACAGACTGAAGGTTTGTAAGCATCCTAAATTCAGCATATTTAAAGTGGTAATTTTTTCTAGTGTGGGCTTATTTCCTGTATGTGTGTCACATTTCTTAGAATACTTGAAGATCTTTCCTTATTATTATATCTGTATGATGATATCTGATTAGTCATTTGTGATGTTACAGTTGCAATCATTTAGGAGAACCAGACTGTGCTCATAATAATAAAAACAATTGACTGTGTTCAGTGACCAATGAGCAGTTATCCTCCTATCTGAGACACACTGTATAGAAACCAGGGCAATGTATATCCATCTAATAGGATCCAAGTATGGTGATTCACAGCTATAATCCCAGGATTTTAGAGGCTAATGCAGGAGGGCCATTGTGAATGTGAGATTCACCTGGGATATATCATTGAGTTCCAAGTCTGTGTGGACTACAAAGTGAGACTCTTCTACATACATACAAACAAAGAAACAAACAACAAACAAATCAAAACTAATCCCCATAAACAAACAAACATAACTATTGCCTTCTAATTGTCTTCTGTTGAAATAAGAAGGGAAAATATCAGGCTTCTCCCTTTAAAATGAAACCTATAAAAAATTGATCTTAGTGAAGAATGCATGGTGAAAGAGGCACCTAAGTCCTATCCTTTTAACACCATACAGTTAGCAGAGTTGTGCATGCAAATCAAGGCTTATTGAGGGAAATGGAAAATGCTACTCCAGTGAGTACTTTGATGAGCAGGATGTGAAACATCCACTCTGCTGGAATGGAGTATGTTTAGTGGGCTGTATGGATCCATGAGTCATAAGCCAGACAAAACTAGAGAGCAAGGAATAAATCTATTCAGTTCTACCAAGAGGAAAGAGGTAAGAAAGAAATCGGAAGAATTCAGAAGTTAGTTTAAGAAGTCTAAGGAAGGAAGTGGTCTTCAAATCTTACAGGTGTAAGGTGAAACAATGAGTCCTGATGTAGAAACCACAGCAAAGCCCCAGAAAATCCACCTCTGACCACTGATGTGCTATAAGACAGCCTTCAACTCGGACACAACGGTCTTAGCTGGAAAGAGATGCCATCTAGGACTTCCATAGTTACAATGGAGAAGTTAATACCTGTCTGCAACACTTCAAGCCACAGTCTTGTGAGAGACTAATGCTACCTTGAAATCAATGCTATTTACCACTCTAAAAGTCTCAGGGCCTTAGAGAATAACTTACTTTGCCTGTGCTTTGCAAGTGAAACAACTGAGCCAGTGAAGAATCACATCTCTTCTTTACATGTTTACTGAAGAAAGTTTTAATTCTTTTTTTGGGGTGAGGGAGGTACATGGTATTTTGATATGGTCTTGGATGGCCTTCGACTCATACAAATCTTATGTTTCAAAATCTTAAGAGCTGGAACTATAATGTGAACTACCAGAGATAGTATTATCAAAACATTTTAAAGTCAATGTTGAGAACTGCTTCTTAGAAAAATAAACCTTTTAAAATATTAGTGCCTATTGTCAATGTACGTGATCACCTAAAAGCTTTGATGGAGGTGGTCAAAGAGATTGATTTTAATTTTCATCCTGAAAACAATATCCATTCTGCAATTCATGGATCAAAGAATAATTTCAACTTTCAGATATCATTATTTAAGAATATCAGGGTCTAGTAAGTCAGCTAACTGATACAACATTTGTCTAACACACACAGGGACCCTGGTACAATGCCCTCACCAAGAGAAAAACAAAACAAAAACAAAAAAATTTCTACAAAGTTAGAATTCCTAAACATAGGAATTTGACCTATAAGTTTGAAATGGTCACTCAAAACCTGGAAAGGGTTCTTTGTCCATATGTCATTAATAATTTTGTGACTCCTGGAACTAACTCAAAAATATGAGTTGGAGGAAGATGGTTACAGCTCTCTTAAGTGACTATGAAGGATTCAAGACTGCAGGGGTGAATGAAAATTTGAACTTGGTTAAAATAGGAAGAGCTGTTGAAATGAAAGTAAAGAACAGGATGGCTCTGAACACAAAATTTTGCTTCTCATGATGGTTTCTGATGAGAATATGCTCTAAGTGAAGATGCTGTGGATACTGTTGTCATAGCATGAAAGAAGTAGAATAGTTGCATAAACTTCATTGAGAAGGCAGCAGTAGCCTTTTGTGAAGATTGATTTCCTTTTTTTAATAATTTATTTTTTATTTCTTCAAGTTACATCTAAATCACAATCCCCTCCCTACTCCCTACTTCCCTCTCCAGTCCAGTACCACCCTTCCACCCTCTTCCCCCTCAACCCCCCATCCTCTACCCTTTTTTTTTTTTTAGTTTAAGGTATTTCTTTTCCCCCCTAATAACTCTCCCTTTCAGTCCAACAAATGGTTCTTTCTCTTATAACTATAAATACAATACAAAACAACAAAAATAAATAGGCCATAATTATGAGAGTTATATGGCTTAGCATACATTCCCAATGTCCAGTCCATATGTATTTGGCACCTGACTTTAACATTCTACTATCTAACCATCTCCATGACTTTAAAGTTCTGTATCTAACTCAGCTTTCATACTAACTTGCATCACAATTTTAAAAACATCTTCTTAGATCCAGAACACCCTCTAGATTCCTAAACAACTCAAAATTTAACTATGAGACTCTAGCTATCTATTCTTCAACCACCTCAGAGACCTGAGAGGGATAAATATATCTGATTATATAGGAAGTGCAGGGCGCACAGCTTCCAAAACTAAGAAATGACATACCAGTGGCTGCCTGGACAGTTCCCATTTTCTCTCCATACATTACAGCATCAATCTTCAGCCGTTTGGCCCCATTTCTCTGACAGACATTGATTGTAGAGCAGGAATTATGAAGGACTTGCCTAACCTGTCTTGGCAGAGCTAGGCTATCGACTTACATGCTTCCAAGTTTTGTCCTTTTTGAATAGCAGTCTGTCTACAGTTGAAGCAAGGGGTTTTTCTTGCCAAGAGATAGGCTTGCAAATAATTCCACCATCTCACACTGGAGATTCTTCGATGCTCATCTTCTACTTGGAGTAGAATAGGGGGTGCTGTCAGGAGCTGATATGTCTCGATATCAAAAAATCTTAAGAAAACATCTTTGAATGCCATATTCTGCAGATCTCTTGAGGTTTTTGAAGACACCCTATCTATCTCATATTTAGATAAGCAAATTGCTTGTTTCTTAGCAACTTTATTTCTGAGTAGCTTAGAAAATAACTGTGATAGACTGTCATAGTAACTAACAAAATGACACGCTTGCATGACTATTAGTTTGCATTTCTTAATTATCCTAAACAGTTTATGGTGGTTGGTAGCAAAGGGCCAAAGCTTCACATTTCATTTTTAAGCATTACTAGGTACAATACCTTTAAGAAGTATTACCCTTACTTTTGTATCAATATACAAAGATCAATACCAATGTGACCAATTATGCTCTTAATTTTGTATCAATATACAAAGATCAATACCTATGTAGCCCAATACAATCTTAATTTTGCATCAATATACAAGGGTCGATACCATTGTGGCCTAATATAATCTTAATTTTGTATCAATATACAAAGATCAATACCGATGTAGTCCAATACAATCTTAATTTTGCATTAATATACAATGATCAATACCAATTTAGCCAAATATAATATTAATTTTGTATCAGTATACAAAGGTATAAGGACATATTCAAGAATCTGTCCTTTTTTCTTGATCTTTCCTATACTATGTCTATGTCCCATTTTTTCTCAAGTCTGTTCACTCCTATATAGGAGAGAAAGAAGGTTACAGAAAAGAAAAAGAGAGAAGTCCCTGGGTCTAACCTCCAAAACCCATTTAACAAGACCATTTAACAGCTTGTAGTCTCTTCCCCTAAATAACAAAATTTTCTATTATCCCTCAAATAACCAAAGAGGGGGAAAACACCCTCCCCACCTTCTGGGGATTGGACATCACTCTCTTAAAATGACTTCCTGCTGATTTGGGACATAGTAAACCTGTTTGGGGTCCAATTAAGAATGGAAAAATGGTTAAAAATGTTAATAGAATCATTTGATGTTCAGTCCTTTTGTGCTCAGCTATTTAGATGTCCTAAGAAGTTTGTAGACAGAAGCTGATCTTCAGGAATTTACTGAAGTTTTGGCTGGAGCAATCTGTTGAGCTGAACGATCTTAGCGATTTTGAGTTGAAGATTGATTTTCATCTTGAAAGAAGTTGCACCCAGGATAAAATCCTGGCAGAGTATAAGGAGCTACAGGGAAATCATGTTAGTCAGTGCTGACAACCTGCACTGTTGTGTTAAGAAATGGCCACAGTCACTGTAGGCTCTGGCAGCCACCATTCTATTGTAGCCATTCTTATTGACCAAAATCTCTACTACCAAAGATTCTGGATCCTGAAGACTCATATGTTCATGAGCCTTTAAAACAAAAAGGCACCTTTCAATTTCTATGTATATTATTTTTAGGTGCAATTCTATTGCACATGTAATAAACTAGGCTATATTAATGAATTAATATATAACTATTCTGTACATCAGGAAACAAAAGATATCATGTGAGACTGCATTGCAGTAATCATGTATGCAGTGGTCTGAGACTGATCCAGCAACATCTCTTGAGATATGTAAATCCTTTCTGTTGTTATTGTTTGTTTGATTGATTGATTGATTCAGGGTCTCATGTAGTGCAGACTGGCCTTTCACACTCATCATGTAGCATAGAATGACTTTGAAACCCTAATTCTCCTGTCTGCATCTCCCAAGTACTGGGTTACAAATAGCCCTGTGCTACTACTATGACTGGAATATTTGGAGTCTTAATTAAGACCTAGTATCATTGATTTACCACAAAAGAACAGGATTGGTGGTGAATACTACATACATGTCTGAAAAGATACAATGAAAAGAATCAGAAATGCTAGAGAATTAATGATGTGCTGTTAGTTTGAATCAGTTTCTTATTAGAACTTCATGTGGCTTAAGAGATCATGAATACTGAAATCTAATCAAAAGAAGCTGATATCTGATTCCACATGCCCACCTTTCTCACAAACAATATATATTTGGTTATTATCAGATGGTTTTGAAATTTTATTTATTATTATTTTAATGTATTTTTAAAGGCAGATTCTTGCTATATAGGCTATTATGGCCTCAAAGTAACAATCCAGTTTCTTCTATCTCATACTCATTGGCAAACTGACTGACATGTTTGTTTCTAAATTGTCTTATTTTGATAAGAGAAACTAGTATGTCTCTATCACAGAAATATCATTATTCATTAAGTTAACAATATTAACCTAGTATAGATCATAGGAAGGGCAGTAAAAGGAGCCAGAAGACAAATGGTGGTGTTATTTGCAGAGTTCTACAAATGTTGGGAAGGATATCTGCAGGGTACGGGAAGATCAGGTAGAGAAGGCAAAACCAAATCTCATCTATAAACAGAAGAGGCAGGGGAAGGAGACTAAGGAGTAGTGTGGAGGAAGCATGGGGGAGAGAGGTCTTTGTATTTGGAAATTCAGTATGCTCAAAGGGAGTAAGCAGGGAAGGAAAGAAGTAAACATACAACCTAAAGAGGGATGCTGGACACTGTGGGCTTCATCCAAACTCTTGAAACAAGTACAAGCAGTGGATGCAAACAGCCAAGAATTAACACTGCTCTACTAATTTGGTTTCTGTTCTTTTAAAAGTCCAGGTTTGATCCACCTATCTCTTGACCCTCATATGACTGCTGAACTGGGGCAGGGGACTGATATGTAGGGAGGCTCCACGGGAGGACTGGGATGGAAGGGAGAGGGGGTAGAGGGTGGGAGGGGGCAGGACTGGGAGGAGTTGAAAGAGGGCACTGTGATGGAGATGTAACCTGAAGTAATAAATAAACATAAAAAAGTCTGTGTTTGTATGGGAAAATTGATGTTAATGACAGAATCCTTTTGAATACCCTAGGGAAGGCAACTACATTGTTACCAAGTCCTCTAGTAAATAAGGTGGATAAAGTTTCATGATCTTGAGAACTTTTGAGCACTTTAGAGAATTCAAAATGAACACTTCACCTCAGAGCATGTTGATGAAGCAAGCCATTAACCATTCTAGGCTTTATGAAATTATTATTGCTGTTGGAGGCAAGTCTTGCCTGCATGTTTATTGAGGATTGCACATATCAGGTAATTCACATACTACATCTTTTTCATCCAGATTAGTTCTGATGTTCATTTACTACTTTGTATCTCAGTTGATTTTGTAGAATTTGCATACACTGAAGTAGAAAGGCACACCCCTTCAGGAATTAGATTCCAGTTAGTCCAAATTCATCTTAGAGTATGCTTGCTGTGTTACCTGACTCATGAAATCCCAAAAGCTCTTTAAGCTTTAGTGTCTTCCTTTGTAAAGTGATGATCATATTACTTCTATGTAAGGAGCCCGTTTTCATGCTTAAATGAAATAATGATATTGAACATGATGCCTTAACACACCAAGCACTCAGAAATATTAGCAATTCATTATTAGTTGTTATTGTTATTGATCTATGTATGGTACAGGTAGAAATATCAAATTAGAATACACTTGGATGGAGCACCAGTGTATTTGGAGTCACTGGGCAGGTGACTTTGCCCCTCACCTGCACTTGGGAAGTGTACCTAGAAACCAGGACACGAGGAGCGGAAGGGTCAGTAAAAGCAATCCAGATAAATGCTGTTAGAAGTTACCAGCATCCTGATTCAAGGCTTAGACATTTATTTGTTAAATAAAGGAAGATGTCAATCACACACAAACACACACACACACACATAGTCACCCTCACATACTTACACATACACTAACACACACTCATGCACACATACAAACACATTCATACACACACACACACACACACACACACACACACACACACACACACAC
>CAJQZJ010033496.1:1129759-1143213 GCA_907164525.1 Lophiomys imhausi | reverse complement strand
ACACACACACACACACACACACACACACACACACACACACACACACCAAAAAAAATCCAAAGCAAAAAGCCAATCTGGACTACTTCCATGTTAAACGTCTGCTGACCCAAAGGCAGTAAAACGATGTCTTTGGGAGAATTAAAGTCTGAATAAGACTCTGGCTGAAGGCAGAAGACCTGCTTTCTAGTTTAAAGCTGTCATTTATAAGCTATTGATTCTGAACAAATTTTGTGTCATTTCCATGATTTTATTTTCCTATTAGTAAACTGGACATGGCTATGTCATTTTTGTCTACCCCAAAGCATTGTTGGTCGGATTAAATGAAAGAAAGAACTTGGAAAAGTCTAAATAGCTTGATCAGGTACTTGGTAAATCTTTTCAGTTGATATTGTTTGAATCTTTGTCCTGTTACTGGGATTGAAGTTTAAGGTAAAAAAAAAAAAGAAATATGTTGCTTTAAAGGAAAAAGAGAAGTAGACTTTTCTGAATAGGTCAGTGAAGCTGACAGGCTCTGTAGTGCTGGCTCCTGAAAGCACTTCAAGACTGTGCATTGAGGAGGGGCTTCTGGGAAGGCTAGGTGCATTATCTCATCAAGGGGATAATTAGACCTCCCCTAGCTTTCATGTGAATCACCCTTCCTGCGAGTGGGAGGACTTGGGAGGTAGCAGTCCTGGTTAGGTGGCTGACAGGCCATACTGCATTAACTTCTAAAATGAGGAGACAAAACTAGGTGAAGTTTTAGGGAGCTTCGAATATCATGTCTCCACCCAGGGCTACAGGTAGAACTATTTTGACCCGACGGAAGCAGTTTTCTCTTAATGTGAACAAAGCACAGTTTTCTACATTTAAATACAGTAATTTAAATCCTAAGGATGGATTTTGTGTTCCACTGTCACTAAGGAAAACTGGTGGGATCTAAAGTCTACCATGAGGGAGGGGTTCATCCTCAGTGGCCTCCAATCCTGTTAATTCATGTAACATCTTCACAGCAGCTTGTATCTCTTTATTTACTATGCATCGATTGGTATTTGTTTCTAGCTTCCTTCTTTTCTATCTCTTCCTCTCAGATAAGAGCCAAAAGCCTAAACACACTTTCCCTGTCACTCTGGGCTTTCTCATTGTTTCTCTGAAGCTAACCCTTGCTCCCTGCAGCTGCTTTCCACCTTCCATTGCCAAACACATGGTATTCTCTCTTTATCTCTCTTCAGGCAGCTGCCAAGACTTACAGCTTGCAGGCCTTGTTGTTTTCTGTGAAACTCTAATGAATTTGCCCAGGAAATTCCATTTCAGTCTGTTTTAAAATTCTTTTATTAACAAGACTAAGAACTCCCCAAAAGACCTCAGTTTCTCCAGTAGCGAAGAGGCAGAAGAGTCAGTAGATCTCATGCAGAGGGATCTGGAGAATATGCTCTAGAAAAGACAAAGCATGAGCTTATTTTACATAGATGCTTGGAAGTTTTTCAGGGGGAATAGGTAGAAAGGATGGTACAGGGAGAAAGGACAAAATGTGCAAAAAATCACAGGGCTATCTCCATGGATTGTATTGGGCACCATTACAGCCAGGTATGTGTGGTGTCATCACAGACTTTCAGCTGTTTAGTTTGTTGGGACTTTGATCTGTCTGATGACTTGTGGTCCCATGATTCTTTCCACTATGCCACACATGTCCTTATACCTGCAGATGTCATGGCCTCTAGGTGTGAACAATGAGTATGCCTCCTCTCTGATTTCACCAAATACTATTTCTACATCCATCGATGTTGCATTGCCACATTTAAACTAAGGATACTAACTGAGAAACCACAGTATGTGATTGCATCATTTCTGCCTCACAGCTGAACAGAAGGTTTCAGTTTTCATTGCCTTCTAGGCTACTTAACTCTCTCTAGCAGAAGTATTCAGATGAAGAAGTCCAACTGCTAAGATAATCTTGTTGATGTAAGACATCTGTACATGACTTCATGACATCTGGCACTGTTTGGAATATAAGGAATCCAGAGCTCTGAATTCTCTAAATACACCATGTGACAGCTCCAGAAACATTTTCTCATTGTGACAGTTACAAAACTCCCAAATCAGGTGAAACTCGGAAAGGTATTCTAGACAAATAAATCTATAATAATATATGTAGCATGTGTTGTATGTAGAAAAATGAAGTCAATGTACTGGTACTTCACATAATTCAAAATCACTTCTGTGTTAGATATAGATGGACTCTTGAAAATCATCTTTACATTTGTCAAAAGAAATGTTCATTTAACAAATGCTTAACAAGGAACAGCTGCATGCTAAGTATCATGCTGGATAATGAGAATAAAGTGACCAAGTACTTCTTCAAGCAGGCAATGTGCAAGTAAACATGGAGATACGTGGCAAGACATGGGTTAGTGTGGCACCATTTCTCCTCTGAGACCACTTCACATGGCCTCCAGTAGGTCTGGTGCTCTGTCCCTTAGTAGTCATCACTGGAGAAGGCATGTGGTACAGAGAAAGCAGTGTGTTTTCTCTTGGGAGCTTTCTAGCAAAACATTCAGAAAAGATTTTCTTTCTACGTTGGCTAATGCAAGACCACAGCACTCTGAATATCATTTTGGTAGTCATCTTAGCTAGCACAAAGAAAGTGGTGAAGAAAGAAGAGATGAATAAGAAAGGGAGGGATAAAAGAAGACAGAGTGGGGAAGATGGAAGGGAGGAGAGAAAGTGAGAAATATAGTCCCTTATAATTCTTTCTTATATGTCTAAAAAATTCATTTAACTATACCTGAATGTACAGTGCTGCAAGTATTATATCCTAAAGTATTAAAATAACAGAGTTGGGAAGAAGTGAGACTAAACTCCCAAATTTTCATTACAAATATTCAGTTGTATAATGTTTGAGAAAAGAGAAATTAGGGCTCACAGTACCAAAGGTCACCCTATTGAAAACTAGTACAGTCCCTATTCAGAAATGTTTATAGCATCATCTTTTAAAATAAAGGAGACATATGCTCTCTAAACTAGATGTTCAACATTGGGAATATATACATATGTATATATGAATAAATACACATATATATCCCAGTAAAAAGCATGAGCATGAAATAAAAAATGTTCTTCACAGTAAAATTAATAAATAAGCACATAATGAAATACTATACATAAATTAAAAAGTGAATGACCTATAAATATTTAATAGGATGACAATCTTACTACCATAATGCAAAGTGACAAGATCTAGGCAAGGAAACACAAAAAACATAATAGCACAAAAAAACCTGAAATGTGTAAATTTGAATTACTGGGTAAAATACCAAAGAAAGCAAAAGTATGAGCCTATAAAAAGATAAAAATAGTTTTGAGAAAAGGAAGTAACATGAGGACTTTGTGCTACTAACCCGAAAGTGCTGGGTTTGGAATGGCAGGGAATAGTTTGGGCATTAGACTTGATTATTCAACTGGATTATATTTGCATGTGTGCCATATTTCACAGTAAAAACCAGAAAGCAAAACTATCCATTGTAATAATCAAATGGATTTGTCTCAGGTTGCAAGGCATATTCAAGATAGAAACCCCATCACTATAATTTACCACAAAAAGAGTGAAGAGATAGCTCAGCTGATGAGGTTGTCTGATGTGCAAGTACAAGGCACAGAGCTTGGATGCTAGCACCTATATAAACACCACAAGAGCGGCTGCCTGTGTGCTGGAACACCAGTGCTACGAGGTTGGAGGCACAAGGACCAATGTGACTTGCTGGGTGTACCCTAGCCCCAGGTCTACCGAGAGAATGATAATGGAGTCCATTGAATACCCTAATGCACATTTGTACACAGGCACATACATGTGCACATACACCACACTCACATGCATACACACACACACACACACACACACACACACACACACACACACACACTGTAAAATTTTTAAAAGGTACAGAGAAAAAACTTATATATTTCAATAGACACAGAAAACAGTCTCTCAATTTCCACAGTCACAAATAATTTGAATAAAATTTATACTAGTGAAATTATTTTTTTAAAGTATAAGGAAAAATTAAACATTATTTTCAATGGAGAAACATTAATTTCCTTTAAAAAATACACAAAATCATGGCAGTCTTTACCATCACAATGTTTAATAGGAAACTGAAAGCTTGTCTAATATATTAAAAATCAACAAACAAACAAAAACCAAAAACCTAGATTACTTAAAAAAATAAGAGAATGGAAGAGAGGACATAAATTTCTGGTGGATGAGACAAACATCTCTTTAGGAAAGTCAATTAACAAAACAAGAGTATTGTTTCTATGTATTGTTGGATAAAGATCTATTTACAAAGCAAATAACACTTTTATTTTACATCAACATTAGCCAATGTGGAAAAGTAATTTCAACAGCAACACAAAATATAAAACATGTATTAATTTTGTTATCACCTGTAAAGAACACAAAAAAATATGAAAGAAAGGAATGGAACATTTTGTGGTCTTAATTGGGATGAGCAGATAATAGTTTAATTTCCCTGAAACAATAAATTCTATGTATTGAAAGCAAAATTTCATTTGGACAATTTTAGAACTCATTTTGTGGTACTTTGAATAAGAAATATCCCCTATAGGCTCAGGTTTACAAATACGTTGCCCCCAGTGGGGGTGCTGTTTGAGGATGTGGTTGGTTTTCTTATTTGAGCAGAAAACTCTTCTCCTTGTACCTGATATGCAGTTATTGATGTTGCAACTTTTTTTTAATTGACATTTGTCCATTAGGACAGCAATCTTCTTTCCATTTGCAAGGCCAGTAAAATACCCTTGCATTTTACCTCAAAGTATATTAATTCTCTAGTCCTGCATTGTAACTTAGTCAGAAGAAATCTTGATATTCTCCCTCTTCCACAAAATATCACCCAGGCTCACTGTATTGATGACATTATGCTGATTGGACCAAGTGAATAGAAGGTAGCAACCATTCTGGACTTGTTAAAGAGTATGTGTATCAAAGATTGGGAAATTTTTTAATGAAAATTCTTTTTCTCAGAAAACATCCTAGGAATCCAATGAAATGGGGCATAAGGTGATATTCCTTCTGTGCCCTCACACCAAGAAGACAAACAACACTCATCATCTGTTTAGATTATTTCTTTTTGAAATAGAATGCTCCCATTATATTTCAAGTAGAGTCTTGGTTACTCTACTTGAAAGGTAAAACTAGAAATGAAAGAGAAATAGCTTCATGATAGCTATGGGAAAGGACATTTGAAAAAAAAATACTCAAAAGGAAAATTATTAAGAAAAATAGTATATTTCATAAAATAAAAATATTGTTTTTATTTACTATAGATTTAGGTGGAAAAAAATCACAGTCAACAGATTGGAAATATTGGAGGAGAAAATCTAATTTTTGGTAAAAATGACAAGAGCTTTACATTAGATTATTATGAGATGCTGGCTAATGAACAACAGCAACAAAAATAAAAGTCCAGCAAGTCAATTAAGAATTAAGACAAAGATAAAAGACACCAAATAACTGGAAGGTGATATCTGTCTTTTTCATTACATCCTGCCTCCTAAAAACATTGAAACCAATGACATAATATTTAAATGCATGGAGAAAGAGATATGGAAATTAAAACACTGTCGTCACTTTTATTCATTTCATTAACAAAAATTAAAGAGCAGGATCATACAGGATTCGGCCACTAATGCAGAGTCTCTCACTGAATTCTTCAGATCTTGTGACTGCTACAGCCATTCTGGGGCAGAACATTCGTGAATTCAGATTGTGCACAGACTATGACAATCAATGTCATCCTGGGCACAGATTTCAGATGTGTTCTTACTCAAACACAAAAGGACTCAATAGATGTTCATTGGTGTGTTTTTATGTTAGTAAAGAATTAGAGGTTATGGAAATGAAGTGGAGTTTCATACTTTAGATTACTGTAAATCACAGAGGCAAACAGACTGTAGCCTAGATGATATTTAAACACATTTCTTAGGAAAGATAAGAAGAAACAGAAAGAATTCTCTTGTTTTTCAAGAAGATACCCGGGCAACAAATAATGCAATGATTACAAGTGGAGGGAGAGATTTGACAATAGAAAGTGGGGGAAAAGAGAGTAACTAGGTAGGTGGGTGACTAAACCCATGCTGGTGGTGAGAAGCCATACTGAGGAGCTCAATGAAGTCAGACCTTTGGCACTGAGGTCATGGAAAGTAGATAACATCAGTGAGATGTTATCCAAGAGCAACATGGACCCAGACTTTACTAGTAATAGCAGAACTTCTTTAGTTGTCTACTTTGGAAACTGCTAAAATATATGACATTTGGGGTGTTATTATCATAATGAGGCCTCAGAGAAAATTAGCACATATTAATAAAGTAGAAGACACCAGAAGATCAAGAGGTATAGAAATTGGACTAGGATTAGACATTCTATCCTCCAGTCTCAAACTGAAATGGATATATTGTAGCCATGTGTTGTTTTTGATTAGAAATTCTAGACTCATTTATTATTTCAAGCATTAGGAAGGAACTTGTTGATGAACATTCTTCTTAATTCTCTAGACTACGGTGTCATAGACATATTGGCATGGATTACATATTTTAAAAAGCAGCATAAGCTTCATCATCTGTACAATTATGGGAGTGCCATGGCTGTCCTGCACAGTGGAGCTGAGAATAGTATCTTTCAGAAACATTTGGTTCTGGATAATCCTTCCACATCTGAAGATGAATAACCAAAAAAAAAAAAAAAAAAGACTGGGGAGATTACTCAGTTGGTAACTTGCTTCTGTGTAACAGTGGGGTCTTGACTTTGGATCCACTGGGCCCAAGGATAAGTCAGGCACATGTGGAACCCCAGAGCTGGAGGAAATGTGGGAGGGGGAAGATGAGAACCTAGGGCTTGCTGCCAAGTTTGTCTTGCTGAATCTAATCGGTGAGCTCAAGATTCAGAGAGAGACTGTAAAGTTGACAGTGATAGGATATACCTGATGTTGACCTCTGGCACCCACACCTATGGGAGGCATGTGCACATACAACATACGTCTGCACAGATATGCACTTGCACCCAGGCACAGCTCCAGCACACCCCAAAGCCTGTACTCCCAGAAAATAATAAAAAGAAACTTACCAAAAAAAAAAAAAAATCCTGCAACTTCCTGCGGAGGAAAGAGGCCATTGGATGAAAGATTGTAAAAGATCAGCCATCTAAAAAATTATTTAGTCAAGGAGCACAAGACAGTCATTGATAAAAAGATTATCAAGTGGGTTTTGAACAAGAATTCCTGGAAAGAAGCTGTGTCTGCAAAGAATGGTTGATTGATTAAAGCTTCAGTGATGGTGAGAGGTTGGAATGTTGCTGGTCCAGAGAGTAATTACTGTTTATATGGTGCTATCTTTAGATTCAAATAGCAATTCCTTGCCCACTGCTGTGTTGGAGCTAACATTCCATGACTAGCAAATGCAGTCAAACTAGACATCTTCTGCCTAGCAGATAAAAACCTTTAGGAATGTATTAACAAACTCTCTTTCCACCAATCAAAGGGTTAAAACTTTGTGGAGAAGAGTTCTCTTCATGCTATTGTAACCATCCTGATGCAGTCACCAATGTAAACAGTTGGTAATGCAAGTTAGGATGGAAACTGAGTTATAGAACTTTAAACTCATAGAGATAGTTAGACAACAGAATATTAATATCAGTTGCCAAATACCTATGGACTGGATATTGGGAATGTATGTTATACTCTATAATTTTCATAATTGTGGCCTAGTTGTTCTTATTGTTTTGTATTGTGTTTACTGTTATAAGAAAAAGAGCCATTTATGGGACTAAAAGGGGGAGCTGTTGGGGAGAAAAAAGATATACCTTAAATTAAAAACCAACAATAATAACAAAAAAAAGGAGATAGGGTGAAAGGGGAAGAGGGTAGGAGAGGAGGACCAGGAGGAGGAGGGAGGGAACTTTGACTGAAATGTAACTTGAAGAAGTAAATAAATGTTAAAATAAATAAATAAAATTATGAATTTTCATTAAAAAAAGGGTCTTTATTTATAACCCTCTTTGCTCTGTTACTTTAAAAACTTTATGAAACTGCTTCCGAGTTAGGACATAGAATTTGGGGACACCTGAGCCATGGTCCCTCATATTTACCTCAAGAATAAACTCTTACCACTTTTGAAGTGAGGGTTATGTTTTTATATCAATAAGATAAATTCACAAATTCTATGAAACAGAACAGAAGTAGCCAAAAGGCAATAGGCTATCAGAAACAACAAACAAATAAACAAAAAAAACCCAGAAGAGCTGTCGTTTTAAAAAGCTCTGCTAAAACTACAATAACAAAAAGTACAAAACTAAAACATCCTACTTTAGAAATAATCACATTGATATTATAGAAATTTAAATCAGTTAAAGGAAAAAAAAAAACACTACAGAATCTTTCAGTGAACTTTACAAACATAAAACACAGGGTCAGCCTAAATTTTCCTAATGTTTCTGATCAGGTGGAACAAAGGAAAACAAATTTCAAGGAATTGTCAGAGCAACAGTGAAAACAGCCCCCGCCGCCCCAAAGGAGAAGAGGATGTGGTGATAAACCTTTTGCTACCAGGAGACTAAGCAGGGGTGTGTTCTTAGAGCAGATCAGGGGTGTGCTCTTAGAGCAGTTTCCATTCTTTTAAAATGCTTAGCAGCGTCTTTGCAGAAATTGTTGTCAAAGGAAACAAATGTGAAGCTGCTAGCTTTCTTTTCCTTCGTGATTTGGAAAGTTAAGAAGGCTGTGTTTCCGATGTGTAACACTGTTCCCAAATCTTCACAATTTCACCAAGCATTTTATCCCAAGCAGTTTATAACAGGCCTGGTTGTTATCCAGAAAAATATAAGAAAAAGTTTTATTAGCTGTAAATAGACTTAACAGTGTGCCTTAAGAGGAAATCATTAGTCAATGACATATTTTAGATGACTAAAATATAAAGATACATCATTCACAGGTGAGAAACATGAGAAATGCAGACAATTCTTTTTTTTTTTTTTCTGCCCTCTGAATGTCAGTCAGCATGGTACACTGGTGAGTTGTGGCTTCACAGCTCATATCTCAGTATTAAGCCTGGCTTCTGTGATGGTTACAAAGACAGTAGCTGTTTCAGTAATTCTAAAAAAGTGTTACTATGAATAGGAATTGAATTAATATGTGTAAGTGTTTAGGAAAATGTCTTCTGTACAGTAGGGGTTCAGTGGTATGCATGCTTGGTGATTATTTGATTAGAGTCAGGCAAAACACTGTAGGAAGATTTTCTCTCTATACTTAGGCCAATAATCCAGGTTTATCCTCTTAATGAGGTGATAAAGTAAAATCAAACAGCAATAATACTAATAACAGTTCCATATTTATTTGTTACCACATGCAACAATTTTCTATCTATTCATTTTACCCTCATCTAATTTGAGCAATAAATATTATTATTTACATTTTTTCAGATAGGAAAAATAAGATCAGAGATAAGTGACCACCAAAACTCCTGGGGCTCTCAAGTGTTAGTTGAGATTTGAACAGTGTCCTCTGTTAATTCAATACTAGTTCATTGAGGTTAATCATTTGTTCTACATAAGATTTGAGGTAACCAGTATAATCTCATGGTATACTTCTTTTTTTCTTCAAATATCCTTACAAAATTAAAATCACATAAAGTGGTATACAGTTCTGGGGCAGGCTAGGTTCAGGGGAAAAGGCATTTCAACATCCTACCACGAAACAATTCAATCCAGGTCATCTCTGATGTTGCCACCTCACCTCATGACCGAGTGATCCGACCCAGACTTTGTGAGTACTTTGGTCTTAGCTTGCTTTCTATTACTATGACAGAGAGCATGGCCATAGGTAACTTGGGGAGTAAAGGGTTTCTTACTTGGCTTACACCTTCTAGTCACTTTTCATCATGATGGGAGAGTCAGGGTAGGAACTTGGAGGCAGGAACAAAATCCAAGGTCATGGAAATATGCTGCTTATGGACTTGTGTGAGGCTAAAGTAATGTAAAAATTTTAAATTACTGTGCTTAAGAGATCTATAAAACAAAAATGTCTCTAACTTGTAAGCCCTACTTGTCCAAGGACAGATAACTTCCTGGAAAGCTGGGGGCTGTTGTTCATGTAAGATAACAAGCCACACATTTTCCTGTTTTTGCTTCTGTAAACAAGTTTGGTTGTCCTAATTGCACTGTATGTGCTTGATCACATGTATCCTGGATGTATGTAGGCAGGAAGTATGTGAGGATGTATGCTTACCCCAATTGGATGAAGGTGGGAATTATGTAGCCTTGTGGGATTTGCCTTTATAAACAACCTACTGATGCAATTTGTGGTCATCATTTGGGAATTTCAGGTATGGACCTGGCCAGTGTCCATCATTCTGGTCAGTATTTAATAAAGCTTTCTTCAAATTCAGCTCAAAATGGTGGTAGTGGTCCTATTCTCACCCAGTGGGATTGCTACTTACTACTCCTCATGGCTTACCCAACTTGTTTTTCCATACTACCTCGGACCATCTTTGCAGGAACGGCACCACCCACAGTGGGCTAGGATCTTCTATACCTATATAGTCATTAATCAGGAAAATGCACCACAGACTTACCCACAGGACAATCTAATGAAAGAATTTTTCTAATTAACACTCCTTCCCAGATTAGCTTGTGTCAAGTTGACAAAGAATCAGCCTGCACAGCTTCTTACTCTGCCATCATATCTATTCTTCACACATCTGTCTCTTTGAGCAGACAGATACAGTGCCTGATGTTTAAAAAATGCATGAGGAATGGGTATTGTAATGTCAGCTAGGGACGATTCATAATAGTTTTTACATAGTTCATCAGTAGCCATTTTAGACACGTATACTATATGAACGAATGGTAAAACTATAGTAGAGAAATGGAAAGATCATCTTATTTAAATAAGTTTCACCCAACATTAATAGAGATAAGGATATTTAAATGAAATCATGCATATAACTAGTCTTAGAATGTATTTATAGTTACAATGAATTAATGTACAAGAAGAAACTGAAGGCAGGAGGGCAAGGAAGAAAGAAGGAAGTCAGGAAGGCAGGCAAGAAGGAAGGAAGGACAGGAGAAAGAACAAAGAATAGAGGAAGAGAGCGAATGAGATGAAAATATATGCCAAGAACTATGGTCAGTCAATAAAGAATGCTAATTTTCCTTTTCTCACAAAACTTCATGGATGCAAAGGATTTGAAATGTACAAATAAAAGTCTGAGACCACATTGGGTATGTAGTCTATGTTAGTATTCCTAGCATGTTGATGGGGGCAGAAGGATCAGGAGTTCAAGACCAGCCTTAGCTATATTAGACGATGTCTCAACACTCCTTTGCACCCAGCCAAAAGGAAAGACCTGACACCCAAACAAGTTGCAAACTTCTTAGTGATGTGGTGAACCAATGGGAGACTTTGGTTTTGCTCTCCTTGTGTATTTCCTATGTACCTTGAATGGCAGAAAATCCAATATCCACTGTCCCGAGGGGAGAAAAATATGTGCGTTGTTGCCCAAATGGTAACGATGCTGAGCTTGCGCTCGTGTTCACAGCGCCGTTCACGTCTTTTTCTGCACATCAGTGTTTTAGGCGGCTGGAATGGAGTTGCAGATGAAGTGTGAGTCTGTTTCTATCAGCACTCTCACAGCTCTAGATTTACTACTTCCAGGGAGAAACAAAGTCATTTGCATAGCTGAGACATGTTGCTAGGAAGTGTAGTGTGTGTGTGTGTGTGTGTGTGTGTGTGTGTGTGTGTGTGTGTCCTGATGGACGCTAAAGAAATTGTCTTTTTATACATATTTAAAATTAGGGTTTGACCCCAGCACTAATTCCTGGGAATCCTTTAAGTCTGTCGTTTTCTTGAGATCAAAGGGGCTATTTATTCCAGGATAGCACCTGTTGCTGTCCATTGGGGGAAGCAGCCGTCTCCCTTCCCTGGATTATCTGGATTGACTGTGGGTACTGTGTACATTTATTAATACCTTAGGGCACTTTGCTTGCTTTATATGATGTACCACTAAGTTATGAATTCACATGAACAAATACATTTCTGAGTGAGAAACACAGATGGAATCTAGTAAAGGAGGCTCGCAAACCCTCAAGAACTTAACTTCAGGAAAGTTGTATATTTTCATGGACTTGCTATTATTCATTCAGAAATCACCCTTGCATGTCACGGCAGTGCACATATGGTGTGTTAGAGAACACTTTGAATGACATTCATTGGAATACACTGAGATTTTCATCTTTCTCCCTGTGTTTGTATTGTGGGGAGTTTAGATTGCAGATTCTTGTAAAGTTGGAAACCTGAACTTTGGAAACAAACCCAGACATGCCATTCATGCCTTGTTTATTGCTTTTTAAAGGTTAACAGAAGTTCAGTTGCCCATGTTTGAGTACACATAAGATGAACCTAAAGTCTTCCAAAATCAAAAGATTAACTTTCAGCAATAGTTTTAGGTAATTTTGAGTGCTTGTTTAGATAATGAAACTATTCTGAAACATTACGAGGCTCTGTCAAGTATTCTTAAAGAGCTGGAAAACAAATCTGTCAGATATTAATATGTTATACAAATCTATTGGAAAATGACACTAGATTTTTTTACATTTCAATAAGATTCTCAAGAATATTAAAGCTATACCAAAAATTCTTCAGGGACATAATGAGTGTAAAGAATTTATAGACAAAAGGAATTTTTTTCCATTAGAGAAAATGACTCTGGCATTCCATTAAGGAAAGAATGAAACACAGGATCTGAAATATTTGTGGCTCCAAATCTGTACCTCGAGTTACAGGTTAAACCTCCTGAGAACAATTTTGGTGTTTACTATGCTGTTTGTCAAAGCCAATCTCAGGGGACCCATGGTATAGACTTATGAATCATGCAGGACAAAGTGTACCTCCAACAAGAAAAGAAAGTGTGGATTGATAACATGCATTTTTCCTAGCTAAAATTCCACCTCATAGTTTTTTTTTTTTTTTTTTTTGGTTTTTGTTTCTTATGGCGACAACGGATAAAAAACTGACAGGGACATCAGCCTCAGAATGAAGAGTGTGGGCTTCCTAGGAGTCTGGGCTCAGAAACCCCCACATCATGGAGTAGCATGCTGAATTACTTGCCTCCAGCAATTTGCTAATGGAATTTCCTTCCCTTTTGTTTCCTAGTGCTCAGTGATTTCTGGACACTGGTCTATCAGGTTACTGACCACCTGACTCAGCTTGGCTCCTTAATGAACACTCTGTCTGTCCTCTGCTGGATATTTAACACACAGCTCTGCTTTAAAAACAGAAAACAATTCATTATCACCATTCTCACTTATGATAATAATGACAGTATAATTTGAGAACAGTTTTCAATTTTGGGAAAACATACATACATACACACACACACACACACACACACACACACACACACACACACACACACA
>CAJQZJ010033496.1:1077873-1129749 GCA_907164525.1 Lophiomys imhausi | reverse complement strand
ACACACACACACACACACACACACACACACACACACACACACACACAAAAGCCAAAATGAAAGGGATGCTAGAGGGTTCAAATTTATTCCAAGTCTAGAAATAAGGGATTAGGCTTCAAGGTCAGTACCAGCTTTATTTATATTCTATGATTCATGCATGTTGGGACCTTAGAAAAACAGTCTTACCATTAAGTTTTAGCTCTTTCTATATATGTGCATGTATATAAGTTAGGAGGTTTCTGCAGTAGTAGGTTGCAATCTGACATTTTCAAAGGTCCTTAGCATTAGTTTTCCCTCTACATACTGCCTCCTCTCACCCTCTTTCCAATGCCTCATCTCAGGTAACCCTTTCTGTTTTATTATTTTCCTTACCATGTGCATTCTGTCCCCTTTTCATGATTCTGGGCATTTCTAAGACTGCTGTTGAAGGAGAAAATAATCAATAGTTTTATCAATCTGTGAGCTACAGTAATGAATAGTCTGGCAAGATATGCTCACCAGTGCAATAGTGGCATTGACATTCTAGGAGTGAACAATCACTTTCTGACTTCATTTAAGACCTGTTGAATATGATACAACTTATGCTTGGCATTATTATTAGGACCCCAATCCTGTGGTTGACAAGGTGATGGGACTCAAGGAATGACTTAAATACTGTTATACTTTTAAATGGCAAAACTATAAGATGTACTATAAATTCTTATTTTTATGCCTATAGACTAGTGTATCAATTTTCATAAGAGATCCTTATGTTTACAATAAATGACAGGAAACACAGACACACACAGTCAATATGCAGAGGATAAGAATTTTCAAAGTATTTATATAAAATCCCTCCTGCCAAGGCTCAGGGATCATCAAGGAAGATTGATTGATTGTCAGAAAGATTGTAACAATCAGAGGTGGGGGACTTCTGCAGCAAAAAAAATTCAATAAATAAAAATAAAAAAAATTGATGGGTATAACAGGACCACCCATGGACTTACAACAGCTGAGACTGTATATATATATATATATATATATATATATATATAAGTTGTGCACAATATCAAGCCATACAAAAATTCCAGCAAATAACTGGGAGGGGCATATGATCTGTCTCCACTGGCTGGAGCTATTGGCAACTGAGGGCTGCTGGGAGACATACTCAATGGAAGACAACCACCATGCTCCAGTAGAGGATCCTACACCCCTGTACAGACAGACCACACTACATGGATTCAGTATAGTATTTTACATTTTAAAAAGTGTACATACATTTATGAGGATAATTTGGTAATGGGCATAGGAGAGGATTGGGAGAAGAGTGAGAATGATGAGTGTATTTTATTAAAACATATTAAGCACCTATGTGAAATTCTCAAACATTAATAACAAATATTTAAGTGAGAACAAAAGTTTCTATCTTTGAAGTCAAATCAAAGAAGAACATTAAAATATATTTCCTGAGGCAGGCTTGATGGTGCACGCCTTTAATCCTAGCACTTGGGAGGCAGGGCCAGGCCAATCTCTTAGTTTGAGGCCAGCCTAGGCTACAAAGTAAGTTTCAGGACTTCCAGGGGTACACAAAGAAATCTTGTCTTGAAAAACTGGCAAAGCAAAGCAAAGCAAAACAAAACAAAAAAATATTTCCAATATTGCCGCATGATTTAGTCCTTTAGCTTACATTTTTTTCTGACTAGACATAATTTATGAGAACCATGATTTACCATTTATATGTGACAACCTGGTACTAATTTTCTCTACAAATAAAGTTGTTAGAGAAACTTAGAGCTAAAGTAGTAGAGATGCCATACCATACATTTCTGAAATATATTTTAATTTCTTCCTTATAGGAGTTCTTTGAAGCTGTAATGAAATAATGTGTGTGAATACACCTACTTTGATACTTAACTTTCTAATTATATGCAAAATTTAAAACAATGCCTTTCCTATAAGAAATAAACTAGATTGAGAAAAAAATCAAAATGATTTATGTTTGTGTTACATACAATGTGCTTCCTTTTGCTTGTAGAAGTGACTGCTTGAAATTATATTCTATCATGAAACCAGAGCGTAGATACTTTCATGGTTTACTAAATGAAAATTGCAATACAAATCATGGGATACCTCTCTACCAGTAATTGGTCAGGGAGGTCCCAGAGGTTTCTAAAACAACACAGGTTATTGTTTTTTACCTCGGTTGTCCATTATTACATGGTAAGATCCTATTGCTTTAAGAAACCATGCACTTTGCCTGCAAGGCATAAAAAAGTCCTTAAATCAACTGAGAAACTTCTTTTCTACTGGCTAGCTTTCATAGTGCTTAAGGTGCTATGCAAGTCATTTGCAGAGAAAAAAGATCAATGTTATTACTGAGTGCTGGACATTGTATGCTGTAATACTGACATGCTAGACAGTAAGTACCCATTGATACAACAGATGCATATGTTATGCAATAACCAACTAGTTTTTGATTGGACTTGAAGCTTGCTCTACAGATAGGAATATAATGCCCAGTGTTATACTCCTATTAAAACACCAGTGGCTAGTGAGTATATAGGCCCTAGGGTAGGATCCGATATTGCTTTTTTCTCAATGATCCTACTTTCAAATTGATTTCTAAATACCTATGTTTATTCTCATAGAGCTGGATGCTTTCAACTTTGGTCAGAGAACCTCCTTTTTACAGTAGTTAGTAGTCAATGTAGTTAAAAAGCTGGTCAAAGTGCTGAGAATCAGAGACATTTTTGTCAGTATCTTATCTGAATATTATAGAAGAGAAGGCAGAAGGAAAGTTGGAGCTGGAAGATGGGGAAGAATGCTGAGAAGTGGTGTCCTACGAACATGACATAGCTGTTGCCTTCATGAACTTATAGGCAGCTGTGCTCTCCTTAGTAAGAACTGCAAAAGGTCAAGCTAGCCAAAATTCCAGAATAAATGGAGCAGGTGCTCCCTAGGTCCCTCCCCTTACTGTGGAGTTGATATCTGCTGGGCAAGAGAGAATAATTCCTTCTGAGAATGTTCTCAATGGTAGGCTTACCGTGCACATTTGTAAAGCACTAACCTGACCTAGTGGGTTGTCCAAAAATAAAATACGAAGACATAGAAGTGAGAGGTTACTTTCCTCGAGAATATACAGGAACAATTGAAGGAGGAAAAATGGTAGAGTAGATATGGACATATATCATTGAATACATGCATGAAAATCTTGTGAGCAAAGAAAAACTGTGATTTAAAATCTTAATTTAAATGAAAGTTAAAGTCTATGTAAGAAAGTTGTAATTCAACAGGGAGAGAAAAGAAAGCAGGTCCATAAGCTAAGTGCAGTGAAATGTGTGTTTCAGAATGACACCAAGCCACTAGTTGAAATGATTTCACAATGTAAAGGGTGGAAGAGAAATTTAAAAAATATTACTGAATACTTGTTAAATTCAACATGTGCTCTGGTTGACTTAGTTTTGAATGATATTTAATTGAAATGCATGTGTCTCAACTATGCATTTTTTTAAAAATAACATGGATTTTTCTTGTTCTCTTCAAAACTCCACAAGTAAGCTTTTTAAAGCCCAACCTGTATAGATTTAAAATTTTCATTTATTTTCCACTATCCACAGCGCACATAAAGCCGTCTTCTCTGTTCTCACAAAACTGACCTTTTCTTTTAAATAAATGCTTTGCAGCAATTCAATCTTAAATCAGCATTTTAATAACAGTAAATGGTTCTCCAACATTTGTTCCATGGACTTCAAATATGACATTTAAGTATAATTCTTACCTTTTATTTTTAAAAGAATGAAATGCCAACTAAAGGAAGAGAACAGAAAGGCAAACACCAGGAGCCCATGAGGTGCTCAGCAGGCAAAGTTGCTTAGCATACAAGTTTAGTGACCTGAGTTCGATCCCCGAAACCAACATGGTGGACAGATAAAACTAAATCCTGCAATTTGTTCTCTGGCATCCACATGTGTGCTGTGACATAACACACACACACACACACACACACACACACACACACACACACTTTAAAAGAAAAACAAAGACCAATACCAAAAATTAAAAGCAAATGGAACAAAATAACAAGACCCTAATGAAATTCCAGAAATGTCTCTTCATTGACATCAATTCATTTTTTTATTGAAAACGGGAAAAAAATTTACAAAATGACTTCATCGTTTCAATCTTGTTGACAGAATCTTTTGTTTTGTTTTTTAACCTTTGTTAGATTATTAACTAATATCTAGCAATTAGCAGGAACTTGGACTATAAATAAAACAAATATTATTCAATTTTCTTATAGTTTTCAAAGCACTCAGAACTCCTTATATACTCAGAAATACATTTTGGTAAGTATTCAAAACAAGTCATAGGCAGTAAACACGCTCTGACTCCTGGTGTGGAATCTAGTGGAGAAGTGACATAACTGGATGGAAAGCCCACCAAGGCTAGCGTGTTATCCTACTGATCTGGATTATCAATTAACCACACTTGAAAAGGTCAAGGCACAACATGTTCTATCACACTATAATGTGTCATTGAGAAAATCTCTTTGATGTGGTAAAACTTTCTTTATATGTGTACAAATTAGTTTTTTTTTTCCTAGTGTGTTTTCACTGAGCTCCTCAATACTTGTTGGCATTGCCTTATTCTAATAATATTGTGGTTAGGAATAAATAAAATGGTCAAAACTAGTCTAACTGGTGGCAGACAAAAGTCACCTTTTTTTTTTCTTTTGTGTATTTATGTGTGGTGTAGTTTATACAGGTATACCTGTTTATGTGGGTGTCAACGCTTATGTAAAGGTCAGACATCAATGTAGAGCAAGACACAGAGTATTTTCCATTTCACTTTTTGAAGAAGGGTCCCTCAGTGAATCTGGAAACCATGAATTTGGCAATACTAGCTAGGCAGTAAGTTCCAGGGACACCTGTCTCGCTTTCCCATTGCTAGGAACACAGATTCATGTCACCATGGCCAGCCTCTTGTGCTGAAAATATTAACTCAGGTCCCCATGTTTGTGAAGCAAGAAATTTACAGGGTGAGCTATCTCCATAGATCCTCTTTATAGTTTTCACTACAACATGAGCTTTTCATTGAATTATTCTTAAAGAAAAATTGGTAAAAATAAAATGCCTTGTTAGGAATAACAACTGATGATGCTTTTATGAATACGAAAGAAAATCTGATGTCAGGAGAGAATTAAGGCATTTTCTTGAAATGATCTCAGGACATTCTCAGAGTGCTGTTTACTGTGTCTTCCTGTCATTCTTTTGTGTTCAGGATAAAAGTTACTTATTTTACAGACTTTCTGCATTTCATCTTGACCTCAGTCTAAAGGCCATTTATTGCGTGAGAGCAAATGGTTCATAGAATCCAACTTTATATCAGTGAGTGCTGTTTGTGTGTCTGAAACTCAGATTCAAAGAACACTATTGTAAAACTTTAAAATGGACATTATCCACTGTAAGTATGTTTTGAAACAATGGGACTCTGGCCTGGAAAGGAAGTTCACTGGTTAAGAGCACTTGTTGCTCTTGCAGTGTTCCTGGGTGCGGTTTCCATCACCCACATGGCAGTGCACATTGCCTGTCACTCCAGTGACAGAGATCAAATGCCTCTCTGATCTCCATGGGTGACTGCATACATACATGTATGCACGTGGTACGCAGGCATGCCTTTGGGCACACACATGTACACATAAAATTAGATAAATATTTTTAAATACTTTGCTATAATAAACATTCAGTAGATGTGTGTTCTGCTTAATATAGAACATCAATTAAAATTGTAAATCTGTTTAAAACCTGTTCTGTTAGCAGTAATTGACACCTTAAAAACAAATAGTACACTAAAACTCTAGCTGTTCTTTTAAAAGTGAAATTATTGATTTTCCAACTGAATAGCAAATAATTTCTAAGCTTTAAACTATAATTAGTATAATGTAATGAGGACAAGCTCATCAAATTTATTTCAGGAGAAAACATGGACAGCTACCATGGATCCCTACCTCAAAAGAAAAATTACAGCATGTAAAGAAAACCTGCAAATTTGAAGGCTATGCTTCTTCTTCAGATGCATCAAGTTTAATTCTTTTAGACAGGACATCATAATATCATCTTGACTGGCTTCAAACTCAGAGATCTACCTGCCCCTGTCTCCCAAATGCTGGAATCAATGGCATACACCACCATGCCTGACTTCAAGTGCATCAATTTATAAAAGTTATTCAGATTATTTGGAAATACAAGATCAAGCATCAGACTGACAGAAATTAATACAAAATAATCCAACTGTTCTGCAACATTCAAAACACTCTGTTGGATAAGAAAATTCCAGAAACACAAACAAGCAATGGCAAAATCCATCTTCCCTCTAATTTCCCAGCTACTAGACTAATTCCAGAAAGAGACACAAGCATTTCAGAAAATTACCTGTCACTCTTGTCATAGAGCACATTTGTAGCTGTGAGTTTAACTGCTTCCTTTCTACGTGGTCTTAGTCTACTCTTTTCTGACTGGGGTAGTTTGATTGAGGAATGCCCCCCACAGGCCCAAGCCTTTTTGAACTTGGTCCCTACTAGGTGTCACTGCTGGGAATGTGGTACAGATTTATTGGATGAAGGACATCACTGGGCATGTGCTTTGGGAATTAATAGCCTCACCTACTTTCAGTTTTGGTTCTGTTTCTTGTTTGTGATTGAAGATGTGATATCTCAGCTTTCTGCTCCAGTCTCCTTGATGTCCATGCCATTCCACCACAATGGACTCTCATTCCTCTGAAGCCACAAGTAAAATTGACTCTACAAGTGGATTTGGTCCTGGTTTTAACCACAGCAGAAAAGTAAGTAATAAAGGAACCTTGATTTCATTGTGCCATTTAATTAATTTATCTAAGATAAAAATGTGAAATGTGTCTGAAAATCATTTTACAAATCTTGGGTGCAAGGATAAAGTACCACATAAAATCTTTTAAAATTTAAAAATTTATTTATCTATCTATTTTGTTTTTTCAAGACAGGCTTCTCTATGTAGTCCTAACCATCCTGGAACTCACTTTGTGGATCAGGCTGGCCTCAAACCCAGAGATTTGCCTACTTCTGCTTCCTGAGTGCTGGGCTTAGAGGCATGCACCATCACCACCTGGCTTTTTTTTTTTTAACTTATATTCTTGAGTTTCATTTTCTTAATGTGGAATAAATGAAATTACTTGTTTGATACTTCAATATTTTCAACATTATTTACTTAGGGGTTATTTCATTTGGCCTTTGGAAATTATTGAATCAAATTGGATAAAAATTGAGTCTTATCCCATTTAATGCAAACCTTTCCTACAACTTCATTAGGAAAAAAAAAAATCCTTCAACGGAGAGATACTTTTTTTTCCATGTGTAATGAGAAATGCAAAAGGTAAATATGGGCATATTTACCTTAAAAATATTAGGTGTATGATAGATGTTACTTAGACTTTTAAAAGTTATTGAAAGAGCAACTACCTTCCATATGAAGACTATATTAAGTATATGTATGCATATGCAAATTACTACTCATAAGCCACTATTTTGTAGCAGAACTAGATGATTGGATGTTTTATTCAATATTTTTAAAAAAGTCTCTTATATCCGACAGTGAAATCACAACTTATTTTGAAAAAGAATCTGATACTTAACCTTTAATAAATCATTGAGAGACTGTGAGCAAGGTATATGATTACAGGTTATGATAGTGAGTAGCAATCATATGTTCCATTCACGTGGAACTAACTGTGAGCCATGCTTTCTTCTAAGTCCTTGACTTATTTAAATAATTGAATCTTCCAACAATGCTAAGTACTGCAAAGCTGAGAAAGTTGCTTGGGAGTCTACAGGTATTAAGTGATGAAGCTGTGATTGTTTAAACCAGGCTTGTTTAAAGCTGCCTTGCTTAAACCAGGCTGGTCTAGAATCCAGACATCTGCCTGTTTCTTCCTCTAGTATGATGGGATTAATGGACTAAGGGCGTGTGCCAGTACCAGTCTACTCAAATATTTCACTTAAATCCCACATTTTTTCCTCTGTAAAATTGCCTGTTTCAAATAGGCTAAACATTATGTGTGTAACTTTTATATATGGTTTTCTTGATTGTTTAATATTTGTTCTTACTGTTTTTACTGTATGAGTCAAAAATATTAGCTTTATTATTAGACAAAAAGAGGAAGTTGATGGGGTCATGTTATGCATTCTAAATGTTAATTAACCTGCTCCCAGAAGCTTTCTTGCTGTATGTCAAGATATGCTATGTTTACCTTGCTTGTCTATGATTGGTTAAATCAATGCTGACATATGAGATTGGTCAAAGATAGAGGTAGATGTGATTAAGGTGCTTGGACTTCTGAAGTGGAGAGGCTGATGGGTAGAAGAAGAAGGGTAGAAGAAGCCTCCACAAGGAGAAGGAAGTAGAAGCTCCAGAAGAAGGAGAAGAAGTCCAGAGCAGGAAGGAAGGCACACACCATGGGTTAGAGTAAAGAACGTCATTCCACCTGGCCTGGAACTTCAACATAGCATGGGGAATAACACCCCAGGGGATGTATGTATATATGGGGTCATATTTGAGGAATAGAATTAAGGGCTAGCTTAGATGGGCTAAGATTGCACAATCTAGGCCAAGGCTTTTTAACATCCATCAGGTGTCTGTGTGCTCATTTATAATGGTGGGTTAAGGTTCAACAACTGCTGAACAATTAAATATAATATAAATACTGGCAAATAATTTAATTATTTTTTCTACAGTTCTTAGACCACTAAAGGCATAAGCAGTACTAATAAATGAGTGAATAAGGGCCACGATACTGATACTGGCTTTCATGAGCATCATGTTAAAAACATGGGAAAAGCTATTGCTAAAGGTCTCCCATATCAAAATGCTCAGTGCTTCAGTTGTGGAAAATTCAGTCATTTGCAAAGAAATGTGACCAAGTCACTAAAAGCCTCAGATCTCAAAATGCTCTGTGTATAAACTGTGAGAAATATGATACTTTCTGTCAGATAAGTGAGAAATGGGTGTTTGAAAAGAATGGCTAGGCTTTCTGGGGCTTGCAGACAAGGGATACCATTGGAACAATGGTTGGAGTTTCAAGAGAAATATTCAAGGCAAATTCTTGCATTCAGGAAAGAAAATAGGAGGCCTGGTAGCTCAGGGCCCCACAGCAAAAAATACAACCTGTTTCCCTCTTGTCATCCAGGAAATGATAATTAGGTAGAAAAAACACAACTAAATATTGAGGATCTCGTGCACACTACTATATGTAGTGCTGCTCTAGACTTGGCCAGAGATAAATACCTTATGCTATCCCAAAAATTCAATCTCACAAAATACCCACTGGAATTTATGGTCTTTAATCTCAGGGACAGTAGGGTTGATCTTGGGAAGGGGTGGATTAACTTCCCAAGAATTTATTGTGCATCCAGGAATTATAGATCGTGGTTTCAAAAGAGAAATTAAAATTATGGCATATGTAAAAAAAGCAATACAAATTAATACAAGTGATAGAATTTCTCATTGCTTTAATACTGATTCCCAATATTAAAGGTAAAGGTGCTCCATTAGAAAGAACAGGAAGTTTTAGAAGTACTCGAAAATGAGTGCTCTTGCAAACAGTGGTTAAACTAAAATGACAAGTAAATGGTTTTGAATAGAAGGTTTAGTGGATACAGGAGCTAATGCAACTATCTAAAACTTCCCAAGAGTCTTGGAATTCAGAATGGCCACTTCAAAAGATTTATACACAATTTTTAGGAATTGGGAAGTTCTCTCAAATAAAGTGTGTGATAGGTTAAATGTGTGGTGCTGGAGGGTCAGACAGCAAAGTTAAGACCTTATGTTGTTGACATTCCATTAAATTTATGGGTAAGGAATCTTTTAGAACAATGGGGCACTCAGATTAATATTCTTGCAATCCAGAGATAGCTCATGATGAAATTAGGTGTGAAATGGTAGATGCTCCTGGGGAAGGTATTGATATAAGTCAACAAATCAATCCCAGGCTGTGTCAATTATCCAAATACAGGACATCACAGGGATTGAGTTTCCAAATTGATAATGGGGGTCACTGCTGAAATACTTGGGACCTTACCCCTAACATGTAAATGGTTGACTGACAAACCTGTATGGGTAGATCAATGGCCTTTTACTGGGGAAAAATTCTATGCACTCGAGGTACAAGAGCAGCTGGAGGCTCAACATATAGATGAGCATACCAGCCCATAGAATTTCCCTCTTTGTGTTATAAAAAATAAATTAGGAAAATGGAGGATGTTAACATATTTAAGACCACTGAGTAGAGTAATTCAACCAATGGGTCTGTTAAAGCCTGGAATTCCTTTACCTTCTTTATTACCTAAGTCATGGTTGATGATAGTAATTGATTTAAAAGTTGCTTTTTTACAATCCCCTTGCATATTCAGAATAGGGAAAGGGTTGCTATCTTAGTAATATTTGTAATAATGGTAGACCAGTAAAAAGATATCATTAGAAAGTTATTCCACAGGTATTGTTAAATAGTTTAACTTTACTTCAACATTTTGTGCAACAACTGCTAGAACTAATTTGTAGGCAATTTCCTCAATCTACTGTTTATCATTACATGGACAATAATTTGTTGGTTGATACAGATACTTTAAAGAATCATGTGAAGTATGACAGAGTTTTGTCATACTGAGAGTTACAGATTGCTCCTGAAAAAATATAGAGAGGAGATTAGCTATTTGGGTTATAAAATAAGTCAAGAAAAAAAATTCAAGCACAAAGAGTACAGATTTGAAGAGACCAATTGCAAACTCTTAATTATTTTAAAAAAGTAATTGGTTATGGTGTACCATTGGATTAACTACACATGAATTATCTAATTTGCTTCAAATGTTAAAAGGGGATTTAAATGCAGCTGAAGCAGAGAGAGAAAGTTAACTATGGTAGAACAGAGACTGTGAGAGGCATATGTGGGTTGAATAGATCCTAAACATGATTGTATTTTGGTTGTTTTGCCTTCAACTTATTATCTGATTTAAAGGGAAGACAGTGTTATAGAATAGATTTTTCATAGCACACAAACAAAGTAATAAATTAAAAACCTACATACAAAAGGTTTATGATTTAATCATAAAATGTAGAACAAGACTACGTCAATTGTCAGAAACAGATCCAGCCAAATTGTAACATCTTATACTAATGTTGAGATTATGTCATTATGAGTAATCAGTGAAGATTGGCAAAGAGCTTGTAGTAATATTTTGGAGAAATCAACAACAAATATTCTAAAACCAAGCTTTAAAAAAGTTTATAAAAAGAACTAATTGGACTATCCCACATATTGTAAAGGGAATGCCAATTCCTGAAGCACTTACATTCTATATGGATGGAAATAAGTTGGCAATGCAGGCTGTAAGTTAGAAAAAAATAAGCAAAGTAATTGAAAGTTCATATATTTCAGAACAAAAATCAGAGTTATATGTAACCCTTATGGTATTATTAGATTTTCTTGAACCTCTTAATATAATTAATGACTCTCAATATGCAGACAGTGTTGTTTTGCCTATAGAAACTGCTGAATTTATTCCTGATAATTCAGAATTAACTTTGTTATTTATGCAAATACAACAGGCAATCAGAAATAAGAACTATCCATTGTATATCACCCATATTTTCTCTTATACAGTTTTGTCTGGTCCATTGAAACAATGAAATGAAGAAAATGACCAACTATTAACAATAAATGTGTTAGAAGTATCAAAATTTCATGAGAAACGCCATGTTATCAGTAAAGACTTAAAGAAAAAAATTCTATTACTTGGCAACAAACCAAGCACATTATAAGAAATTGTCCTACTTGCTCTTTGTATAACCAAACTCTATTACCTGCTGGAAGTAACCCTAAAGTTCCAAAAAGAAAAAAAAAATGAAATCTGGCAGATAGATGTGTTTCACTTTGCTGAATTTGGGAAATTAGTTTTCATTTGTTTGTTTTGTAGCCCTAATTAGACATTTATTCAAATTGGACATAATTGTACCCTTTTCCTGAGGACAACATTTTCTATTATACGGAATTGCTCCAAGAAATGAAGTTAGTCCTTTAGAGATATAAATTCAAAATGAAACTGGCATGAATTAATGGAAATTATTACATTCAGATTGAAATTGAGAAAGGTAGGTTCATTTTCTTTATAGTGAATTAATATTTACATAAAATGTAAAATTAATATTTGATAAATTTTTATGTAAACATTTACTTGTTAATTCAAGTTACATCTCCATCACAGCCCCCTCCTAGTCACACCCCCCCCCGTCCTCTTCCCCACCCACCTCAATCTTCTGGTATGGGGTGTCTCCACATTTCAGCCCCCCCTCAGTTCATCAGACATAGAGGGTTAAGAACTTCCTCTTGTACTGGGGGCCTACATAGAAGTTCCACTAGAGTGAAATATCCCACTAACAGGTAACAAAATCTATGTTTCTGTTCCTTTGGGTCAGTTGATTGTAGGATAGTTATCCTGTACTATGTGGCTAAAATCGAATTATAAATGAATAATGCATGCCATGTGCATCTTTCTGGGTCTGGGTTAGCTCACTTAGGATGAGCTTTTCGAGTTCCATCCATTTGGTTGCAAATTGTATGATTAACACTAATAGTTTAACAAATTAGACTATAGGACACAACTATAATCATCATACCTAAATTTCTTTATCAGTAAAATTATGTGGCTAGAACACGTTCTATAATTTTTAACATCTAAAAATAATTTTTATCAATTCTTTGAAAATTTTATACCATGTATTTTGCTCATATTTTTCTTCCACCCTTCCCTGTATCTCCTTCCTTCTCTACCCTCATTTTCCTATTTCCACCAACTTTGTATCTTTTTTCATTTTTAAAATAACCCAAAGAGTCTAATGTGTGCATACTTGTAGGTGTGAAGACATTCCCTGGAGTGTGGTCATCCTACCAGAGGATATAACATTAATGAAAGTTGACTTTCCCTCTAATAATAGTTGTCACTTGTCAGTAGTTCCTCAACAAGGGGTGAGACCTCATGACCATTATTTTCCTCTATTCTGGAATTTTTTTTTTCTGCCTTGATCTTGCATAGAACTGTCCTGTTATAGAGAAAACCCCTCACTCTTTTGATATTCATCTATTAACTATGGCTATTACTACCTTTTTGCCTCCTCTTTTAATATGATGCCAGAGCCTTGGGAGAAGGTCCAGATGTCTTACTTAGTGCTGAGTACATCAAAGTCTCATATTCTTTGCCTACTGACCAGTTGTGAGTCATTGTGTTAGCTGCCATATACTAAAAAAAGAACCTTCTCTGATGAGGGTTGTGAAATGAATTATTTTATGACTATAGTAATAAGTCATTAGGAGTTGGTTTAACACTATCATGAATTTAGTAGAATAATAGGGATAGGTTCTCCCCAAGGGAAGGACCTCTCTAGTCACAGGTTCTTTGTCTGAGTAACAGTGCTACACATGGGTTCCATCTCCAGATAAACCCATAAAAGTGGTTGGGTTTTTTTCCATAATAGTTGTGCCAATATTGCATCAAATGAGCATATCTTGTCAGGCTACTTGTTATTAAAGCTCACTCAGTTTATAGTTCAGCAAGATTGACGATTACTTTTCTCCTTCAATACTGTAACAGTACAAAAACTAGATAGTAGTGATGGTGCTTTAAGATGAGTATCAGATTTTATTCTCCAACACGGTATTAACATTAAATTCTGGAGTGTAACTAAGATCAAAAGAATAGCTTATAATACTTGGGGGTCTGTGGGACATCATTGACTAAAAGACTAAAAAGAGATAACCTATCTTGGCACTGTACTTTTTATCTGATAGCCTATGGTATCTGAGAGAGGCATTGTCTCCCAGGTATAGTACAATTCCTTTAAACTCCTTTTATATATGTACATATTTATAGAATAGCCCATATGACTTCCTTCAAAGGCCTTTACTCTTCATACCTCTGCTCTACTCTGTCCTCCCATTTCCATCTCATTTAATCCTTCTTGTGTCGTTATTCTCAGTCCCCCTTTAGAAAGTCTTAGTTTTTAGTATGTGTGTGTGTGTGTGTGTGTGTGTGTGTGTGTGTGTGTGTGTGTGTCTGTTTATGTTCATGCATACAGGCCCAAAATTCATGACTTTAAAAGACTGCAGAAAATACAGACAATGTTTAAATTGTACAAGGTAAACTCACTATAATAAAGAATTAGTGTTATTATATCTATTTTATGCTCAAAAGAGATGGAGTATTAAGAAGTAATACCAGAAACCATGAATCTTAGGAAAAAATCAAGAGAAAATTAGAAAGCACTTGTTTTTAATCTTAAAGTGAAATAGAATTGGTCATATGAACTTATTTCTACATTTTAAATTACAGTATTTAGTCAGACAATTCCTTGCATAATGTCTAAAAGAAAAGGAAACTTACTTGGAAAGAAATGTAGGGGCTGGGAGGATAGATCAGTCATTGAGGGTCTTTCTGTGCTACAGTGAAGATCTCATTTTGGATACTCAGCACCCATCTAGACGTTGAGAGTGATGACACAGTGGTGGCACAGGGGTGGCCAATTCTATCACTGCCAGAGTAGAGACAGGCAGATCCACAAATTTGACTGGAAACCAGTCTACCTGACTGATAAACTCTAGGTTCTGTTAAGAGTGAGAGAGGAAAACACTCAGTGTTGACCTCTGGCCTCTATGTGTAGACACATACACATGCACAAATGAACTATAATAAAACAATTTTAGTTTGGATTTCATTCAGTCAGCATCCAGGATAACATGGATAAGTTTTGATTGTGATTTTCTATTACTCATGATGAAGTTATTTGTGGGGCTAGGCATGGTGGTACATGTCTTTAATCCCAACATTTGGGAAGTAGAGGCATCCTGATGTCTATAGTTTTGAGACCAGCCTGATTAACATATTCAGTTCCAGGCCAGCCAGGGATACTGAGTGAGGACATGTCTCAGAAGCAACCAACCAACCAGCCAACCAACCAAACAAACAAACTGCAAACAAACAAAAATAATTGCTTGTTAAGCAACTCAACACTCAAGCTATCTTCAACAAAATATCTTCACAGCAGTACACATGGGATAAGAGTTACCTTTGCAGAACTCAAATTCAGTTGGCCAATGGATTTTTATTTATTTTTACTTTTTATTTTTTAACTATTTTCAGTTGTGTGTGTACCAGTGTGTTTACAACCACTGTGTCAGGTGTCCTAAGAGTGTGCAAAAGGAAATCATATCCCTTGACAGGGAACTTACAGGCAGTGTGCCTCTTAATGTAGGTGCTGGGAACTGAACTCTGGTCTATAAGAGCAGTCAATATTCTTAACTTTGAGCCATCTTTCCATCCTCTGGCCTGTGGTTTTAAAGATCTACTAAGGAAAGGAACAGAGTCAAATAATACAGGAACAAAGGTACAACTTATAAATAGCCACTGATGAAGACTCTGTCAGTTATGGAGGCACTTTGAGAAGAAAAGGGACAGGCTTAGAAATTATGACTTCTGTTTATACCTTAAACTTAACTCACAGACAGCAGAGACATCGAACTTATGGACAGTGCAAGTGATAGTGAGAAGCACATACTAAGTGTTCAGTATTGACTTGAATAAATATCATAAACTGTTTAAACTCCTCTCATCTTAATCTTCTGTGCCTGCTGAGCATTTGGCTAGCATCAGGCATGCAGTCTTCTGTAAAAGGCTGATGTGCCTGTACATTTCTAGTTCTTTCATGTAGGATAAAGAGGAGAAGTACAGGTGAAAAGAGCTCTTGAGTTAGACTTACATAAAATGGATGGGTGTAATGATTTATTCTAAAGTTATTTGATTTATTTCCTAATTGAAAAGCTTTGACTAATTCATCAGTTCTGTGCACTATGCTCATTAGAGTAATTTTAATTAGAAAGTAATTTTGTTCTGCCCATCAGATCAACAGTGTTTTAAAATAGCTAATTATATGCTCACTAGTTCATAATAAATATTTTTGAAATCTGTCTATATGTTTTAATTCAGAGAAGTATTTAATTAAATTCATTCCTCAATATTTAATTTGTTAGACTACTTTAAAAGAAATTAGTAATTAGTTAGAACTGAACATTAAATTTTCAGGTTACTTTCACAAAAAAGCATTTGTAATAGTGAACCCAGGACTGTGGAATCCACAATGGTTGGCTAGAGCCAGAAAGAACAGCCCTGAAATGGGAAACAGGATGTGGGGGGGGAGAAGAAAGGGGGAAGAGGGAGAGGGAGACTGTTATTTATTCACTTTTTCCATTCACTTAGAAACATCTTCTCAAAGTGTGGCCTTGACCTCATTCCATTTGCTCGCTTTCATCTGGCTATTCCCTTGCTTAGGCCTCAAAGTGCTGATGGCATTGGCTACTGTCTCACACATTGAATGGTAGTTTATAACTCAGAATTTCCTTCTTTTACCCACTCCTCTTCCTTAATAGATAGTCCTGAGTTTGAGGCTCAAACACCAAATCTTATGTCCAATGATACTATTAGTGCGTACTAATATGCTGGTAGAAATATTTCCCCAACTAGGAAGAGTGATTAAAAAATAATCTCACAGGTTAAGTGTTAACAAATTAAAGTGTAACAATAACAAGGAAAGGAAGGGAGGTACTTCCCTTTCTAAGAGATACATTTGCATGTGTCCAGACTTCAGTTTGTTAGTCTGTCTTTGATTTGCAGCAGAACAATGAAAGAAGATTGTGATATACAATTGCTAAGAGTTAAACTGTGTCTTGGGCTGAGGCTGGAGAGGACAGTGGAAGTCACTTCATATTCTGAGAGCTTAATTAGGAAACTTCTGTTAGGGTGATTTGAAAGCTGTTTATATTATATTGCTGATTACTGGGCCCCAATGTCTGATTGCTGCCCAGATGAGTATATTGTCACATATACCTGTTTTTGTTGTGTAAACCTTGCTCTACCTAATTTAAAGTTGATTCATTGTATAAAGTGCCTGTAGCCTGGATTGGGGAGAAGAGAGGTAGGCAAGGACAAAGTTTGAGAACTTCTGAGAGAGAGGAAACCATGAGGAGGAGGAGAAGTAAGAAGGCCAGGTGCCATTGTTTAGGTAAAGCCAAATCGCATGTGGCCGTGAGGGTCTCATTCTGAGGGGCAGCATGGAATTCAGAGAAGCACACCAACGGAAACTATGGGGGTTTGTGCCGGGAGTTAGAAAGCTGGGTTAGAGGGTTAAATTCTGTCCAGAACCAGTGCTTAGTCTAATATAAAATCCAACAGATGTCTGTGTTTGTTCATTTATAAGTGACGGGTTCAGGATTAATTCGGCAGCTTTATTAGTCACTGATAAATAATAATAAAATTTCATCTAAAATCTTCTCAGGCAGTGATGCTGTAAGGCCTTACTCCAGAGGGGCTTGGGCCCAAGGACTCTTCAGCTTTTCTGCTCTTACAAGTGATTAACACCAGAGGTTTGGTGATGTCTGTATACTAGATATATATTTGTGTGTGTGAGATCAGGATGTTCGAACTGTTAAAGGGCAATACATGATCACAGAGAGCCTTGCATCCTCAGGCGTCAAATCAACTGAGTCCATGTTCCCCTGCCTTTAGAATATGGTGTTGGTTTTTTAAATTCTGTAATAGTCCTCTGTTTAAATAGTTATAGGGTTTTGTTACCTAGTTATGACTATACCTAATTTATACCAGGACTCAAATAAGTCATGATTCAAATGAAGATTTGGGTCCAAGGACCCAAAAAGACAACCAGTCTCCCATTAATCAAGCTTTCAGGGTGCATGGATGTTTTTAGTCTATGCTCTCATAGTGATTCTCAGGGGAATTGATGATGGTCTGTACTTTGCCCTGAATCCAACATGATCTATACAATTACAGGGACAGTATGCATGGCTTCTCCTTCCTGGAAGCTATTTTGCTTTTCTAGGGTGTTGACAGCCATGTATGCACACAATAGTCAGGTAATCTTGTATCTACTGTCAATCAGAGGAGGAAGAATTAAAGGTAATTCCTTAGAGGAAGGTCTCCTATGTGGGGAGCAGGAGATGTATGTCTGGTCTGGTGAATCCTGTAGTCAGATCAGTGCTCCTTAGAAAGTGCTTAGTCTTTTCCTATTAAGATTCTCATTTTTCAAGTGCATTTATTAGTATACATTTTGTGGGGTTATTTAAGAAATTTTAAAATAATTAACATGCACAATATTTATTTTTTGAGAAACTACACTGCAAGCTATAGCTTGTTTGTATTCTTCTCTTTTCCTCCCTCCTGCCTCCTTCCCCTTCCATTCCTTTCTCTTGATCTTTTTTCTATTCCCTTCCCTGGTCAGGAATTGAATCATATCCAGCACCTCAGTGAGGTAAGCAAGCCCTCTGCTATGGAGCTACATTTATAACCCATGGATACTATTACTTTAATCTGCAAACATGACGATTGAGTCTTGTGTTTATCAAATTCATAAAGTCTTTTCAAATTAACCAATCTACTAAAACTTGGTTGATTTTGTTGATATACAGTAAGTTCAGCTTAATCAAGAATAACAAAATAATATTTTGGGGGGGGTTAACTAGACTAACAATGTAGGAAAACAGATTTAACCATTCTTAAAAACAATTATCAAGTTTTATGAAATTTTGGGTGCATTTTAATTTTAACTCCCAAAGTGGCTAGTAATTGTATTACTTGTGTGTAAATAATTTGAAGATATTTATTTATTTTTCTTTTATATGTATGAGTGCTTTGCCTCCATGCATGCTTGAGCCTCACATGTGCACTTGGTGCCTGAAGGCTAGACGAGGACATTAAATACTCTGAAACTGGAGTTATAGATTGTTGTGAGCCACCATATGGGTCTTGGGACTCGAACATGGGTCTTTACAAGTGCAGTCAAGGCTTTTGACTAGTGAGCTATCTAACAAAGCCCCTTTCTTAGGAATTTTGATTGTCCCTGGAAAATTTAAGATATCTTGTAAGAAAGGACTAGGTCTGGTCCCAGATTCTGGGTAGTTTGAGAGATAATGTCTACTATACAAATCTGAGGCAGAAGTTAGTATTTCAGAGGCCAGATCCCAGCCACTATGGTTGAATCTACAGCCCAGTTAAAAGACTGAGAGGCACAGATATGTCTGAGATTTAATAATGGGCCCCCAACTCCATTTTAAGTAGACATATAGTGTATTCCATTTATGTTTCTTTCTTAATGTTCTAAATTTATTAATCTATGTACAACTAATCTGAATATCATTGATCAAACCATCAAGTCATTAATGGAATGCATTGATTTACTTACTAAACATTTTCTTAAAAAAGTAGGGATTAAAAAAACTAACTAAAATGATTTTAATTTTACTGTTTTAATGGGAGAAAATTTTACATTGTCTAATTTGCCTGAGGTTTATTCTGTCCAGTATATTCCCCTCTTCTTACTGCTCTATTTTATTGCATGCTATTGATTTTTTTCAATATTCACCAAATATTAAATAAATAAATCAAATATTAAAAATATTCATCAAATGTTATGAGTTCTTTATATCTGTCACATTTTGATGAGCCAAAGAGGTGTAAAGCAGTTTATTCACCATTGCTAGCAGAAATGGCATAATATGAGCATCATCAACAACAACAACATCAACAACCCCTTCAATTTCAATGAATATGATGTGTCAAAAGACACTAATATGACTTGGGATTGCTTCTTCAAGAATTTGAGAAAGAAGTTCAATGGTCACCATGTAATTACTCACAAATGTTATGTCACAAAGTAGGTTTCAGAAAGGATGAGAGACTAGATAGACTTCAGGGATGTGTTGCTAAGGCAAAGTCAAGGAGGGAGCTTGTTAAACCTGGGGTTCTCTGCTTCAATTTGCAAATTCTCTGAAACTCTATAGAAAACATATGACTTAGAAGGGACAGCATAACCAACATTTTACAAAATGTCATCATTTACTTAGTTCGTTGTGGTTCACAATGATATATATGGATAGCTCCTTCTTTGATGCCTATCAATATCAATGCTATTCTTGTTGGCTTGGGTGGCAGTGAAAACACTCTTGTTTTATTTGGCTTATTTAATCAAATGATTTGTAATGTAACAAGTTACTGAGATCAATAGGACAATTATCCAAACAAAGGAGGAGCACAGAACAGAGAATTTGAGAGCATGGAGTAATTAAGTGGCCAGATAATTTTAGGGGTCTATTAAAGTTGAGAATTTGTGATGAGCAGATTGTAGCAGGAGTACTCTGTAATAACAGGAAAGGATATTATCTAGAATGTGAAAACAGGACTGACATGGTGGAGGTCAGATACCAAAGACACAAAATTTGTCTTCTTTGTATGGAGAGACTCAAGAGGGAAGCAAAGCAGGTGTGATATCTGAACAAGATCAAAAGATCCTGCAAAGAACACTGAACAATGCTTGGGAAGGGAGATATTCTTGACCTGAAGTAAACTGTTGGAATCACTGTAGAAAGTGGATTTTATCTTACATGCCATCGAAAACACATTTGATTGTTTTTGTGCAATGTCCTGTTGCTTGGAATCTAGTCAAAGAGAACACCTTGGAGAATAACAGTAATGGTGTGATTTTCAAATCCCATCCCTCCCATTTGTTCCACACCTTAAATTTGTTAAAAAAAAAAGTAGGAGACACAGAGGAACTGGGAAAGAAATATATTTTATAAAACCAGAAGCATGAAATGAGAGAAGCTGCATGAACATGTCAGTGATCAACAACTGTCATTTTTAAAAAGGGAAGAAGTGGAAGAGGTATAACAACCAAAGGCAGTATTTTAGACAGTAAAATTTGACTATGTTCTGGGAAATAGATAATATTGAGTAATCATTACTTTAGCAGACACAATAATATCTTATGTCATGTTAAAATCCTTAACTGCTTTATTATTTGGAAGTGATATAATATGGCATTTGAAATATGTGGCCAAAGGATCAAATTTCTATGCAACCCACATTATTATTAAGATCACAACATTGGCACTATATTGATAATTTTGAAACTTTCTATTAGAATCTGATATTTGTAGTTCTCTATTCTTATAAGACTTTTGAAAATGTCCATGGTAGGGCAAATTTTCTACATTTTAATAAGAGAAGGTGTAAGAGTTCTTAGAGAAAAAAAAAACAGTAGAAATTTGACAACATTCTCTGGTCATCCTCTGGAATGAGCTTCATTCAAAGGGTGTTTCTGTTTAATAGAATACAGAGTTGAAATCTGATTCTTCTAACACAGAGGGTTCTGGTGGCTTCTGCTTTCCCTGCTGGGGAGTATACCATCACTTACTGGCTTACAAAAAATTCTGGCTTTGCAGTGACAAAAACTCCTTCCTAGAAAGTCTTTGGAGAACACAAAGTACAGATATACCAGTATTTTACAATGCTACCAAGTACAAAAGGCTGTTTTTGTGAGCTAAGGGGGAAATCTGATTGAATGTGATTTCTCCAGCGACTTCACAAAAAAAAAAAAAAAAGCCTGTTCCTTAAATCTGTGTGTCCAGGCATGGATTCAGACACGGTTAATGGGTGATTGCAATGGAATATCACTGCATGCTTACTACAATGACAAGAAGTTTAAAAAGAATATTACAAAGGATACTGCTAGCTGCTGGCAAAGGCAAGAAGCATCAGACTTTACATGTGGGTGGTGGTGTTAATAATGACATTGCAGCTACTTGGATAAAGAGTTTGTTTCTGTCTAATAAAGTTAGACACACTTAACTGCAACCCACGTAGACCAAGCCTAACAGTTCCAGGAAAGGAAAAGAGAAAAGAAAACACATTCTTATAAAAACAATACAACAACAATAAAAAAAACAACCCATATAGTCAGATAATTCTAGGAATTCATGATCTTCTGAATGAAACCAATCTAATTCCTGGTGAGGGAGAACACAAGTTGTGGTGCATCCATTCCTGGAATACTACTTAGTTAACAAAATAATAAATTATTATCGCTAGTACACATAAAATATTGTTAAATCTCAAATAGACATTTGGGTTTTCAGGTGCTAGGGATCAAACTCAGAGACTTATGCAGGTTGTGAAAATATTCCAGAAGTCACTTAGAAGAAGCTCAACAGACCTTGCACCATCCGACATGTGAAGCCTCTTTCCTTCCTGTTGCTCTCAAAACAACACAAACCAAAACCAAAACCAAAACCAAAACAAACAAACAAAAAAACCCAAACAAAAACAAAAGCAAAAGACCTTATTCCTTTGTTACTTGATAACTGGGTGAAAATGAAGATATGACTGTTTCAAGGAGTGGTTAAGGAGAAGGTTTTTTTGCGGATATGAGGGAGAGTACAATCAGAGGCATCTGAGGGGTCCAGACTGAGCTAGGCCTTGAGAGGAGGCAGGGGGGATAAAGAGACAAGGAGAGGAGAGAGAAGAGAGCCAATAGGGCAAAGAGAGAAGAACCTAGAGAGCTTGTGGCCAAAATGGCAGGGTAATATAGGAAAGAGAAACTGGGAGAAGGGAAGCAAAGACACTGGGCCGGAGAGATTTAGGGTAGGGTTGGGGTGAGAGGACCTACAGGTACTGAGTGAGTCTGATGTCCAGAGTGAGCTTTGCTATGCTGATCGGTACCTTAGTTAGCCTTTTATCCTGAGTTTCTTTGGAGCTGATAACTGGCCAGTTGGACTTTAGATTACATAGTACAGATTACATATTAGAGCCTGCTTCCTCACAGCGCAGGGCCTCTGCCTCTGGGGCAAATGTTTGTCTGATCTCCTTGCCACATTTGTCGGCACTTCACTCTGATATTTGGGACCACCCAATTGGCCTGCAAGGTAAGGTGTTCCTTTGGGACCTCTGTAAGAATAGGATACTTTCCTCTTCCTCCTCCTCCTCTTCTTCCTCTTCCTTCTTTTTCAAGCCTCCCTCTGTCTCAATCAACTTCTTTTCCTCTCTCCTTTCTTTCCTTTTCCTGGACTGGTACTCCCAATCACTGCCACAGCCTCCACCAGCTTCTGTGCCCACTGCAGGGGGTAGCAAGCATGTGGCTTACCATGTGTATGCCTGCAGTTCTCCTTCCTGGCCAGACTTCCTGATCTGAGAATCCTATAAAACAGCCACGATTTAGGTATCTCCAGGGTATGAATCTCATCTCTCCCTCATAGCTGATTTGTGACCCATTTTGGCCTATGAACACCCTAGCCCCCAAGATTATCCCTGAGATACATTCTAAAGTGATTTATGGTTAATCAGCAGGCTCCCATTGGCTTCTTTGTTGCAGGCAAAAAGGCCCTCAGTCACACATCTGCTTAAAAATGATGCTCTAACTTCCTCACCAAATGCTTAGGCTGCCTGCCCAGAGTGCTGTCTCCCTTCTTGCTTGTGAACTTCATACAGAGGAGTCAAGAAACAATTATCCCTTCTCCATTAAAATACTTCCTATTAAAATCAACTGGTCTCCTGTTTTGCTTTAAATCTACACAATAGACTTCACTTCACAACAGACTACACACCTGATTCTTGTCTTCACTGCATCCCTCTATACTTTGAGATATAATCCTCTACCTTGTTTTTTTTTTTAACTATGGTGACAATCTGATTAATAGTAATCATATTGCATATTCTTTGAGCTTTTTGTTACAATATCCGCAATTATTTTCGTGTAATTCTCATTTTGTTTGTTGAGCAGTGTTATATGTATTCATAGTAAATGCTTTCATATCCTTATCTTTATATGTCATGTTTTGTATCCCAAGAAAGAACTAGATAAGAAAAATATGTGGTTACTTCATTTTTAAGTCTTTTTGAAGTTATGTAGTATAACTCATGGCATAGCCTAATTTTAAGATGTGTCCATTTGTATGCATGTGTGTATAAATGTTTTAAGATGACTTTTGACAGATACTGCCTTAAAAAGAAAAAGATCTGCAAGATCTTTATCTTAGCCAAGTTTAGATAAGATAACTCTAAAAACCTGAAAGAAAAATGGTCAATTTAAAAACTTAACCTATTTAAAAAAATACAAAGACATCTTGAGGTTTTCAGATAATCTTAATGTGCTTCATTGCATCATAAATATGATTTCTTTACAATGTGTGTGTGCTAATAACTTATCTGAGTACCTTCAGGTTTAACATGTTATCTCTACAATTATTTCTGTTAAATATTTGTATATGCTGTATGCCACAATATAAATGTTTTCTAGGTTTCCTGTGTTGTCTTATGCTTTTGACGCAAAGGTATTTTCAAGAGTTGTAAATAAAAATAAAACAGAAAGGAATCATCAAACAAGAAAAATGTGAATTTATAAATTTCAGTTATATATCTTTTTTTTTTTTTTTTTTGTCAAGACAGCATTTTTCTGTGTAGCCCTGGTTGTCTTGTAACTCACCCTTTAAAACAGGCTGGCCACAAACTCAGATATCTGCCTGCCTCTGGACTGCTGGGATTAAAGGTGTGTGCTACCAGGCCCAGATCAATTATATTTTTTAATAAAGGAAGTTAAAGAAAATACTTTTAGATTAAAAAAAGGACTTATTTGGTAAAATAATCATTTATTCTAAGGTAAAGGATTGTGTCAAAATAGAAATAGACAAAGAGAGAGCTAGGATAAAAATATGTTGAGTGAGTCCCTTAGCGGTGTATGGGGGTCTGTTTCTGACTTAGACCCCGTTGCCTGCTTTTGGGTCCCTTTCCCTAACAGGACTGCTTTCTCTGGTCTCAGTGGAAGAGGAGACACTTGTCCTGAAGTGACTTGATGTGCCAGGGAGGGTTGTTGTTGTTGATGGGATGAGGGAAGTGGGTGGGTGGTTGAGACAGAGAGGAGAGGAGGGAGTGGGGCTGCCATTCTGATATAAAATGAACAGATACATAAATTAATGAAAAAATAAATAAAAAATTATAAAATATTATTCCTGAACAAATATGTGGTAAAAAGAGTTTCATGACAATTGAAACATAAATAAAATTACATAAATATGAACAGATTTAATTAAGGATAGTTAAAGTTCCTTAGGTCAAAATTCAATTCCTTGAGTTAAAAGCCTGAATTTTTAACACTTTAAGTTGATTTAAATGCCTGTTTCCCATTTGTAGTGCCTCTATGTCTTTAGGTTATGCTGTATTTTTTATTATTTCAACTTTAGGCATAATACTCCTATTGTATATAACATGTAAATGTAACTTATATACAGAAGACAAAACAGAACAAAGATCTAACCAAAAATCAGACCTAGATTATTGGCTAGCATATTTGATCTGATCCAGAGCTTTATATCCTTAAGGACTTTGCTAGTTTCCTCACCTAAAGAATGTGCCTTCCCTCCTATTTGCACTCAACTGTACCAGAGCCTATGAATGAGCCTTCCTAGCACCAGGGATATGGGAGAATATTTATAGCATATATAAACTGTGATGTCTGGTCAACAGGTGACCATGGACTAAAATTGTTAGAAAAACACACATGTATGTATTTTTAGTTGAATAAAGACATCAAAGCAATTGCAGAAGGTAAAATCATTGTAAGTTCAGAGCCAAATTATCTTAGGCTATCTGAATTCCTTAAAATAGCAGATTTATGGTTTACCTTTGTATGTACCTTAGAGATAGGTTATGGGCCCAGAGAAATACCAAATACTAATGTTCTGGTAAAGGAACATAGGAGTAACAGGACTCCTAATAAGATATGGCTGTACCCATAGGACAGTGGCTAGCTCAGTCACCATCAGAAAAACATCTTACAGGAGATGGGAATTAACACAACCGGACAATGTTCAGAGAGTGAGCAGCTTTGAAGCATTCAGCTCTAAAGGATGTGTCTTCATCAAAGCCCTCTACTGAAGGCTCAGGGACTTATACAGAAGAGGAGGCAGAAAGACTGTAAAATCCAGAGGCCAGAGGCAATGGATGACTCCAGGGAAACAGTGTCTTGTGTATACATAGCAGGACTCACAGGCATATGAACTCAAAGATACTGTGCCTGCTTCTACAAGACTTGAATAGGTTCAAGCCAGGTAGGTTCCCAGCACTGAGAGGGAGATGCAGGCACAAGGTCCCTCCCGTAACCAAGAAAAGATGTATAATTGCTACCTGCTAGCAAAGGAGAAATCAATTTTCTCACATTGAGTACACAGGCTATATCTACTATATTCCAGGGCAGGCCCCATTCCCAAGAGTTGTTGGCTAACACAAAATGAACTCCTTTTTTGTTTTGTTTTGCTTTGTTGTTATGATTTCATTTTGATTTTTTTTTTGAGAAGGAGAGAATGAGAGAGAAATAACATGAAGTTTGGTGTATAGGGAGGGAAGGAGGATCAGGAAGGAGCTAGAGGAGAAGAAAACATGCTCAAAATATATTATGTGAAAAAAATTTAGAAAAGGGAAAATTCAAATATGTGTTACATATATTGAAATTTTTCTTTAAATCTTACTATTTACACTAACAAAATAAACACAAAACACAAGAAAGACCCTTGTCTCTAACTTCTGGTTGGGAATTGGAGGCAACTTGACATCTTGTTTTATCTGGTGAGACTGAACCTCTTTAAGTTTCCATTGTGCTGTGCCTACTGATCCACAGGATACATTGACAAAATGCTGCCTGAAGGATGATCTGACTCAGCTCCATTTTTCTGAGCCATGTTCTCCACCCATCTCCACAAAACATCTAATGTGTACTACAGCAGTACCACCACCTAGCTGTTGTATATTATGTCCTGCCTCTCAATTGCATTTGCTAAGTAAAGATAAAGCCAGAGTCTGGGCCTATATAATTTATGTGAGAGTCCAAAACAGGAAAACTAATAGGGACAGTGAACAGCTATTGCTGACTGAGTATACAGGTAAAGAAGCATTACTGAGAAGGAGACATTGAGTGGATGTTTGGTGGCATCTTAGTCTATTGGGGCTGCTATAATAAAATGCGTTAGACTAGGAAACTAGTAAGCAACAGAAATTTAACCTGGGTACAGTGGCTCACATTTATGACCCTAATACTTTGGAAGATGACTGCTGTGAGTTTGAGGCCATAGAAAGATGATTTGAAAACAAAACCCCCAACTTCAAGCCACAATAAGAAAGCCCAGAGATTTATTGTTTACAGTAGGTTGGGAAGCTAAAATCAAATTATCAGTAGATTTGCTGTCTGGTAAGTACCAGTTTCTCTGTCGTCATTTGGCAGTAGGGCAAACAGGGTTCCTCAAACCATTGTCAAAAAGGACCTCTCTTGGATAGGCAAAGAGGTGGAAACTTATGACTTAATTGGCTCCCAAACACTCCACCCCTTAACTTTGTTACACTGTGGGTTATATTTCAGCATGTGAATTTGGGGGTGGGAAATGAAATTAAAAACACATACATAATAAGGAGGAGAATTATATATTGAATGTAGAACATTGTCTCAGCAATGTACTTTCTGTTACTCAAAACTACACACAGATTAGAGTTACAGATATAATTTATACCTCTACCAATCTGACTCAAAATAGACATATAAAAACATCATGGCTTATCATTTGGATGAACTATCTTTGTAACAGTTTTTCTAGTTGAACATTTAAACCATCTTTCTAATTTTTATTGTCATAAATAAAATTTGATTAAAGTAATGAGCAAAGAACATTATCATCTCTTTAATAGCTACATTAATCAGGTTGGGACTCTCTTGTAATTGATAGTCCCGCTTTGCTTTTGTAGATTCTACAGAAACCAAAAGATGATATTCAATGTAGTCCTCTTAATTTTCAGGAACATAGAATTCTATTTTTATGAACAGAGTTTGGAGATTAAGCTTTGTAGAGGAAATAAGGGGCCAGGGTCATAACAGCTGAAAAACAAATCCTCCCAACAATATTCAAAAAGCCTGGCTAAGCTGGGGTTGAGATATCTGTGAAGCAGAGTAAATATGTCAATGGATATTACTTCATGATGAGAAATATTAATCTTCATATGTCAGAGAGCTGGTGCAAAGTTGTACTCTGGCCAAATGCTGCTTTTACGAGTAACTGGGAGCTCCACACAACTTCAGAATCTATGCTAATGGTTTTGAATAAGGAACATGTTAAACAAGTCTGAAAGTGCAGATATCACCACTGATCATTTTAAGCACCATCATTGCCTCTGCACGTGGAGATGTGTTCTGACTTGAGATTTTAGAACATAAAACACTGGAGGTTTTGGAACTGCTCTCCTGCTTCCATCTGAGTCTCTGTAAACGTCTGTAATTCTGCAATCCTCAAACAGCAGCAGCTCGTAATCTGACTTTACTAATAAAAATCTCCTTCACAAAGCTGCTTCAGTGTACAACAGGGAAGAATCATTGGGTAAAGATAGATATGTAGGAGTGGGGAGACGAAGGCTAGAAAAGGAAAATAAAATATAAAGTTTTAAATTACACTTTTATTTTTTTTAATATGGCTTTGCCTGGGACCTATCACTAGTGAGAACAATTCTTTCTTTAGATTCTCTAAATATCTAAGAATTTTAATGATTTCTATTGCAGGATACCATCTGAACATCTGATATTTCAAAACCAGACATCCTAGCATAACTGATGAATTCTGTCTCCCATGGTTATTGTGGATATCTGGCTACTAGATGCACAAGAAGCCCTCATTCAACCAAACTGAACATTGTTAATCAGAAATCTCACATCCAGCAAATTAGTGTATGTGTGCTATAAAAAAAGATCAGCCCAAACAAGCCCTTTATCAAAATATAAGTGTTGGTGATACAAAACCAAACCATAAGGTAGATTTGGGCCAGAGCATTCTCTTCATGGAGAGGGCACAGGGAGATATCTGTATTTCAGGTCAGCTGTGATTAACCATACAAACAGCAGCAGCAAAGAATGCTGATGACTTGTGCCTTCCACCTGAGGATACAGCTGCTTTTAATACTGCTTTAGACTGATATAAATAGTGAAGAAAGGTAGCAGAATTAATTCTAAAAGGCAGCTGTTATTTATGAGGCACTTTTGATTTATGCACCCACCATCTAACACGATCAGCAGCATTGCATTGCATAGAAGTTAATCCCTGTTTTGTTTTTGTTTTTGAAATGTTCATTCCCTGTGGGTCACAGGGGAGGGTGAACAGAAAGTTGCAGCCTTTCAGCTATCTGTGTATTTGTGAATTTGATGCTATTTACCTATCAGAAAACTGTGATACAATATAACTTCAGTATGATTCATACTGAAGAAGAGATGATACAATTATATATATTTTTACTCATATATGCATGTAGAAAAGTCAAGTTACTACTCTATGTTGACAGCCTAGTAGAAATATTTGCATAGAAACTATAGACTTATGGAGAAGCAGAATGTGTTAAAGTTTTATTTAAGTGTGCTGAGTACTTACTAAAAGTCCCTACGCCATATCTTGGGAAGGTAAACACTTTCAAGAACCTGCCTTAAATAAATAAAATAGTAATGACATTCTACTACACTCATAGATCAGTATTTTGCTCAGCCATCATCAGAGAAGCTTCCTCCTTAAGTAATTGGGAAGAAATATAAAGATACACAACTGGACAATGGACAGAGAGTGAGAGACCTTAGAAGACTCAGTCCTAAGTGGATTGGGAAAACTCCATCAAGTTCCTCCCCTCCGGGCTCAGGGAACTCTGTGGAAAGGAGGTGAAAAGAGTGTAAGAAACAGAGGAGATAGAAGAAACCAAGAAAACAAGGTCTTCCAGATAGCACAGGAGTGATGTACATATAAACTCACAAAGACTGAGGCAGTACACACATGGTATGGAAAAGTCTAAGTCAGATGAGATCCCAGTTTTTCTGTGATGAGAAGACAAAAGTGCTCATTCCTTAGCCAAAAGCTATCTACAATTGATAACCACTCTCAAAGGAAAAATAATTTTCTCCAGAGAAGTTTCAGTGAGTATTGGTCCATATGACCAGTTGTAGATGGAAACAGAAAATAAACTCAATGATACTTTTGGAGATTTTTTTTTGTACCTTACAGATCATTTATTTATTATGGTTTCCAATTTGGTTCTTTATGGGTTTTCTGTGTTCCATGTGTAGGTCTCAGGGTCTGTATGTGTTTCTTGTGTATTTTCTTTGGTTCTTTTTTCCTGTTGGTTTGTTTTGTCATATTCTTGTTTACTTTATTATTATTAGCCTGTTTGTTTTCTAATGAGGGATAAAATGAGTGGGTATTTTGGTGGGTGTGGAAATGGGGAGGCAGGAAATATCTGGGGGGTGCTCAAGGAAGGAAAACTGTGATCAGAATATATTGTTTATAAAACTTATTTTCAAAAAAAAAAAAAACCAGCCTTAAGAAGTGAATACCACAGCCTTTTGATCAAAGATCATATGGTAGATAAAAGTTTGCTGAGAAAATGAATTTGTTTTTCATTGGATCCAGCAAGTGTTGGTTTGCTTTATTGCTACTTGTAAGACATTTCCTTAAAGATGTTTGTGCCTGTAATTTCTATTTCTGTATAAACATGTCTAACTGTGACAGAAATTCCTTTTTGTGGGTTTGGGACTTAGAGTCCACCCCAGTTGGCCACACTCTTACCTGTCCTGTAAAAATTGCAAGAAATTGGCAGGGTGGCTGGCTTTAGCCTAGGTTCTGCTCACTTGTAAAGAGGAACTGTCCTGTTTCATCCCTGAATGCATGATTGGCTTCTTGGTTCTTTGAATTTCTACAACACAAGATATATAACCAGTGGTTACAGAAGTTGCATAAATGTCTAGGAGTCCCTACATAGAATATTATTGCAGTTTTGAGGTTTGCTTCAGATAAGCATCTTCTGCCTTGTTTATTTGGGGCCCTTTCAGATACATGAAGTGACAAAGTTTTTATAACTCAGAATCAGTGTTAGGAAAATAAAGAACTCATGTCTCAAAGCTTTCAGCAACTTAACTTCAAAGACACCAATGAATGATTATGAACTAACTTTTGAAATCTGTCAATCTGATCTCTTGGTTTCTTCACTTTTACTTTCATAGTTATTCTTCTACAAGAATATCTACTCACATGGATATGCAATAACTGATCCTTAACCTGAGTCCACTGTGTGTGTGCGAATGTGCATGTTTGAGAATTCAGGCTCACATCATATCCTATAACTACTCAAATTAAAAGTTTTCCATCATTCAACAGGAATTAACAATTAAGATTCATTCATAAGTTTCATGTCACATATGGTAATAGAGCATAAAGTCTTTATCACATTTAAATGATCAAGGAATTGGCAAGGTAAAATGAGAATCAATATTTTTATTATAAAGTATTTAGTACAATTTTGTTTGGAAAGCTAACATTCATGAGTTTTAGTGGTAAACTATCTTAAAATTCTTACTACCTATTGAAAATAGTTAAAACCAAATATTGATCAAATCATTAGTAAGCCCACACTAAAGATTGATTGAAGGATCAAAATTTAAAGGGAACCTGTATAAATAGTACTGAAAATATAAAAGTAATTTTCTATTATATAAATCAGTCTTAAAACCTTTACAAGTTATGCCTGTTTCTTTTGTACTTAATTGTATGTGCATAGAGGCAGTAAATTTACAGTTCAGGGCTGTGCTATCTGGACAATAACATCTTTTATGATATCTAATTTATATTGCTTGATATTTTATATATAATTAGACTTCTTTTCAAATCACAGCAACTTAATTTTAGGCTTTAGTCTTGTTACTGTTTTTCTTCTTATGTCTATGTGCCCAAATACATGGCATGATGTAGAAATCTACTTAATGTCCTGTCTCATTACAGTAAGACCTGGGGACAAGTGTCTGGCTTTATAGGCTCCTTCCTGGGTATTAGTACTCTACTTCTGTGTTCCATTCAAGAAGTTTACTCACTGTGCACTATCCATCCACAAACTTCCTTGTGTTTCCTTCCCCTTTAGATTTCTCATGTTAATATCAATGATATGGTTGACACAGACCATCCAAGTTCACAATAATTCTTCAAGAATTTAGTGAACAGTGCTTCAGGCATCAACTTAACAACATTGGAAGCATGTAACTAAAAAGTAAACATAAGTCATAATAAATAATATGCTTATCACTCTTGGTAAACTGGCCCAGCAACACACCATTGGGGCATTGTGCATTTCAAAATGTGCTAGGAAACTATTTGCACCCCACATCCTTCAAAACAAATTGTAAATGAAACATTGGCATTGTAGCATACGTTCCTGGTCCTCCCCTCAGTACATGGAAATAGTAATACCATCAAGGGAGTGACACACATAAACCAGTGTGGTAATGGGTTCTGCTTCCTTCAGTGTTTCCTCAGTTGTTTATAAGCGGCCAAGGCATGGCCAGATGAATATAAAACAATGTTCTGAAAACTCTGGGCATCACTTGTCCATGTGAAATGCTCTGTAATTGGAAGCTTTTCTCTGCTGATTCCAGACTATTGAAACATGCCCATTTGTATTCTACTCTTTCATGTGTCAATATGTGGTATGAGAATAGGAATGCCTGTTGTACTTTATTATAAATACACTTTGACTCTGGTTTTGGAAGTACGTGCTTCAAGGGAGACTTGCTAAGATGGCATGGCTTTATGGTAATGTTTGTTAGGTGGGTTTATATATTTATTTAGGTCCTTGAAAAAATTACAAATTTTATTTTATATGCATGAATGCTTGCTGTGTGAATGTATGTGTATAATATGTGTACTTGGTGCCTGAGCAACCTAGATGAGGTCATCAGAACCTCAGGACCTGGAATTAAGAACTGTTGTGAACTCCCTTATGGGTTCTGGAAGCTGAATTCAGGTTCCTCTGTAGGAACAAGTCCTCTTAACTTCTGAGCCACCTCTCCAGTCCTGTATTTTAGGTCCTGGCTTAATGCTAGTTAAATACACATGTACTCAAATGTAGCTTGGGATATTTTAAAGCAATGGACAATGAACAAACTGCAAGTGATCAGAGACTGAGCTCAACTCTGAAAACACTGTAAGGTAGTTGCTTAATGGCTTGCTGTTTGAAATGAGTTTTAAAAAAATGTTCCCTTGTGTGTTTATAACTTATATTTGATAGTTGGTAAAAGATCCCCCATTAAAGGTTTACACTTATTAGTAAAATCATATACACCTCAATCTGTTAGTCCTCAGCTCTATTATAATATATAGGGTTCTGTAAAACTTCCTGTTGAACTTACTGCTCTTTTGACAGAAAATTCAGTTCTAATTTCATGGTCATTATATTTCTAGACCTAATCTCAGATCTAGTTTCATTCCAACACAAGAAATTTACTGAAATGCAAAGAAGAAATTTGGGCATTTATTACATAATTTTTCTACTTATCTGACCCTTAATCTTAATATATCACAGCTTTTGGTTTAAATATTTTAAATGAAAACAATATTTATCACTCTCAAACACTTCAAAGAATAGTGTATTTTGAGAATCAGTATTGTGTTTATTAGTGTAAATTATAATTTAGAAGGTTACATTTTATCTTATCTCATTTTAAGTTTTAGCATCATGACACAAAAGACTTTGAAGTATTTTTAGGCTCTACTTCAAATATTTTAGACATATTATCATCTAAAATAAAACCCTTATGCTCTTATTCTTCAACTATGTTTCAGGCATTTGGATGTAAGACCTGTTGGAGTTTTGCAGCCATGGCAATTCAAAATCACATATCTGCTATAAATATTCTGTAACCCTAAACTTTTGGCACATCCCATCCTGTGCCTGTTTTTTGCTTGGCTCTTGTTGGCTAAAATGATGAAGATCCAGAATGACTGCATCCTATATAATTCTTCCCAAATGTTTCACTTCCTGACATTCTTCAGCCACGTGGAACATTTCCATTTTCAAAAGGTGAAAAGTGCCAGTAAGAAAATAAGGTTATAGTTGGAAACTATAACAACACTGCAAGTTAACATATGAGAGAAAATTGCCCATGTATAAGAGAAAGATTGAAAATCTAACCTCTGGAATCCATAAGCCTCATCTTTTTTGGTAAAGCAAGAATTGAGGAACTCAGAAGTGTGCAACATTGAGGAAGAAATCAGGCTCAAAATACTCTTGTGAAGAAAAAGTGAGTCAGAACAAAATGAAAAAAAAAAACAAAAAACAAAAACCTACCCCCAAACTGAGTTTATTTTCAATAATAGTCTTGTTAAATTGTATAAGATATAGGGATGTCAAAACTGAGCTGTGATTTGTGCCATTTTCATTTTCTGTCAGGTGATAGCATCCTTGGCTGGAGCTATTGTTTCCTGAATTAGCCCTGCTCTGCTACAACACCACCCACCCTGCATAGATTTTTTAGTAGATAGACCATTGTGAGAAAACAATCAAGTAGTTTTGCTGTAGGACCAGTATACTTCCACTGGTTGACAGAGAATCTAGAACAATTCACTAGAGGACCTTAAAGAAAACCAGTTATAACAGGCATTGACCATTCTGTCTGTCCAGTTCTCTACAAGATGTTTTACATGATGCAAAAGAGCTTAAAAATTCTGTCTGAGTTTCATTTTGTCCAAGACAATGATAATAAAGAAGTAACTATCTTGCTGACTGCTCTGAGAATAAGATAGCAAGTATAAGTGAACATAGTGTGGCACACGATACATAATAGGCATACTTGTTAATACAAGTATTATTATAAGTAATTAATTTGTCATTACAGTAAGTGATGAAAACACAAGTATGGAATTCCTGTATCCTTAATGAACCACTAAAGTCACTAGTCACTTGCAGAGGTGGCTGTAAACCAAAGAAAAAGTGACAGCAACTATACCTGCCCAATCCTTTGTGTAAAAAGACATTCTATAAAAAGCTAAGTATAAGAAGACAGGAAGGGCTGAGCAACAATTTCTGCTGCTCTCAGCTGCAGAGCATGATGGGATTGCTCCCAAGGGTACCTTTTAATAAAGTTCACTTTATTATTCTCTAATACATTTTAGCAAGCTTCACTGGGTTAACCACGGGTTTCTTAAATGAGAGATTCTTTTTCTTTTCAAAAAAGCATATCGAGATTTCTTATCATAATTTCATATGTCTAGAAGACAAATCTGTACCTTTCACTGTTCAGTGGCTGAATGCTGCTGTAGACCAACTGCCTTGCTTCACTGGACTTGTTAGAGAAAAATAGCTCACATACAATGATGACTGGAAAATATAGCTCCCTGGAAATTGTCTTTACCATGAAGCTACTTAGGCTATTTTGCTCATCATGAAACACTTTTAATTTCCAGGACAGAACCCATCAATAAGCCTCAAGACAGCTGCTGCTTCATTAGAATGAAGCAGTGGGCAACTGATTCACGGGAGACTTCTTCCACTGACATTTCTAAAGTACAATGATTTAGTCATCAAACGAAATACCCCAGGTACATCCAAGTGACAGTTCTAAGGCATTAAAGTCCAATGACCATTCCGGACTTAGGCCATGAGAACAAATGTGATAATTTATAAAATCGGATCCTCTTTTTCTTCTTTTATTGTCATTTTCCCTCTTGAGAATTAGAAGAAACATATGATTTTATGATGACTCTCTACTTAAGTTTGGGAATAGACAAAACAAAAATTACCCATTCCCTTGGAATTTACATATTCAGTTTTAAAGCTAATGTTCTAAAGTCAATGATCCTCACGGTTCTGTCTCTGCTTATTGAAATGAAGACTGAACTCAAAATTTGCAGTTCCCAATGGGCCAAAATTACCATATTTATTTGCATGATCTACCTGTTGTTTATACACTGCAATTAGGAATAGATATTATGTCAACATTGGTTTATGGTCTATTAATTTTAGGACGTGTTATTAGCATTATAAATCAGTTTTCTTGATAGTTAAATGAAAATTCCACCATTTTAGTATGGCAAGGAGTCAAGTGTTGTGTACTCTTAAGATTTTCTTTTTCTTTTTCTTTTTTTGCTCTTTGTATATTCTAGAGACTCATCTTCTGTCACATGAGATAGTTGCAAATATTTTCTCCTTGTTCTGCATACTGTCTTTTTACTGTGTAGTTAGAAGTTTTTGATTCCATTAGGTCTATTTGTCTATTGTTAACTCATTTCCAGAGCAACTAAAATATTATGCAAAAAGCCCTTGCTTATCCCTATGTTGTAGAAGTTTTCCTTCTTACATTTGCAGAGTTGCAGGTCTAAGTTTTTTGATTTTCATAAAGTTGATTTGTACACAGAGTGGTAGATAGAGATCTAGTTTCTTTCTTTTGTATATGGATTTTCACTGTTTTCCACACCACTTGTTGGAAAGGCTAGTAGTCTTTTATTTATTTATTTTTTATTTCTTCAAGTTACATCTCAATCCCAATCCCCTCCCTACTCCCCCCTCCAGTCCCACCCTTCCATCCTCTTCCCCCTCAACCCCCAATCCTCTTCCCTTTTTTAAGTTTAAGGTATATCTTCCCCCCACCAACAGCTCCCCTTTCAGTCCAACAAATGATTCTTTCTCTTATAACAATAAATACAATACAAAACAACAGAAATAAATAGGCCACATTTATGAGAGTTATGTAGCTTAGCATACATTCCCAATGTCCAGTCCATATGTATTTGGCACCTGACTTTAACATTTTACTATCTAACCATCTGCATGAGTTTAAAGTTCTTTATTTAACTCAGCTTTCATACTAACTTGCATCACAATTTTAAAAACATCTTCTTAGATCCAGAACACCCTCTTGATTCCTAAACAACTCAAAATTTAACTATGAGACTCCAGCTATCTATTCTTCAACCACCTCAGAGACCTGAGAGGGATTTTGTAAGAGAAAGTCAGATTGCTGTAGCTATGTGAATCTATATCCGAATGGTTTGTTCTGCTCTATTGATCTACATGTTTTGGGGACATTTTCCTGTTACCATGGCTTTGTAGTATACTTTGAAATCAATATAGTTGATACCCCAAGCAATATGTCCTTTTGTCCTTACATATGAGTTTCACATGTTCTTTTTTGTGAAAAATGACATCAGAATTTTGATGAGGAGTTACAAAAAATCCTTATATTATTTTTGGTAGTACATCCATAATCATAACACGGATCCTTCTAACCTGTACGCATGGGAGGTCTTTACATTGTCTAGTGTTTTCATAACTTTTCTTCCTCAGTGTTTTGAAAATTTCACTGGAGAAATCTTTCACTTCCTTGGTTAGATTTATTCTGAGAAGTTTTTGAAGAAACTGGATTTTCACAATATTAATTATATAAATATAGGCTTTTAAGTTAGAAATCTCTTTTTTCTCACTTTAAAGCACTCCTATCTTTTAGTCTAAGAGGACTCAGTGCTACTTGGAGAAATATGATGTCATTCTTATTTTAATTCAGTAGGATAATACCTGTGGCCCTCACCACCCTTTTCATTGCCTACCCATTTTGGGTTCAGAATTCTTAGCTTGGTTATTTTGTAATCTTTCCATCATGTGTTTCATAGTAAGTGTTAGAAAAAGAAAATCAAAATATTGAGTTGTCATCAGATCCTTCTCAGGAAAGCTGAGCCTCTCAGTTTTAAAAAAGTTTTCCTTCTTTGAATCTTCATTACTATTATTCTTAGATTTCTGTGCTGTCATTTTTGGAAGCCATATTAGTCAGATTCCTGATATTTTGAGTTAATTCCTTCACTAAGTATTTTTATACTATCATCTTTTATTTTTGTTCAATTTTCTATAAGGTGTTATAAACATTATCTTTCATACTCTATATAGATTGTCTTTTTGCTACATGCTGCCAATACACAAGATCCTTAAGTTTTTCTCTGGATGTTCTGCTTTGGATGACACACTGTTCTAACTTAAAATGAATCTAATATTTTAAAAATCAGATTCCTTACTTGTGTTTTTTTAAATCTATAATTATCTCACATCTGTCAGAATGGCTAAGATCAAAAACTCAAATGACAGCACATGGTAGCAAGGTTGTGGAGAAAGGGGAACACTCCTCCATTGCTGGTGGAAGTGCTAACTTGTGCAACCACTATGGAGGTCAGTCTGGCGATATCTTAGAAAACTTGGAATAGCTCTGCCTCGGGACCCAGCTATATCACTTCTGGGTATCCACCCAAACGACTCCTCACCAAACCACAAGATGTTCATAGCAGCCTTATTTGTAATTGCTAAAAACTGGAAACAACCCAGATGTCCCTCAACTGATGAATGGATAAAAAAATTGTGGTACATTTACACTACTAATGTACTACATGAAAAACTACTCAGCCATCAAAAACAAGGAAATCATGCAATTTTCAGCCAAATGGATGGAACTAGAAAAGTTCATCCTGAGCTAACCCAGATTCAGAAAGATGCACATGGCATCTATTCACTTATAATTGGATTTTAGCCTTATAGTACAGGATAACTATCATACAATTAACAAACTAAAAAAATCAGGAACATAGACTTTGTTACCTATCAATGAGACAATTTGCCCTAGGGGTGCTACCATGTAGGCCCCCAGTGCAAGAGGAAGCTCTTAGCCCACATATGACTGTTGAACTGAGAGGGGCTGATTTGTAGGAACAGTCCACATGGGAGGAGTGGGATGGGTGGAGAGGGAGGAGAGGGTGGGAGGGGTGCAAAGAGCGCACTATGATGGCTACGTAACTTGATGTAATAAATAAACATTATAATAAAAAAATTCTAGATTTTTCCTTACCGTTTTATTGGGCTGTGTGGCTGATTCTTCACACAGGAAAGAATTTGCATTCATATCAGTTTATTTCAGGCTCTAGAGCAGAATTTTAGCAGCAAAACCACAACTTAGAAGATCTCATTTCTAGCCTGACACTCATCTGTAAAATGACCACAGGGAAAAGTAGCAAAGATCCACCACTAATGCATGATGCAATGTTCTTTCTAAAATGTTCTCAATGTCTGCTTCTAGACATTTTAGGCCCAATTCTCTCTCTCTCTCTCTCTCTCTCTCTCTCTCTCTCTCTCTCTCTCTGTGTGTGTGTGTGTGTGTGTGTGTGTGTGTGTGTGTGTGTGTGTGTGTGTAAAAATTAGGAATGGTAGCTGTATTATCCAACATATATAGAAATTGTGTTTAAAAGTTATTGACCTGCCAGCCAGTGGTGGCGCACGCCTTTAATCCCAGCACTTGGGAGGCAGAGGCAGGCGGATCTTTGTGAGTTCAAGGCCAGCCTGGTCTACAAAGTGAGTCCAGGACAGCCAAAGATACACAGAGAAACCCTGTCTCGAAAAACCAAAAAAAAAAAAAAAAAGGTTATTGACCTGTTTCTAAAAATTAAAACTATGAGTAATTACACAGTCTAGAGATAAGAATAATGTATAATTTAAGGCTGTAGAAGTGAGGAAGCTCCTTTAAGTGCTAAAACTAAAAATGATGTGGTTTTGGTCCCAATTCACTAAGCATTCTATATACTAGAACAGGAAAGAGCTTCATTAGCACAGTAGGTAACATGTCAGTTTCATTTATATACCAGGATAGGTAAGGTATATGTGTAGTACGCCAGTTTTTACCCTTGTAGCTGTAAAAACAAACATTTTATAGAATAGAAAATAATGTATTCTACTGAATTTAACAAAAGTTATGCTAAAATACCATGAGATATATATATATACTTGTTGCTGTGACCTGTCTGGATTTGAACAGGGGTTGATTCTTATCCTGTATGTTTATTTGTTTTACTTTATGTCATCACTACTTCTCAGACATCTGTTTACTTTCAACCCTTTGGGCTGTAGGAAGCTCCTGTGTGGAGTGCTGTGTCAATGTGAATGGAGGAGATGCTTGTTGATTGGGGCTTTAGTGAGAGGGCTTTAGATAATGAGATACCCATTTCTATGTATCATTATGTGTGGGTGTTTTCTCAGACACAGTGAATTTTCTCTGAAGAACACTTCATTTTAGCCTTTGTTCTGGGTGCCTTATGTGAATCGTGTCCAAATGCTATCTGCATTCCTTTTTTATTCATTAAGATCCTTCATGGCACTCATTTATTTTTAGATTCTTGAATTTTAGTTTAGCATCTTTTACATTTTACACTTTTGATTTCTTGTTGGAATGTGGTTCAGGGGTCTCATAGTTATACATGAGTATGGGAAGGTGTTTGGTAATCTAAACATGTTCTAAACCCTCATAAGTCGCTCAGTTTTGACTCTAAGTTCTTTGCTTTACTTTCATTTGCCAAGCAAATTAAATAATTGAAGTTTTTGCTTTCAGAGTTTCAGAATGGAGGAAGTGGGTTGGCATATCTCTCTCAGCATTAGCTAACCTTAATTTCGTAGCCAAAATTTAGTCATAATGTCATGACTTTGTGTAGAGAGCTGCGATGTGCTGCGCCCTAAAGATGGCGCCGGTCTCCGCCTTCCACCAGCCCAACGGTGAGCGCTCTCGATGATAATAAGTCCATATTTGGCAAAGACCGCTGATCTGGCTTGCTTCCGCATACGTGGGCCTCTAAGATAGCACCACTTGGCTTTACTTGACTGGCTGTTCATTTAGTATTTAGCCTGTGGGTTGGGTCTGCCCGGGCATTTGGAATTCAGAAGACTGTTTTCAAGGGACCTGAATAAACTGCTGGAGAAGAGCTTTTGTGAGTTGCGTCATCCTTGCTGGTCGAGGGGGACGCGACAACTTTGGTTCATTTTGTTTTTTGTTTTGTTACTGTAGTCACATAAGACTGTAAGGACAGAGTGGAAAAAAACACTAGTGGTATACTTGCATTGTAACAATATTTAGAAATTATTCCCATATTTGACTGGCTCACTTAAGGAATTTCGAGGACTTAGGTTGACCTTGGGCCTATGCTGTGGGGCTTTGGGTAAATTCTGCTCCTTTATGACACTGAAACTTCCTTTAAAGGAGACTTAAGAGTTACAGAACGAGTTTTAACTTAGTCTATATAAACATGAAAAATACTGGTTTTGTTTAACCACTGTAAATAGTTGAAAGAATTGAAGATTTCAGCAATGCTTCTTGGAAGTCCCATGATTCTGAAAAGAGACCACAACCTAACTAAATGGCATGGATGATTGATGTAGTTTCTAAAGCAACAGAAGTCTTTCCCAGTAAACTCCTAGGGAGAAAAGGAAATGCTCTGATAAGCTAACAGAAAGTAGGCTATGTACAGTACAATTCTGATAGAAATGGGACAAAATTGTACAGACTGTATGAACACATATCCCATTCCTGATCTATTCACTTTTTCTCTCATTGCTCCACGCCTGGTGAATTCAACATTATAGAATTTACTGATGATAGTTTTTTTTTTAATAATTTATTTTTTATTTCTTCAAGTTACATCTCAATCACAATCCCCTCCCTACCCCCCTCTAGTCCCACCCTTCCACCCTCCTCCCCCTCAAGCCCCCATCCTCTTCCCTTCTTTTTTTTTTTTTTGTTTAGTTTTTTACTCTGTGCTTCTATGTGATTCAGGCAATAGGAGCTGCTAACTACATAATATTAGAAAGGAAAAAAAAAAAGAGTTCTGTGACTTATTTCTCTGGTTCTTTTCTTTATAAGGACTATGTTTATGTGTGTCTGTGTGAGTGTATGCCACATGTAACTGTGGAATCCAGAAAGGGTGTTAATCCCCAGGCGCTGGAGTTACAGGTGGTTGTGAATTTCCCAACATGGGTGCTGGGAACTCAACACTGGTCCTCTAGAACAGCAAGGAGTGACCTTAACTGTGTGTCATTCCTCCAGTTCTCTGTTTTTCTGTTTCTTTAGTTGTCAGAGTATCTGAGGTCAGGTTTTGGATGGACAGCCCTCTTCAAAAGTACAGTGTTTTGTTTTGTTTTTCAAGTTTTGATAATGCTGAGTCTCATCAACCAAGACATGGCTGCTTTGTTCTCCTTTAAACAAGTCCAGTCCTCTTTAAGTCTTTGGAGTCTTCTGATGACTTGTGTGTGTGCCCTTGAAATAAGACTCTTCTCTTTCTTGCCCTTTCTCCTTCTGTATGTGCTGGATGCCATTACTTTAGCAACTTCCTCAATGCCCTAGGTGAACACCTTTCTCTGTCAAAGGCTCTTGCTAATGAAGTAGGAAAGCTTCATGACCAACTGACTACAGATTGAAACCCTGCAAACTCTGAGCCAAAATAGACCTTTTGTTTTTGGTTCATTACCTCAGGCATTTGTTGTATTAATAGAAAGTTGGCTACCATTCTTAACTAACAGGAATTAAGTCCGTATTGCAAAAAAGACACGGCCTCTAGAGAAGCTAACAGAGATTAATATAATTGTTGGGAAATCTCAACAGTTTTGTTTGTTATTTGTGTGTGTGTGTGTGTGTGTGTGTGTGTGTGTGGAAAAAATATCCTGCAGTATTTGTTTCATATGTAATATGTTCATAGTTTAGATTGCTTTAGTTACAAATTGCTGGAGAGTGGTACCTTATAACCTGCTTCTTTTCAATAGAAAATGACAACTATGGACTGAAGGGGCTATCAGAAGTAGTGTCTATTTTAGGATGACCTAAGAGGTTACAAGGTGGGTAATTTTTCAGGGCTTATCTGATATAGCTTCCCCTTTTCTATACAGATCCATAAGTTTCAACACACATCTCCTTCGGGAAATGACTTATAATTCACCTATTAGTTTCACATCCTGGAAGGTTAGAAGCCTGGAGCTTTTGATTTAAATATTATACAATTAAATGGTTAGTTGAGAAAACAGACCTATGGATAAAGAGATTGTGAAACACATAATAACCACAGCATATAATTACACAGTATATATTCAGCTCTGTGGGTGATACAAGTCAAACAATATCAGACATTATGAGGTGTTTATTACTAGCCAACTGTGTTATTCAAAGTCCTAAGACTCAGAATGCACTTGGAGAGAAAAGGGGTTCACATGCTTTTCAATGCCAGTGCAGTTAAGAATGATAGCATTATTCATTCTATTGCAGAGTATCCAAGCTCTTACAGAGGGAGGTGCTGTGGGTGTGGCACAACTACAATTCTACACTCTATAGTCATTTTAACAGCCATTTAAAGTCTTTATTTATTTATTTATTTAATGTATATGAGTGCTCTATCTTCATGTACACTGCAGCCTGCATGCCAGAAAAGGGCATCAAATCACATTGTGGATGGTTGTGAGCCACCATGTGGTTGTTGGGAATTGAACTCAGGACCTCTGGAAGAGCAGCCAATGCTCTTAACCTCTGAGCTATCTCTCCAGCCCTTAAGTCTTTATTAGCAAGATCATGCTAAGATTTTTTTCAAAATGCAATTTTAAATTCTAGTTCAAACTTGGGATTTAAAGGCTGTCCTTGTTATCAGTGCTTGGTTTTTTTTAATGTTTATTTATTACTTCAAGTGACATCTCCATCACATCATCAGTGCTTGCTTGATATGATCCTTCTGTGGTAGAGGGACTTTGCTGTGGCTCATGCTTTCTACTTGTCAAACTTTTAGTGATTTTCTCTTCTACTCCCTTACTGGCTTTTCACAGCAAGGTGCTATGCTGAGAGAAGGACAAGAAATTTCAGGCAGTGCCTGGAACTAAGAGGAGCTGTAGAAAATTGCAAACAGGAAGTCAAAGCCTTCAATCTCACTTTCCAAACAAAATGCAATCTGATAACAACCCCTGGATGGATAAGTCAGTACATCCATCCCCAGTCAAGCCTGTCGATGAAAACAACCCTAATAGACACTGATTATAAAACAATTAATACTTGTTGTATCAGCATCCAAGCTTTCGTAATTTGTTCAATTGCATTAAAAACTGACATGGCTAATGAGTGGAGGCTGAGTGCCCTGAGATGTCTTCTTAAATCCGCAGACTTAAGGAAGTCAAGATAAATAATTTCTCATACCAATAGCTAAGACAAGAAGCAACTGAGGTAGAGATTTCCTTTTGCAAGCAAGCAAAGGAAATTGAATATTTATATTAAATGTATGTGGAGAACAAAACAGACTTTAAAGGAGACTCAAGAACTGGGCAATTTTTATAAACCTTCATTACATGTTTTGTCAGTCTGCCTTCTAGAATAAGGAATTGTCTTCTCTGCCATGCTAGGGTATATTTCTTAAAACTGCATTCCATAACACCACAAAACTTAACAATGATAAAAGACATCTGTGACATGCCTGTGTGTACTACCCAGTTGCCCACATCCCTGATTGTCTACAGTAAATTGACTGTTGGCACTGTCTTAGGTGATTTCAGCAAAGCTTTGAGTGTCTGAACACATTGAAAGATCATGTTAACAGAGGCAGAAAGAAATGAATTTTCAAAAGGGATGCATATAGCAAGTATACTTAAAAAAGCTTTATGTCAATATTTGCAAAATTTTCAGTTCTTATGTTCCATGATTCCCTAATATCTGAGGCTTCAGGAGTTCCTGTCTCAGTAACAAAAATTTTCTAAACTCTGATGCATTGGAAAGAGCTTCTGCAGCAATAATTAATATATAGGGCCAGCAACACTAGAATTAATCTTGGAAACAGGGAAAATAAATGTGCCATGGAAATTTCCATAGGGTGGCATTGACATTGTTGGATCAGAGTGATCACTCACAAAGGCAGACTTAAAATTGCCTCAAATGTGGAAGAGGTTTTACTTGCTGCCTGTTCTGGTAACAGGCCATGTCACATGATTATTTTTCTTCCTCATGGAGCACAATCAACAAGCCTCTGTTTCATTTCCCCAGTGCATTATAATTGTACCCAAGACTAGTTGATTTTCTTTTAGAAAATTACTCCTTTTGCTACTAACTTTCTTCTAGATATAAAACTTGTGGTTGTGTGAAAGTGTAAATTTAGAACTCCTCCATGGTTCCCATGTGTGTGGCCACTGTACTCTATCCAGATCTAGACACCCAAGAAAAATTTGCCTCAGGAGATACTTGGCTATATCAACCATGAGGAAGTAACCAGCCTGTGTTTTTCCTAGTGGTGGCAAGGAGAGGTCATTGTCACCATTGGTTGTTACTGAAGTCTTACTACTTTATTCTTTCCCACTTAATAGAGTCTCACTGAAAGTGTTGATGCCTGGGTTGAGGTGTTTAGAGCTACATAGCATAGAAGTTTCTAGGAATCCTGCTATTAACTGGTCAAAACTCACAGGACTGTAGGATTTTCTTTTGATTGCTAATTAATGCCTCTTGCAGGGGTTGTCCATAGTGTAATCCTGAGACACCATACTGCACTGTGTCCCTTCTCACTCCTCATTCTTTTGGAAAATAGCAATTACTTTTGCTATCCCTTAAAATTTCTCTCATCCATGTAACCTTTTCTCTCCACTACATGATAACTTTCTCCTAATTTTTGCACTGAAGATGCCATGTTTCTCTAAGAGAGGTATCATAGTACACTTCTAATATACCAGAGATTGAATCTAGTATCAGCTTTGTTTCTTCTTTTTGCCAGTTATGTGTTTAAGTTTTTCTGAGACTCATCTAAAAACAGACCATAAGTGATTCATCATGTGACTATTTGGGGCTTATATGAGATCATGTAAGTACACCACTAGGCTAGTGGTGAAATGTAGGAAGAGAGAGCCCACCTTTCACTCCAGTGGAGAAACTTAAGGATTAGAAGGTGGAAGTTGTTATGAGCCTGAAAACATTTTCCTGCACTTCAGTCATAGAACCATGAGGGTGATGACTAAAGATTTTTGTACTGAGTTATCCCCCAAAATAACTTTTAAAATTGTCAAACTGAAGCACAAGTACAAACCTTTCTACAAATTTTTATAAGGCCAGCTTTATGGCTGCTGAGCCTTTGGACAGGAGTTGAAAGATTGACCTAGTAATGTTACCTTGTTCAAATGCCATAGCAATCCTGTAAAAATGTGACCCTATATTCATATCTAACATGAAAATATTGAGACCCAGAGAAAAGTGGCTTTTAATGGTAGTTCTTGGATTTTGAGTATTTTGGATTGAGAATCAGTGTGTATCTTTTTACTACTCCAGCTTATAATATATAGCGATTAAAGGAAGTAAGGGACTTAGAGTGGATATATATGATTCAAAAATAACCAAAAACTTTCCTAAAACCTGTTGACTGTTAGTATCATTCTGTTTAGCAATACACACCATTATAGTCACACATCTATGATCAGGGACAAAAATAAACCTAGTCACATCTCCCAAGCACTTCTGCATGGGAATGCTTTGCTTATTTGTGTCTTTATCCCAATACAAAGGAAATTTACGTTGATGAATGCATATGCTTTGTGCTTTGGAATGGAAAAAAAATGTAATTCTATACTTTCCTTGGCAAATCTGTAGATAGTAATCGAGATCAGCACCATAGTTAACCTTTTCTTTGCCAACAAGTAGCAATTACAGAAAAACTACAGTGTAATTCTAGGGCTTTTTATCTCTGAATGCAAAAGTGATTTGATCCAATCTGACTGTAAATTTGAATGGTTTAACATATAGTTTCAATGAATTAGAGCTATATTTTAATTGTTTATTTCACTTTTAAATACATGGTTTTAACTTTTGGAGAAGTCAATGACTTCTAGAGTAGAGAAACAGTCGCACAAGAGAAACCAGGAATAACTCAGGATCCAGCTCCCTCATTGAAACATGGCCAAAACTGTCTGTAAGCCAAGATTCCCAAAGCATCAAATGATTACATGAGTAGAACCTTTTCTTTAACAAAATATATAAATACATTCAAAGCTGTTTTCAAAAGATCCCATGTTCCAGTTTCAATGAAATAAATTGTCAAATAACTGAAATCTGAAAAGTGAAATACGAGAACTTTCTCCCTCTATTCACTTCTTTTAAAATTTTCTATTTTATTATTTTTCTCCTCTCAAATGCATATATTGTACATCCTGTCTCCAACTTCTGTTCTCTGCTGTTATATTCATTCTGGCTTTATTCCTTTGTTTTACATATCTGCAGTGAGGAATGGGTTACATACTTGTTTACTTGACTCTTTGGCTCCCTTGACTTGTATGGGCATTGGCTTATTTCTTCCTCCTGTTCGTTTCAGTCGTTCCTTATTGGTGTGCTTTATTCTGTTCATTATACTTTCTCTATCCCCTTCATTAGCCAATGTTTCTATCATTCTAACATAGCTCACTCCCATGTTAGCGAGGACTTTGTCTAGACTTTCTGTGCTAATAGTCATAGTAGCCTATGGAACTGTTTTATTACTCAACACACTGAAAAGTCAGATTAAAACAGTTACAGCAGTTCTATCTGGTAAAAAAAAAAAATCACCTTGTAAAATCTTACAGATTCAATCTTCCTCCTTCTAATAAAACACACATAGGTCTTGAAATTTCACTCAGTTTATAATTTCTTTGTGGCCATCTACATCATTCAAAAACTCATGTAGACTTAAGACTTCAACCAGTCTCCAGTCATTGAAAGTTCAGTCTTATTTCTCAAACTTCATAATTAAATTGCTAACACTCTTAAAAAGAAGCCATAACCCACTCCTAGCATGTAGACACAGTTAAATAACAAAACAAAGGAAACTTGAAAGCTGGACCCAAAACAGCACATTTTAAATCTTACTTGCTATTTAGATCTCCCGGGTGCTCACCAGACTTCTTCCTAAACAAAGAAGAAATGTGACAACAATTAAAACATGAAAATGGTGCTATTAAAAACTGCTCATTTAGGTGACACATTTTTATAGTGCCTGGCTAGTGAAAAATGTCAAAATCTACAGAGAAGTAAGAATTGTTGTATTATGGGATTTTCCTTCACACTTACTATTGTAACAAGAAATTTAAAACATTCCTTTTCAAGCCCAAAGAAGCAAAACTTTCTCTGATTATTCTGGGAAGAGGAATATAGTTCAAAAGTAGTTTGTGTGCTTGGCAATAAAAAATATACACAATTTGGAATAGCAAAATTATCAATATTATTAAATAAATATTTTTATTGGAAAAAATTTAAAATATTAGCATGAAATGAAATATTCTTTGCATTATAAACTTTGGTTGACATTAAGATTTTATTTTATTTTTTGTAAAGACAGAAAACACTCATTGAATTACTTTGAACAATATCACAGGTTCACCAGAAAGACAGAATACTCAAAATTGTAGGGGTAAGGTTAAAAGAGAGAGAGATTTAAATTCCAAAACTGGACTGAGGAAAATCTTGGTAAGAATTTAATGAAGGGCTGATCAATGGCTTAGTTGGTAAGGACTCTTCTCCACCACCTGTAGACCCAAGTTTGATCTCGGGGACCCACATGGTGGAAGGACTCTTGGAAGTTGTCCTCTAACCTCGAGACACACATGATATGCTTAAATGCGTGCACACACACACACACACACACACACACAAACACAAATAGATACATACTTTTTAATTAAAAATAAACAAACGTTTACTGTTAATGTAATTGTCATTAATATTGAGAAAACTATTTATCAATGAAAATATTATTTCAGGAGTTTAGTTTCATAATCTACAAGCCACCTCACAAATAGAACAACATTTTTTTTTCTAATTTTCCCAATGACTTTTAGATATACTTACTCACTGTGGTTTTTGTTTGTTTGTTTGTTTGTTTTGTTTTTGAGACAGGGTTTCTCTGTGTGGCAGCTCTGGCTGTCCTGGACTCGCTTTGATGACCAGGCTGGCCTCCAACTCACAGAGATCCACCTGTCTCTGCCCCCAAAGTGCGTGGCTTATTTTTTAATAGTGTAAATGAGGAAAATAATGTCGGCCTTGAGTAGTTTGTAAAGTGGAGATAGTAATCTATTTCTGTACTTTAAAAAACATAGTTGAATGGATTATCTTGTATCTCGGCGTGGTCTTGAATTTGCTATCTAAACAAGGATGACCTTTTGTTCCTGGTTATCCTGCTTTCAACTCTTGCATGCTGAGATTATGGATATTTTCACTATGCCTGGCTTATTTGGTACTGTGGTATGTGCTTAAGACACAGGATTATTTGAACTACCTCCTAAGCTCTAGGCCTGACATTTTTGGAAAATACCAATTGATGTAAATGGAACAAGAAAAATAAATGGAAATGTAGACATGAGTGGGGGAAGGAAGAGAGAGGCAGTCAAAGAATCATCAATGAATTTCTGGAGTTGATGGATGTATTTGTTTGTTATTGTGGGAACAGAAATTACTTAATAGGTATATACATGTATACAAACCCATCAAGTAGTTTGCATCTTATGAAATATTATTTAGTTTAACACTGTAAATAAAGAGGTGGAAGTATGTCATTTGTATATTTACTACAGAACATACATTGTATGACCAAATCTTTGATGAAATTACTGTGGACAAGTATTACAATTTTTGTTTCAAAAGAAGATCTGTTACTGGGAACAGCTTTACATATCTATAATCCCAGTTCCCAGAAAGCTGAGATGAGGGTCAGAAGATGAAAACTAGCATGGTTTTCATAGCAAAACTGGGTCTTAAAAAATAAGAAAGAAATCTAGTTGCTTCAAGAAGACTGTTACAGGCCCAGGATTGGAAGTGAGGTAGCCTTCTGTAGGTAGGTAAGGGATACCTGGGTTTTGGACACGTGCTGTCATTTTTCTCAGATATTGCAGACTTGGATGAAATACAATAAAAATTGAGTAGATTTAAATTTTGGACATATTTTTTGGAAATGTCTATGAGCCAACACAAATATTAAGTTGGGTTCCTAAAGAAAGAAGCTACCATGGAGAGTGGACATTGGTTATTGAATGGAACATCTGAAGAACTCAGAGTCAGGTTGCTACCTGGCTCAACTATTTGATTGACTCCATTTCTTCAATCTCCCACACAGCCAGAATGAAGGTACAAAGGACTTTTTATAAGACAAAATCTGATTTCAACTTGCTTATGTTCTTTAGAGACTTTAATGTCCTCAATGTAGCAAGGCAAGAAAACCCTTTCTTGGTACACAATCTTGTGCACAAATATTTGTTAAATGAAATAGAATTTAAATATAGCATTGTGCTAAAAATTTCAAGGAAGTTAGCACAATTTATAGAATTTGGACATTCTTTGTATATGGACTGCATTAGAAAAACAAAACAAAACAAAGCAAAACAGTGACATGGTTTGTGGACATGATAGCTGTAACATTTATATTGTGAGGACCCAAAATTTAGCACTTTTATGTACCAATAAAAATCAACGATATAAACAGAGCATGCAACCATAAAATCACAGCTTCTTAGTGTAAAGAGAAGTTATATTTTGTGATTAGTGTTGTATGTTTTCAAGAGACTCCTCAGCCTCAGAATAATTCTTGGGAATGTAGGTTTTATTAGCACCCACTTGTGATTACCATCCCAGAATTGGGAAGTTGCATTTGTTTGTTAATCTATGAGATGGAGTAGTATGTGGGTCTCTTTTCTATGCATTCCTTTGTACTTCATAATATTAGTGATGCTATGAGGTTCTTATTGTTATGTTCATAAATATTCCTAAATGATGGGAATTTTTCTGTTGTCATGCCTCCCAAATATTTTTAGATGCTGCATGGTAACTTTAATTTATTTATCTTTCTTTTTTTTTGTTTTTTTCTAGACAAGGTTTCTCTGTGTAGCCCTGGCTGTCCTGGAACTCTCTCTGTAGACCAGGCTGGTCTTGAACTCACAGAGATCTTCCTGCCTCTGCCTTCTGAGTGCTGGGATTAAAGGCATATGGCACCACTTCCTGCCAATATTTGATTTAAAAAATTACTTTATTCTCCAATATATTATACCCTGACCACAGTTTCCCTTCCCTCCTCTCCTCCTAGTTATCCCCCTTCCCTTCTAATTCATTTCTCCTACATTTCCATTCAGAAAAGAGTAGGCTTCCCAGGGACATCAATCAAATATAGAATATCAAGTAGCAATATGACTAGACACCTTCTCTCATAATAAGGCTGGATGAGGCAACTAAGTAGGAGGACAAGGATCTTAAAAGGAGCAGGCAAAACCATCAGAAACAGCCTCATAACTCTCTGCTAGGAGTCCCACAAAAACATCAAGCTACACAACTATACCATGTATGCAGAAGGGCTATATTAGACCTGTACATGCTTCCTTATTGATAGTTCAGTCTCAGTGGACCCCTATGAGTCCAGGTTATTGATTCTGCAAGTTTTCTTATGATGTCTTTGGGCCCTCTGGCCCCTACAACTCTTCACCTACTCTAGGTTTCCCTGAGCTCTGCTTCATGTTTGTCTGTGAGTCTTGCTGCATGGAAACTTTAAACTTTAATTTTATGAACAAAACACAGTTTATTAACCCTACCAAATGGCTCGTGTTGGTTCTTTATTCTCTTGTGCAGGTGTCCTAAAGGTTGCATGTTTGCAAAAATCCAAGCTTAACACCCTAGGATTAATTGCTCAAATGACAAGCCTGCATAATAAATTACAGAAATTATAATATGTTGTCAAATAACACTTCACAAAAGTTATAACACTAAGCTTTACTAGCAAGGCACAAGAGTGTGTACCATTCCATGTAGCATACAAGAGATAATTTTATTGTTTTGATTTTTAATTTTTGATAATTTGACAAAAATCACCTGCTATATTAGCTTGATTTGTATTTCTTTGACCTTTATTTGTATAATAGTTAGCTTATGAAATGCTTGTCATAGTTTTTGCTCTTTCTAGTCATCTTCCAAGTACATATTTTCTGATATTCCTCTCAGTAGCTTTTTACAATTTAACAATATAAACTGTAAACATAATGTTTGGATCAAGAAAACCAATGATGACATTAACATAGACAGGACAAGATTCATTTTGAATCCAAAGAGAAAGTTAAACACATTTTTAGTTCCATTTGAGATTGAAGTGAGTCTGAGTAGATGGATGAATTTAAGTAAAGTTTATGAATATTTTTCTTAGTCTATTTCTTTTGAAATTTGAATCAAACTTGCATTTTGTCCCTCAGTTTTTTGCATTGTTTATATCAACATAATTTATTCAAAATTACATCAATTATAATTACTTTTTCTTATCTATCATCTATCTATCTATCTATCTATCTATCTATCTATCTATCTATCTATC
>CAJQZJ010033496.1:1034925-1077863 GCA_907164525.1 Lophiomys imhausi | reverse complement strand
ATCTATCTATCTATCTATCTATCTATCTATCTATCTATCTATCTATCTTTCTATCTATCTATCTATCTATATCTGTCTGTTTACCTACCTATCATCTATCTATAATGTCTATTAACACCCAAATAAAGACAGTGTAATGAAATTTTTCTTTATTCTCTCACTAAAAGTGGCCTTGCTAGTATAGTTAAAGTTACTGCCTTTTCGAGTATGCTTCTTGTGATTAGGCAGTCGGTGTAATGATATCACTTCACAGAGTGTGACTGCACTGAGATGAACATCTAGTCACTACTTAAATATCAAGTGAGTTCATGTGAACTCCTGAGCTTCCATTTTTACTTCTAGAGACACTCTTTTTCCTTGACAGAGTCTAGAGCACCAAGAACTCATAGAACCTGGAAGAATGTTAGCAGATGAAGTGCAGCCTACCAACAAAGGCAATTAAAATAAAATATTGCACATTGCTACTGTGGATGATAATCTGTTTGCTATCCAATGGAACCTCATAATAATTTATAAGTTGATAAGGAATATACTGTAATGGAAAGACCTTTTAAAATATATTACTAGTCACATGATGATATGCAAGTAAGTTTCTCAAGACGTCAGTTTCTTTTACAATATGACAGATATAAAAAGAAATCAATATGAAACTTTTAGAATGACTATAAATTTAGAACATTACAATGGATGTTTAGCACTTAATGTTGATAGAATTTTCTTTTGTTCAACACATATATCTGAGCATTTACCATGAGTTCTTTTCTAGACATTAGAAATTTCAACTTGAAGAAAAATAGCCAGTTTCTTCTCACTAAAGATTATTTGCTAATGTGTAGCATAAACATTAAACAAAGACAATATATAGATGATAATGATAGCTATCGGTAGATAGATGATAGATAGATCGATAGATAGATAGATGACAGAAAAGTAGTCAAATAGAAAGAGATATGGGTAAATGGAAAGTTTTAAATGTAACTAAGTACCATGAGGATAATAAAGAGGACTGCCTTAGGATTCTATTGTTGTAAAGAGATACCATGACCATGACAATTTATATGAAGGGAAACATTTAACTGGGGCTGGCTTACAGTTTCAGAGATTTAGTCCATTATTGTCATAGTGGGAAACATGACAGCACTTAGGAAGACATGGTACTAGAGGAGGAGTTGAGAGTTTTATATCTTGATCTGAAGGTAGCAGAAAGAGACCTTGTACCACACTGAGTGTAACAGGAGCTTAGAAGATCTCAACGACCACCTCCACAGTGACACACTTCCTCCAGAAAGGCCACACCTCTAAATAGTGTCATTCCATATGGGCCAAACATTCAAACACATGAGTCTCTGGGGGCCATTTCTATTCAAACCATCACATTCATTACCATCTTGGTAATCAAGAAGTTTCTACTAAAGGGTGATCATTGTGCTGAGATATGACAGTCTTGCTAGAGGTAGTAGTACACACTTATAGAAAGAGCATATAAATATAAACCTGATACAGGGACAAGCTTTGGTGTTTGGAAAACACAAAGATGGTCTGATGTTTGGAGAGAGTAAACCGGAATAGTCAGATGTGAGAGGGTAGAAGGGGAGGTGCAGGTAGCTTTTAGATTTTATAAGGCTTTGTAAGTCACCAGGAGTCAAACACATAAAGCAGCAGAGCAACCGGGACCAGGGGAGAAGGAGAGCAACAAAGCTCCAGCAAATGAACTATTCACCAGTTCAGGACAAGTTTACTGACGCTGTGTCATTATACAACCAGTTAGTCATTAAGTCCAGTTTCTCGCTCCTGTTCAAGTTCAGCATTCCTGTGTTCATTGCTACTCATGGTATTAATCTTTTTCATCATGGAAAGCCAAAGTTGATGATGACTCCTGATTTGTTTTTGATCCTTATCTGCTTGAGTGCCCATTACCAGTCCAAGCTGTGTCTTTCGCCTTGATTGGACTTTCTTCTCTCCACTGTTGTCCCTGGCACCTTCTATGTCTGTAGTCCATCCACGTGCTGTTTCCCACTATATCCCAGTATTCATGCTCAGCATCTGTCAACTGTCTTGACATTGTTCAGTCCCTCTGCTCCTTCTTGCAAGCATTGAACCTTTCAAAGGTGACTATCATCCAGGATAGATCTTGCTTCCCCACATGAACCTTTTCTTGTGCTTATGTTAGAAATAACATTCTCTATAAGTAGAATAAACACTTTAAAACACACTTTTTTTTTCAGGTTTGATCTATGATTTGACAGTAGCAGCTCCATGCAAAACAAATTCCCCAGAATGGACCTGTACACTGGAGAGCTACTTGAATTTAATTGTAGATATCTGAGCTTTAAAAATGATTAAATTTAAGAGACATTTAAATTTACTTTTATAGTTTATTATATATTAATGTGTTATCATTATACATTTCAGTTGTTAGTTATCATCAATCATATTAATAGGAAGATACTGATAGAATTTAGTCATTGGTTAGTGTGGAAATTTTTAACCAAATTTATTCTCTAATGCTTGTTTTTGTGCTGTTTGTAGTGTTACAGCCTCTTCAAGGATCACAATCTACTCTACAGGAGGAAGCACATGCCTGAAAATAAAAATTTGGTAAACGTTGGGAGCTCATAGATCCCAGGATTGAGTTTACTGCTATCATTCTGCCAAATGGAGATAGTGTAAACCTGCCATAGACTAGTGCAGGTCTCAGATCTTATCAGGGAACTTTCTTTGTGTAGTGGCCAGTGGTAAATGCAGAACCCCACAACAGATCAAAGTGGAGAGAACACATATCTAAAGAGTGCCCAGCCATAAATAGGACATCAATAGCACCCTACCCCTAAGGCCCAGGGACTGTCACAGAAGAGGGCATGAAAAGATTGTAAGGTACAGTGGTTGGGGAGGACTCGAGTGAAACAGTGCCTTCTGTACACTATAGGTCCACTTCACCCATGAATTGGTAACTCTGGCTGCTTGCAAAGGTCCGGTATACAATACTTCTCAACATTCTACTACTGAGTGGCTGGGAGTTCATGAGACCTCACCCCAAATGGAGGAGCTATTGTTAGATGATGGTTTTGGGAGACAGAAGGTCAGTTTTCTTTAAAGAAGTGTGGCTCTTGGACCCCATTTTCCTAGCAGGACTTCCTTGTCTTGTTTCAGCTGAAGAGGAGGAAGATAGTCCTGATACAATTTGATGTGCCAGAGCGGGTTTGTACTGGGCAGTGGGGAGTATTAGGAAAGTGGGTGGGAGGGTAGGACTGGGAGGAGAGGAGGAAGGGGAGGTGTGATTGGAATGTAAAATATACAAAGAAACAAATTAATTGGAAAAAAAAACAGAAAAAAAAAGAAAGGGAAATGGCTCCTAATAGGTTGAACATGCCCCAGTAGATAGCCCTATGCTTATGAGTATAAGGACAACACAAATTGGAATCAGTGGGCTATATAGAAAGGGACAGGGAATTAGAAGGAGTGGGAGGTGTGGAACTTGGAGGAATAGAGGGTGAATGTGATCACAATATATTGTATGTATATATGAAATTCATAAAATACTAATAAAAGCATTACATTAATTCTAAGAGCACGTCTGAAAAGGTTTATCAAATGCTGTAGAGGTGATAGGTTATCATTGAAAATAAATGGGTCAAAATGGAGAAGAGGAATTTTTGGTGATGGTAGTTTGGATGTTACTAAGTAATAATTTACTTTTACTTTGTATAATTTTATGCCAGATCTGCTTTGTTGGTCTTTTATGTCCTTCAAACTAACCACTTAGCCTACTTACTCCTTCTACTTATATAAAACAGTGGTAACTCATACATAGTTCCCCTGTGATGGAGAAAATATAGGACTCATCCAAGTTTTTTACCCTTCACACCAGGACTCATTACTTTAATCTGTAATTTTCTGTGTGAAATCTCATCTTAATCTCCTTATGTGTATAAAAATGCAACCCACCCTGATATTTTCCTCTCATGGCAAGGCACCTGCTTGAGCTTTTCCACCCAAAGTCACTGTATAGAACTCTCATAAATTTATGCTAAAGGTCCCTTATCTAATTACTTTTCCTAACATATTCTATTAAAATTTTAAAATGTGCTTCTGAACAATTTTTTATATAGATAAGTAATTAGGCAATATTGGTTATAACTCACTAAATTATATCCTTTATAATCCTGTTATATTCGCTATGTTTTAGATATAAATTTTCACATTGTTCCTCTTACATAGTTCAGAACTAAAACTATACCAGGTTATCTTGACTTTTTATCTAATGTGAATAATCCTTGTGTTTATAGTATTTGATTTATCCTCAAACAAGGCTAACTGTGACATTTCAGAAAACATTTTTAAATATTTATTTATTTGTGTGTATGTGTATATCACAGTGTTTATGTGGACAAACTGGGGGAGTTGGTTCTCTCTCTACCATGAGGATCTTGGGAATGGAATTCTTATTACCACACTTGTTGGCAATTAGCTTTACCACTGAGTCATTTTCCAGCTCAGAAAACAAATTTTAAATTAAATTCTTAAAGTCCAACTTATGACACATTTAGTACAGTGTGCTGTTAGAACCAATAGTTTCATTGTATAAGATTGTTGAGAAATAAAACCTCTGTATTTATAATATCTCAATATGGTCATCATTCCTTAACAAATATTACTGTATTATTTCTATGAAGGAAATTTTACGAAGTGGCATTAGGGATGGGAAACAGTCTTCGAAACATCAACAATTATGTTAAAATTTACTTCTTAGATATTAGCTATGCAAAACAGCAAAGGAGAAATGATCCCTGAGTGGTACATAACTTGCATTTCAGGAGATGAGGTCATAACTTCATGATGATTGTAATAGATGGGAAGAATAAAACTTAAAATTGAAAAACCTCAAGATTTCATAATAAAATAATTTTATCAAAAAGAAGAAATATACAGGTAAATATAAGTCAGGAATGGAAAAAAGGGGCATAGAGCATATTGTGGAGTTGCATCATCCAATATGGTATCTTCTAGCCACATCTAGTTATTAGGATCTTATATATACCTGTCCTCATCTACGTTCATAGCAGCCTATTTGTAATAGCTAGAAACTGGAAACAACCCAGATGTCCTTCAACTGAAGAATGGGTTAAAAACAACAACAACAACCACAACTATGGTACATCTACACAATGGAATACTACTCAGCCATCAGAAACAAGGAAATCCTACAATTTGCAAACAAATGGATGGAACTAGAGAAGCTCATCCTGAGTGAGCTAACCCAGACCCAGAAGGATGCACATGGCATCTATTCACTTATAATTGGATTTTAACCACATGGTACAGGATAACTATGCTACAACCAGTACACCAAAAGGAACAAGAACATAGATTTTGTTACCTGTTAGTGGGACACTTTGCCCTAGTGGTGCTGCCATGTAGGTCTCCAGTGTAAGAGGAAGCTCTTAGCCCTCATACGGCTGCTGAACTTGGGGAGACTGATATGTAGGGACACCCCACTGCATAGGAGGAGTGGGATAGTTGGGAGAGGGGGGGACAGGGTAGGAGGATGGGATCAGGAGGGTTGGAAAGAGGGCACTGTGATGGAGATGTTAGTTGAAGTAACAAATGAACATAAAAAAGAAAAAAAAAGAGAGATGTGTAATTTCAAAGACTTGTAGAGAAAAAGTGCAAGATTCACTACCATTAGTTATCATATATTATCTAATATGAATATATTAACACAATATTTAGGACATATGGAGTTAAATTTAGCATTATTATGGAATTGCTTTCTTATGTCTCTTTTTATAATTTATAATGCTTAAAGAAATTTTAGTTGTATACAAGACTTACACTTATGACTTGCATCACATATCTGTATTAGTTTTTTGTCTCATTGCTATGATAAAATACCCTGACAAAAGCAACCTGAAGAAGAAACATTATTTGATTCACAGTTCCAGAGTGCAGCCCAGTATGGTGGCCAAGCCATTGCACTAGGAGTCTGAGACAACTGGATACACTGTGTTCCCAATCAGAAAGTAGAGAGACATAAATGTGAGTACACATTCACATGCTCCCTTTTGCTTAGACTGCAGCCCATGGCATGGTGCCACCTACAGTTAAGATGAGTCTTCCCACTTTAATTAGCATAGTCTAAAGGATTCTTTATGAGCATGGTGAGAGGCCTGTTTTTTAGGTGCTTTTAGATCTTGTCAAATTCCTAGCCAATGTAAACCACCACAGTATCTGTTGGTCAGCAGTGAGCTACTGAGTTATTTTAATGAGATTATAGTTCTTAAATGTGTACTTTTACATGATAGTATTTGAAAATGATGACTGGTTAGGAGAAGCACAAAAATAGAAATATGGAGAATTCCATGGAGCACAAGCTAGATGACAAGGGCTTCATGAGGCAGATAGTAATAGAAAGAGATAGAATAGCAAAATCTCTCTCTCTCTCTCTCTCTCTCTCTGTCTTTGTCTCTCTCTGTGTGTGTCTCTATGTATTCCTGTCTTCATTTAAAAAGCATTATCTTAGATTGTTCCTATTGCAGAGATATTTTCAAAGAAGACGTTCAGAATAACTAACCTGAGTGAGTAGCATAGAGAGAGGAGCCAAATAGCTAGATACTATAAATTAGGGAGACAGGAAGAACTGCGGTGAAGTTTGATGGGACAACCTGGTTACAGAGATCTCAGTCCCGCAATACTCTGCAATGGTGCAGTTCTCAGATGATTAGTCCTTCAGTGGGATGAATGATGGAGGGAGCTGGTCCATGGCTGAATGTGATGTGATGGTGTGACATCCATAACTAAACACACTTTAAGTGTTTAGTGAAATGGTCATGGAGTTTAAGAGGGTGGAAAAGAGAGAACTGGTAACAGAGATTTGCAGTGACAATGGTAGAAATCAATGTGCAATTCAGGATAATAATGCAATTTCAAGTGATGATTTGTTGAGCTATGGAGAAAACAGATATTTAATGGTTGGAGGGGAACAATGTACATAGATAAATTGATCAGTCATGGAAATGAGAAAAAAAATACCAAAAGAATAACAACATTGTGGGAACATGGAGCCTAAGTAAAAAAAAAAATTAAGAAGGAAAAAAAATCAGCCAAAAGGAGAAAATGTTTTAAAGGGGCATGAAAAATGTGTATGGCATTTTATTATTTAGCATCAACATGTAACGTGGTAGAAACACAGCCGTCAGCCAGGAAACATGAGATTCCGCAGATGTTCCATGACCTTAGTGCCTTTGCATCACGTGACCCACGCTGAGACGGTCCTGCAGATGTTTGCCTTGTTCTCATTCTCTGTCAAGTACACCTAGACTATAAACTTCCTCTGAAGAGCATCAGATGATTTATTGTTTCCTGTATACTTAATATCTACATCCTCAAGCAGCAAGTGTCACTGGCAGACTAATACTATTAGCTTTTCTGTACATACCAAGTCTTCTGGCTCAAAAGCTGAATGTTTTTTTTTTTCTTTATTTTTTTATTCTCCATCTGGCTGCCACTCTAGGACTGCCCACAATGTATAAAAGATACTGTGCACAGAGGAAAGAGCCAATCAAAGATGATTCAAGGCTAGGCCAGCAAGAATAATGGACTTGGACTTCTGGGAGTCACGGTGCTCCCCAAACCCATATGTCATTGTTGCTTCATTTCCCATCCAGATCTTATCCACTGTTGCTCTCCAGGGCCTTGACTGTTGTTTAGCAGTACAACCCTCATGTATTCAGCCAATGAGGAAGTAATATATATATATGCATTCTGCACATTATGAATATGAATTTATAGTCATGTTTATGTATCTACTACCTATGTTTAAATGTAAGGCCTGGAAGAAAGAATTTATCAATATTTATATCCTTAAATTTGATATTAAATTTATTTATTGATTTTTGTTGTTGTTGAGGTGGGTATGACCATCGGTGCATGCCTCAGGACATGTGAGGAAGTCAGAGGACAGTGTTTGGAAGTAAGTTTTCTCCTTGGACTATGTGGGTTCTGGAAATTGAACTAAGATCACCAGTATTGGTGACAAGTGATTTCATCAGCTAAGTATTCGTGTCAGGTCCTCAATATTTGTAGTATTAATACTTAGAAGATTCTTGATATTTGATAGGCTATTAACTCAATAAATATATGATAGAAGTGTGAATTCAATAAAATTATTAGCATATATTAATTGTATAAAATAATGGCTCCTGCAATGACATATTCATCATTGCATGAATTCTTTTTATTTTTGAAAGTGGGGTGGAGATAAATTTTGTAGTGAGTACAAAATATGGTCCCAAATAACTATAGGATAGATCTAGAAATGCCTAGGGAAAAAGAACTCATAAAAACATTTCAGGGATTACTGAAGAAATGAAATATGTCTCATAGATGGATGGAGAAAGCTGGGTAGAATTTCAAGTTGAAAGTGGCATTTTTCCCCCTCAAGGACAACGTGACTATTTGGTGTATCTGAAAACCAAACTTTATTTATAGTTTTTAATGAAAAACACTAATTTTCCATGTCTGTTTAGTTTTTATTTGAACTTTTGTCTACACAAAGTTTTTTCCCCAATTAAAAAAAATCTTACAATATGTAGCTACATAGTTAAGTTTTTATTTCAGGGACAATGGCATTTTTACCTCCTGTTTTGCATGAGGGTCTGTGGGTTGTAGAAGATGAGAAGAGAGAGTCTCCAGCTGCCACCGCCCAGCAAAGCCATGCAAATGATGACTGGATCCATTTCTGCCACCGCCACATACTGAAAGTGATCTTTTGAAACAAGGAATGCAAATAGCTGCAGGTTCCTTTCATAGTACATATTGCTGTCTCCCCACCGCCGGCAGCTCCCAGCATTGGCACCAGCCAGCCTTTGAACTCTTAATTCCAAGCAACACAAAAACAGAAGGATCTTCATTTGAATGACATAAAGTAGATGAAACAGGCAGGTGTGGAGCAGAAATGGTGATGCAACGAGATACAATGTCTGATCTCTGTCCCCAGGTATTATTCTATACTCTAGGCTTGGTTCTGAGATGATACCCATAGCTCCGAGGCAGTGAGAAATGCCTAGGAGAGGAAAAAATCTGCACATATGGACATACTGTGCGTAAGAGTGGGCACTCTAGCTCCATTTTATCCCAGGTTGTAGTTTTGTGCTTTTTTTGTGTTTTACTTCACTGCATTGCATAAGTTTTTCAGGTTCCTGAAAGTGGGCCATAAAATGCTTCTTTGAGGGTTGCTATGATATTGTTGAGATGTGAGCAATTTTACCTCCTTTATAACATATTGTCAGTGTTTTTTAATCCAGCTATCCTCTTTCCTTTCTGGAAACTTCTGGTAAGTTTTAATATTTTCATTTCAAAGAAGAGTTTTCAGATCTTTGAGAAAAGTCACTTAAACATAGAGTTGACAAAAGGTTTGTTTAGTTTTGGAAAAGATACATGTAAAAAAAAAAACACTTGAAAATTTTCTAAGATAAATACTCTAACAAAATCAACCACTTTTTGTGCACATGGGCTGCACTGGCTTTTACTGCAAAGGGAGTGCATGCTTGGTAGTGTTTGCCCTTCCCTTGTGGAGCTGCATTTTCCCAGAGAGGCACATCTCTCCTCCCTTCTTTGTTCATTTTCATTCTCCTTTGGCTCATTTAGTGCCACCCATAGACAGGACAAGTGATTTGACAGTAAGGCTGTGTTCTCACACTTTCTTCCTTTCCTAGGGACATGCTAGGGTTATAAGCAATGTATTTTATCACTGAAGGAAGATCCAGGAAACATCTTAGCTGAACTCCTATAGACAGGCATAGAGGCCTATAAACTAGCCCAGCACATGCAAAATAAATAAATATGAGTACATAATCCGAGTCCATATTAGAATAGGAATTTTGCTGCTTAGCTTAGAGAAGTTTAGTATCAGTCTTGCAGAAAGACACACCGTTCTCAAGTTGTCAGACAGTATCACATTATATCCACATGGAAGACCAGCCATATAAGGATATTGAAAGCATCTGCCCGACTAAGGCTTTTACTGTGAGTATTTACTGGAAATACTAGAGACAGAATTTCCCTGTTTGGGGGTTGGACATGATTCTAAAGGCATTTCCCCCTCTTTTTTTTTTGCCTCTGTTCCTTTCTTTCTTCTCAGCTCTTCTCTCACTTGTATCTTTGGTCTCATTTAATGATTGCACTATCTCTAGTTGAAATACCAGGACTTCTTGCTTTGTGGACTATAGTATGCAAATTGGTGGGAGTCAATTGTACCTGATTTTCTAAATTGTCTCTGCTGTAGCAATTCTTCCACCCATAATAACCCATTGAAACCAAACAATGGGATTGATTACACATTCCTCACTCTAGGGGAAACTATTAGTTTTACCTGAATAAAAACTGCAGAACAGGGCCCAATTTGGGTAAGTAGTGTACAGAATTGTTCAGAAAGCACAGCAGAAACAGGCTTGAAAAGCCTTAAATATTATTCTCTACCTGCAGAGAATATCAAGAAAAGAGATTTCTATTTACAAGTCAGAAAAACAAAGACAGGAATATTTAACAGGACTCCTAAATTGCCAGGATTAACACTCAGCTCAGCTTTGAAGAGGAATCCTAGAACCTTCATTGCCTTTACACATCTATACATGAATGATCACCATGGGAGTATTGTCAATTTCAAACTGCAGATAGCAGTTGGATGATGCTCTGGTAGAGTCCTAGCCATTCCAGTTATGAATTGGGAGACATTGGTCAAATTGCTTAGCCTTCTTGACTCTCAGGCTTATTAAAAAAAAAAAAGAAAGAAAGAAAATACTTTCATTTCTTGCCATCCTCAGAGTCAGGATCAAATGAAACAAAGTACAAAATGTAGTATGAAACCTGTTAAGGGCACTCCTAACTTCCTTACATGTCAGGAGACTTTTTTTTTCAAGTAGATGCAGAACCTTTCTGATAAAGACCCAGCCTATGGCATGGCTATGGCATGGCTCATGAGCTCATACTTCAGAGTAGGCAGGAAAACTCTGATGTCAGGTCAGCCCATGGTTACAATACACCTCTCCCATTTACTTACTGCATTTCCATCTAGAGGTGAGTTATCAGACTGTGAAGAGCCATCAACAAAACTGTGCTAGAAGTATTGATTAATTCATCAGGCTCTTTGTAGGAGTTGCAAGGCTGTGCTTGGGATAGGAACACCATGCAGCTATTGGCACCTATTAGTCATAGAAACAGACTGGAAGACTAGTGTCAGTGCTGTCTGAAGCCTTGGCCAACTGCTGGTGTTTATCTTTTCTTTGCAGGAGAGGCTGCTGAAGTCTTTTAGAGTACAGATGGCAGGATTACAGGAGCTCATGGGTCTAGATTCCTAGATGGTCAGTCTTGATGGGTACAACTCTATTTTGTTATTTGAATCTCGTATTCATAGCCTAGCTTAGAGTGTGGCATACAGTTCACTGTACAGTGAACAAAGACAAAAATGAGGACAGAAATGTTGGTACATATAATGGTGCATAGGAAGAAACCTGGAGACTAGTTGCTCTTATTTAAAAGCTGGTTGATTTTGTTAGACTACTTCTCTTAGAAAAATTTCAAGTACTTTTTTTTTCACATGTATCTTTTCCCAAACTAAACAAACCTTTTGTCAACTCTATGTGTAAGTGACTTTTCTCAAAGATCTGAAAACTCTTCTTTGAAATGAAAATGTCAGTGGAGAAAGTACCAATATGTCTAAGGTTATTTTTTTTTCCCAACACAGTATTTTTATTAATTTTTGGGAACTTCATACAATGCTCCTAGATCACGCTTGCTTCCCATTTCTCCCAGGTCCACTCGTTCATATTTGAGCTTCACCAGCACCTCCTCCCTCACAGAAAAAAAATCTCTGGAACCATGTTGATGTCTTTCTTCCATGCTGCCAGCAGATAGATGGCATCAGTCTATTTCCCTGTTAGCCTAACTTCAGTGGGTTCTGTTAATTCCCAGTCTCAGGACAAAGGGCTAACTAGGGTGCCTATTTAGCGTATCAAAGTGACCTCTGGCTGGCCATCACTCTCAGTCAATACCTGTTACAGAGTCATCCTGGCTAGCATACCTCACCTCCTACCCTAATCTATCCAGCTCCAGAACTGGGCTTCACTTCCCTTCCCCAGCTTTTCTGATTCCTGTAAAATCTCAGCCATTTTCATGAGCTGTATTTTTGGGCTCTTTGCCCTTTGGTCTCTGAGTTCCCCTGTACTCTGTTCTCCCTCTCTGTTCTCTACCTCTCTCACCCTCCCTGCAACCTTTTCTCATGACCCAGTTCAGTATGGACCCTGCCAGATGCCTCGGGCTATGCTCTCCCTCATCTACAGTAAATCTTCTCCTCCACTATACCTAGGAGCACTCATTCATTATTTGCATTCAGGTTCCTTGCTCTAAGAAGTAAACTCCCTCCAGTCACAGTTATCATTCACACCCATCTTTGTGGATGAAGTCAATAAGCTAATATAGGATTATGACCAAAGGGACCCCTCCAAGCCCTCCTATTCCATAATTAGCTGTTTATTATTGAGTAACACATATATAATGGAATGTATTTGCCTGATTTTGTGGAAAAATTAGATTTCTATCTATTTGTGTAAAGCTCTTAGTAAATCATCTGTGTTGTTCTACCTTAATGCTTATTAAAAACTACAGCAAGCAGACACAAAGCAAGCCTCAACAGACACAAGAAAATTGAAATAACCCCTTGTATCTTATTGAACCACCATGGAATAAAGCTGGATTTCAACAACAACAGAAATAACAGAAAGCCTACACATTCATAGAAACTAAACAACTCTCTACTAAATGACTCTTGGGTCAGGGAAGAAATAAAGAAAAGACTTCATAAAATCCAACGACAATGAAGGCACAACATACCCAAATCTATGGAACACAATGAAAGCAGTGCTATGAGGAAAGTTCATGGCCTTCAACAAGAAAATTGTGAAAGCACATATTAGAAAATTAACAGTAGAACTGGAAGAACTGGAAAAAAGAAGCAAACACTCCCAAAAGGAGCAGAAGGCAGGAAATCATCAAATTTAGGGCTGAAATTAACAACTTAAAAACAAAAAGAACAATACAAAGAATTAATGATACCAAGAGTTGGTTCTTTGAGAAAATCAATGAATAAACAAACCCTTAGCCAAATTAACTAAAAGGCAGAGGGAAAAAACCCTAATCAACAAAATCAGAAATGAAAAGGGAGAAATAACAACAGACCTTGAAGAAATCCAGAGAATCTTTATATTATATTTTAAAAATCTGCATTTCACCAAATTTGAAAACCTAAGCAAATGGACGATTTTCTTGATAGATTCCACCTTCCAAAGTTAAATCAAGAAGAGGTTAACAGATTAAACAGTCCTATAACCCCAAAGGAAATAGAAACAGTCATTAAAAGTCTTCCAACTAAAAAAAGTCCAAGAGCAGATGGTTTCAGCACAGAATTCTACCAGAGCTTCAAAGAAGAGCTAATACCAATACTCTTCAAACTCTTCCACAAAATAGAATCAGAAGAAACACTACCAAACTCATTCTGTGAGGCCACAGTCACCCTAATTCTTAAACCTGACTAGGACCCAACAAAGAAAGAGAATTTCATACCAATTTCTCTCATGAACATAAATGCAAAAATAATAAAATACTGGCAAACCAAATCCAAGAACACATCAAAAGTAAATACACCAAGTAGGCTTCATCCTCGGAATGTAGGGATGGTTCAACATAGGTAAATCCATCAAAGTAATTCACCATATAAAGAAGCTGAAAGAAAAAAGCCCATATGATCATCTTGCTAGACGCTGAAAATGTATTTGACAAAATCCAACATTCCTTCATGCTAAAAGTCCTAGAAAGAATGGGCATACAAGGACCAAACCTAGAAATAATAAAGTCAATATACAGCAAGCTAGTAACCAGCATCAAATTAAATGGAGAGAAACATAAATCATTTCCTCTAAACTCAGGGACAAGGCAAGGATGCCCAATTTCGCCATATCTCCTCAACATAGTACTTGATGTTCTTGCTAGAGCAATAAGACAACTAAAGGAGATCAAAGGGGATACAAATTGGAAATGCAGAAGACAAGTTTCCTTATATGCAGAAGATATGATAGTATACATAAGTGACCCCAAAAATTCCATCAGAGAACTTCTACAACTGATAAACACTTTCAGCAAGGTATCTGGATACAAATTTAATTTAAAAAAAATCAGAAGCCCTTCTTAATACAAAGATAAATGGACTGAGAAAGAAATTAGGGAAACAAACACCCTTCACAATAGTCACAAAGAATATAAAATACCTGGTGATAACTCTAACCAAGCAAGTGGAAGACCTGTATGACAAGAACTTCAAGTACTTGAAGAAAGAAATTGAAGAGGACATCAGAAGATGGAAAAATCTCCCATGCTCATGGATAGATAGGATCAACATAATTAAAATGGCTACCCTGCCAAAAGCTATATACAGATTCAAAGCAATTCCTATCAAAATACCAACACAATTATTTATAGCCCTGGAAAAACAATTCTCAACTTCATATGGAATAACAAAAACCCACAATAGTTAAATCAATCCTGTACAATAAAAAAAGCATCTGGAAGTATCACCATCCCAGATTTCAAGCTGTACTACAGACCAATAGTAATAAAAACAGCATGGTACCGGTATAGAAACAGACCAGTGGATCAATGGAACCTAATTGAAGACCCAGAAATGAACTCACACACCTATGGTCACTTAATTTTTGACAAAGAAGCCAAAACCATACAATGGAAAAGGGACAGCATCTTCAACAAATGGTGCTGGTCTAACTGGATGTCAACATGTAAAAGAATGAAATTAGACCCATACTTATCACCTTATACAAAACTTAAGTCCAAGTGGATCAAAGACCTTAACATAAGGCCCGACACACTAAATCTAATAGAAGAGAAAGTGGGGAACAGCTTCAAACTCATTGGCACAGGTGACATCTTCCTGAACAAAACACCAATAGCTCAGGTTCTAAGAACAACAATCAAATAATGGGACCTCATGAAACAGAAAAGCTTCTGTAAGGCAAAGGACACTGTCATTCTAACAAAACGACAATCTATAGATTGGGAAAAGATCTTTACCAACCCAATTCCGATAGAGGGCTAATATCCAAATTTTATAAAGAACTAAAGAAATTAAACACCAAGAATCTAAATAATCCAATCAAAAAATGGGAAACAGAACTAAACCGAGAATTCACAAAGGAGGAATCTCTAATGGCAGTGAGACATTTGAAGAAATGCTCAACATCCTTAATCATCGGAAAATGCAACTCAAGAAGACTCTGAGATTTCATCTCACACCTGCCAGAAAGACTAAGATCAAAAATTCACATGACAGCACATGCTGGCAAGGTTGTGAAGAAAGGGGAACACTCCTCCATTGCTGGTGGGAGTGCAAACTTGTACAACCACTATGGAAATCAGTCTGGTGATATCTTAGAAAACTTGGAATAGCTCTACCTCACGACCCACCCATACTCCTTCTGGGTATCCAGCCAAATGATTTCTTACCAAACAACAAGGACATATCCTCATCTATGTTCATAGCAGCCTTATTTATAATAGCTTGAAACTGGAAACAACCCAGATGTCCCTCAACTGACAAATGGATAAAAAAAAAAAAAAATTGTGGAATTTCCACAATGGAATACTACTTAGCTATCAGAAACAAGGAAATCATGCATTTCACAGCCAAATGGATGGAAGTAGAAAAGCTCATCCTGAGTGGGCTAACCCAGACTTAGAAAGATTCACATAGTGTCTACTCACTTGTAGTTGGATTTTAGCCATATATTACAGGATAACTATCCTACAAGCAAAATACCAAAAGGATCATGAACATAGACCTTGTTACCTATTAATGGGACACTTTGACCTAATAGAGTTGCCATGTAGGCCCCCAGTGCAAAAGGAACCTCATAGCCCTCATATGACTGTTGAACTGAGAGGGGCTCATATGTAAGGACACTCCAGTCCAAATGTGTGGCATAAATGGGAGAGGGAGGAGGGAGTAGGAGGGGTGGAAGGATGGCATTGTGATGGAGATGTAACTTGAAGTAATAAACATAAAAAAACGAAACCAAACCAAACCAACAAAACCAAACCAAACAAAACAAAACAAAAAACTGCAGCAAGTTTTTTTTTTTTCTGTACTAATTTGTGGAAATGATTTATAGCCTGATATCTGTCTTCTGTCTGTCTTTCTGTCTGTCAGTCTGTATGCATGTTTATCTTTCTGGGTGTGTCTCTCTGTGTGTGTCTATGTATATATGTACCTATGTATTTTAAATATGTGTTTTTCCTAAACTTCCTAAGTAGAGTGTCATGATTTGCAGCCTAAATGTTACCTGAGGTCTTTTCAAATAATTTTGGAAATCCACCTTTCCTATCCTCTGCACCAGATTGAAATCTACACTTTCTTATGATTCTTCACTCAACATTCTCCAGAAGGATGGTTTATTGTTCAAGTGTACATACATAATACCATCATTATTAGCTCTTGTCCTTAAAGTATATTTAGACCCAATCTCATACTCAGTAGATCTGTTGACCATCTTGAATAAAAACATTGACGATATATAAATTGTCCTTCCCTTTATGAAGAAGATAATCTTTTTAAAGACTAATGCCAGTACCTTGGAAATTTTCTTTACTTTTTCATTAAGTAATTATAAACACTAAACTATTATACACTAATTCTGAAACTTAACTATGTTGTTCTTCAGTTGAGTAAGATTTATGAGTTTCAGTTGACTGACTCACTAATAAAAAATATTTTATTTATTTATTTATTTATTTTTACTATTATGATTTTTTTTATAAATACTTTATTTTTTTTTCTTCAAGTTACATCTCAGTCACAAACCCCTCCCTATCCCGCCCTTCCACCCTCTTCCCCCCAGAAGTTTCCCCTTTCAGTCCAACAGATGGTTCCTTCTCTTATAACAGTAAGTATTATACAAAACAACAGATATAAATATGCCACATTTATGAGAGTTAAATGGCCCAGTATACCTTCCCAATGTCCAGTTTATACATATTTGGCCCCTGACTTTAACATTCTACTATCTAACCATCTCCATGAGTTTAAAGGTCTATATCTGACTCAACATTCATATTAACTTGCAACACACTTTTAAGAGTATCTTCTTAGATCTATAACACCCTCTTGATTCCTAAACAACTCAAAATTTAACTATGAGACTCTAGCTGTCTGTTCTTCAACCACCTCAGAGACCTGAGAGGGATGAAGATAAGCATCGAAGAACCTCCACTGTAAGATGGTTGAATTAGTGGCAAGCCTTTCTCTTGGCATGAAAAAACCCCTTGCACCAACTGCAGACAGACTGCTGTCCAAAAAGGACAAACTTGGTAGCAGAGAAGTCGACAGCCTAACTCTGCCAAGACAGGGTAGGTAAGTCCTTCATAATCCCTGCTCTACAACAAATGTCTGTCAGAGAAATTGGACCCAAAGGCTGAAGACTGATGCTGGAATGTATGGAGAGAAAATGGGAACTGTCCAGGCAGTCACTGGTATGTCATTTCTTAGTTTTGGAAGCTGCAGGCCCTGCACTTCCTATATAAGCAGATAAAATATTTTATTTTTGCCATAGAAAGAAGTTCTGATTAATCACAAATTCTCATTACCCTCTGGCTACAATTGCCCTCATGATCTGTAAGCATTCTTAAATTAAAAAATTCTTGGCAGTGTGCGGTAAATGGGGATTTCCAGACCATTTTCTAAACAATGGAGTAAATAACTGATGCTTTGCTAAGTAGAAGAAGAATTCAGGAAAGCTCATATAAATAAAAATAAGCACATGACTTTAACATTCTACTATCTAACCATCTACATGAGTTTAAAGTTCTATATCTGAATCAGCTTTCATACTAACTTGCATCACAATTTTAAAAACATCTTCTTAGATCCAGAACACCCTCTTGATTCCTAAACAACTCAAAATTTAACTATGAGACTCTAGCTATCTATTCTTCAACCACCTCAGAGACCTGAGAGGGATAAATATATCTGATTATGTAGGAAGTGCAGGGCCTGCATCATCCAAAACTAAGAAATGACATATCAGTGGCTGCCTGGACAGGTCCTGTTTTCTCTCCATACATTACAGCATCAATCTTCAGCCTTTTGGTCCCATTTCTCTGACAGACATTGATTGTAGAGCAGGAATAATGAAGGACTTACCTACCCTGTCTTGGCAGAGCTAGGCTGTCGACTTACCTGCTACCAAGTTTTGTCCTTTTTGGACAGCAGTCTGTCTACAGTTGAAGCAAGGGGTTTTTCATGCCAAGAGATAGGCTTACCACTAATTCAACCATCTCACACTGGAGATTCTTTGATGCTTATCTTCTACTTGGAGTAGAATAGGGGGTGCTGTCAGGAGCTGATATGTCTCGATATCAAAAAAATCTTAATTTAAGAAAACATCTTTGAATGCCATATTCTGCAGATCTCTTGGGGTTTTTGAAGATACCCTATCTATCTCTTGTGTTTAGATAAGCAAATGTTGCTTGTCTCTTAACAACTTGATTTCTGAGTAGCTTAGAGAATATCTGTGATAGACTGTCATAGTAGCTAACAAAATGCCACGCTTGCATGACTAGGAGTTTGTATTTTTTAACTATCCTAAACGGTTTAAGACGGTTGGTATCAAGAGGCCAGAGCTTCACATTTCATTTTTAAGTATCACTAGGTACAATACCTTTAAGAAGTGTTACCTTTAATTTTGTATCAATATACAAAGATCATTTCCAATGTGGCCAAATATACTCTTAATTTTGTATCAATATACAAAGATCAATACCTATGTAGCCCAATACAATCTTGATATTACGTCAATATACAAGGGTCAATACCATTGTGGCCAACTATAATCTTAATTTTGTATGAATATACAAAGATCAATACAAACCTTTTTATCCTTACATTGTTCCTGTCAGGCACTTTTTTTTGGTCACAGTTATGCAAAAGTAACATATCTTGTGTATTTAAAGCCCTTATACTATATGTTCATATATTATTTCATCCTAGAAAGAGTATAAGAATGGACTGAAATAGAATGCAAATATACATAAAGTTTGTCTTAATCGACTTGAGCTTAATGACTCATTAAGTACTCTGGGACTAGTTTGAGAATGGTGTATGCTTACATGCTATAACTTCAGAGCTGGAAAAAATTTTCTGTTATAAAATTCATATTCTCAACTACTGAACTCTGAGGTAAATAAAATAAGAGGTAGGAAGAAAGGGAAATGGTGGGAGGGTAATGCGTAATGTTGGTAGCATGAAAAAAAGTAAAATGAGATTTGGCGTTTTAGGAGTGACTGGGAGCAAGTTAGTTTGTGTTGACTGCTAAATCATTTTATTCTCACTCTATTTATTTTATATTCCTCAGCAAAAGTCTTCTCCTTGAGGTACTTTCATCAAACCTCCCCAAAGAAAGTGCAGAGAATGATAGCACTGAACACACCACAACTATCACGATTCTTCACTTGGAGGTTAGCTCAGTATTTGCTCAGTGTGTGTGATGACGATTATTTTTTTATGTTAAGTAATTATCTACAACAGGAACTTTAAAAATATCTTCTGAGTGTGATCTATCGCATTCTTTTTCTTTTCAGTTTCTGCTATGTATTTATGTGTATTATATATAAATAGCACATAATTGTTGTAAGAAGCCCTTATGCTCCTAAAATAGTAGAAAATAAGGTAATATTTTTATCTAAGTAGTAAGTCAAAAGAAGAAAATGTAGAGGAATCTTAATCCAGCAACATCACTACTCTGGCAAGCGATCATATTGAAAGACCTTCTAGGTCTCTGTGATCCAGATAGAATGCAGACACATTGTAGATTACAGTATGATCTGGCTGGAATATAGACATGCCCTTACTATACACCTTTAATCACAAATAATGAAGGTAAAGATAGTATATAAAAGGAAGCAGCCATGTTTGAAAGTGATGTCTGATAAAGGGGCAGAAAGCTGATGAATAAGAGGAAGATTTGACAGAATGAGTCAGAGATAGGATACACTTAACACTCACAAGAACAGGAGAGTAAAGAAAGACTACTTAATAACTGCAGAGAGAGAGAAGGAGTGTTTTTCTACTGAGAATTCATTACTGGGACAGTTTTACAGAGACAGGCTGCAGAGAGAACAAGCTAAACACAGGTGAAGACAGAATGAGCAAAAGAATAAGAAGGAGCCAGAAGATTAAAACATATTACCATAATTAGTTTGAGGCCAGGCACAGCAATTCAGTCAGAAGCCAAGAGAAGCCAGTCTAAATTAATCAGTTTGGAGAGGAGTTCAGGCCTAAACAGCTGAGTTGAACCAGATAGTGAGTGTTCAGAAAGAGCTAGAAAGGCTTGGGAATGGCTCTCATCTCAACTCCTCATTTGAGGAAATAAAAACAACATTTACAAGGAGAATTATAGTTTGGAGAGGAGTTTAGGCCTAAACAGCTGAGTTGAACCAGATAGTGAGTGTTCAGAAAGAGCTAGAAAGGCTTGGGAATGGCTCTCATCTCAACTCCTCATTTGAGGAAATAAAAACAACATTTACAAGGAGACTATAATTCTATCTTATGTAGATTCTGTACAATCAGTTATAAAAGTGAACAGTTTAGTACAGGATAACTATCCTATATCCAACAGACTGAAAGGAACAGGAACATAGACTTTATTATTGTTAGTGGGATATTTTGTCCTAGTGGAACTGCCATGTAGGCCCCCAGTGCAAGAGGAAGCTCTTATCCCTCATATGGCTGCTGAACTGAAGGGGGTAATATGTAGGGAACCCCACACCAGAGGAGTAGGATAGGTGGGAGAAAGGGGAAAAGGTGGGAGGGTGAGAAGGTGGGCCCAGGAGGGGTAGAAGGAGGGGACTGTGATGAAGATGTAAACAGAAGTAATTCTGATTTTTTTTGTCTTCAATCATTTCTTTCATATCTAATTTTTCCTATAGGTTCTTGAAAAAGCAAGAACATATATAATCATTGTGAGGCAATCTACTGAACATTCTTCTATGTGATATGGTGGGTCTTCTGAGAAAACTAAAGTTTACAATATCTGAGATCAAAGTTGGTGATGGGTTTCAGGGAGGATAAGCAGGGAAATCTAAGCAGACATGACAATGCACAGGTGCAGCTCATCTCTGGTTGAACTGTGGAAAGTACATAAAGCATTGGCCTCAACTTCCTGTAGGCAATATCATACAAAAATATGTGTTCATGCGTACACAAGTACACAAATGTATAAGCACACACACATTTTATGTACCTGTATAAAACAAAGGAAACATAAGTAAAAAATAACATGTGATATTTGTCTTTCTGGCACTGACATATCAATTTAATATAATAGATATTAGTTCTATCATTTTCCTACAAATAGCATAATTTCAACCTTCAATATATGTTTGAATAAAACTCAATTGTACATGCATAGCACACTTAAATTCTTTGAACAATGTAAATTTAGAAACCACCAACATCACATATGTAAATATCGCTAATATACTAAAGTAAAATTCCCACTCAGGAGAAATCAATACTTATAGTTGGACATTAGGGTATATACAATTGTTCTTTTTGTCAGCTCCTCTATCTCCTTTGATGTCTATGCTTAATTCTACATTAAAGCTTTTTCTCAATAAATTCCCATATTACTTTATACTGTCTTTCTCTGAAATTCTTTTGTGCAGCATATGTCAAAAAAAATCCTATAGCATCAAGTGGAGGTCTGTGAAAAGAACTCCTCCAGATGCTTCAGCCAAATTAAAAAGCCTCTTGTCCATCCCACCACCACTGAGGACATGTTCACTGTAGATCTATCTCAATGTAGTGCCTCTGCAACTGTTTGTGGGTTAGTTCACATTTGAGCAACCTCTCCTGATGGCCTCCCTACATTTTGTCTTTACAAATGCAGATGTTAAAATTTAGTAAGAGAAAGGAAGAAAACCAAGTCTATTAAGCACCTACTCTTTGTAATGATATGAACTGTTCCAAGCCTCAGGAGAGATATAAAAGTCAACATTGTAATTTCAATTGTAATTGATATGGAAAGGAGTCCATAGTCATTTACTGGCAAAGCTAGAATTCAAAAGCAGATGCTTAGACTCTAGTACTTTTATTCTATGGTATTTTCCCATGATATATACTGCCTGGCAAGTCTTCTGGAGTGAAGCTTAAAAAAGCAACACCATATGCTTAAATCGGTTCCTCCCTACCCCCAGAAAAGGTGTACTGTTGCTCTTTAATGAACACTGATTAAGCTATAAAAACCAGGGGGTTCTAAAGGTCTAAATTTTAAAACAAATTCTGAACACTTGTCCTGAAGAGTAGGCCCACACCTAGGTAGTTTACATATTCACTTATACGTATGTGTAAAGGTGTTTGGTGCTCCAACATGGCCTGCTGTTCATACAGAACCCTTTCTGTTTTTTTTTTTTTTTTCTAAGCTGCTTTCATACTTGTCTTAACTCTTGTGTTTGAATCTGTTGCCACATATTTTGGAATTTCTAATGCTGATAGAGTAGAGTAGGAGGCTATGGAGATCACTGGGCATAATCACCATGGAAATATCTGTTTTAAACAAGATGCTGAAACGAATTATATGTTCCCTTCAGGCTAACAGAGGTCTCCACATGAATAGCCTGTAACATCCATCTAATATTGCTAGCTGAGACACAATCTTCATGAGTTCTAAACATCTGACAAGTTTCCACTTACTATTTTAAATGTCAAATAATAAATTCTGCAGTCTTAGCAATGTTACTGATTCTATCCTGTCACACCAGGGCTGTTGGCTGCCCTGGTTTACACTTGCAATCACTGAGAATATTTCCTTTCTTCTTGGCTCTACACACTATCTACTGATATGCAGATGGAAGCTGTCTTATAAAAATATTTGTCAATGAATTATATTACCAAAGATAAGAGCTTTAATAAATTGCAAAGGGACATATATCTGAAATTAAGTCCATAACAATTTATTTTCCATAGTTCTTGCCTTCATTGTCTCAAATAAGGAAACAGAATTACACTCCAAGGATGTAAGAATTTAATTGAGAAAACAATCACGCCAGAAATCACCTGGAAATTCTTGTTACCTAAAACACTAGAAAGTTTCCATAAAATGCTCAATTCAACCTAATACACAAATGGAATGCAGATATCTTAGAAACAGTAAGTCATGAGCTGAGCTCTAGACCACAGGACTCATTGATATCAAAGCTGGGAGCAACAACTGGGATCTGCAATCCCAGATTGTCTCTTACCCTACTGTATCTCGTACTGAGGAAAAATAAAAATGTGCATTTTCTTTGGAATTATTTGCAGAAGAAGTCTACAAAATGCAAGAAGTTATTTTAGAATTCCTTAGTTTTGGCAGAAAGACAACAATGCATTTCTTAGAACACTGTTTATGTGAAAGAAATCCAATTTTCTCTGCCTTGACATGGAAAGAAGAGTTTATTGATTTACTTAATGAGGCTGCACACGGTGCTAGGTGTGGGTGAGCAGACCTGGAGTTTCAGGCACCGTTGGGCTGCTGCTTCTTGTGGTTCTCATCTTTAACTTTTCTTCAATGGTGGTTTTTAGTCTTTCAGGCCAGCTGTTTCTGTGAAGCTTGAGAGAGTTTCATCCTTACTGTCTTGTAATGAAAGAGGAAAGTGGATTCCTCCCTATCAGTTTTAGAGATGACCATCCCAGGGAATGTGTAGGTATTTCTGACAAGGTCAAACGTATGTCTAGATTGATGACTGTCTCTAAGAGGTTGATCCTAGGAGTTATGTACCAGGAGACATCAGAAAAATGAGACCAGCAGCTCACTCAGACTCACATTACAGAATGAGAAATGCAGGTCCCTAAAGGAACTGGGGTTGGGCCACCTGATAAAGGAAGTGAGTTGTGCCAGGCAGGTAAACCAGCAGGAACTGAATAAGGGTTTGAATCACTGAAAAATGATTTGCCTCAAAGAAACTGTTAGGAAATTGGATCTTATTGTAGGGAGATATATATCTTCTGAACCTTGGTATGAGACACAAGCACTTTGTACAGGGAAGAAAGTATGAAATACTTACATTTTTAGTCCATTGTAACTAGAAAACAGAAACATAACATATCTATAAATCAATATAGTCAATTTCCTGAACTGTGGGTCATGAGTTAGTGAAATTTAATTTCTAGTCAATAGAAGTTGCAATAATTAATCAAAACTCAGCAACAATAATGAACATAACTGCACATACAGTACTCAGTTGTGTCCTGATAGTACTAGAATTATAGTTCAAATTTAAATGTAACTCTGCCTTCTGCCCCCCTTTATTAGCTCATGGGTGTTTTTGTGTCAGGTTATCTAGCATCTTAGTGACATCCTCAGTTTCCAGAAAGTTTTTGACAGATTTATTGTTTTATGAAACTATTGGTAGTTTCTGTGGTTCACATGTAAGTTATGTCATGTATCTCAAAAGAAGAAAATTCTGGTGTGTTTTATCCTCTGAAAAGTTAAAAATTTGTTTGTCTATTTTGTTTGCTTGTTTGTTTGTTTCCTTCTCTTGGCAACTGGCAAAGCATTTTCTAGTACTATGAAAGCTAGACCTCAGGAAGGACTCCATCAGTTTAGAGCATCCAATTGCCCTACCTAGCTGTGAAGACTACAGAAAGATAAACCTAAGGGTGTAATCAATAGTGACAATACCTTGATGATAATCAACATTCATCTAACTGGACTCAAGACCTTAATTAGAGGGAAACTATGCCTTGTACTGGAAACTGGCAAACTACTAGTGGTTCGTGAGGTCATGGATGCCACAGGAGAACCTACTATCACTTTACTAAACTAACATAGTCTGTAGCTGCATTCTGAAATTTATTTTTATATTCGCAGATAACTGTTGCTCTCACACCTGATCAAAGAAGTATTTGTTTACATCAGATGGAGAGCATAGCAGAAAGTCGTAACTGATCTACAAGGAGATGTAATCTAATCTTGCAGCTGGGTCCTAGAGCTAAAGGACATAGCTGTAGTACAGCTTCTGCACTCAAGACTCAGGAAATATCTTGGAAGAGGGGTGTAAAGATTGTAAGAGCCAGAAGACTAACTAGTAAGTATGCTGTGAGATTATATCCTACCTAAACAAGACTAAATAATGATCATATCAATAGATATGTTAACATATCAATAGATATGCTAAATCTCTCAGTGCTCTACCCTTAGACAAACTACAGGCAACTAAGAAATGCCGAGAAAGTGGGAATTAGTGTTTCTGTGGGATGAATCCCCCTAACTGGTTTTGCAATGCCAAGTAGTCAGCCCTGAAATCACACGTATATAAGTAGCACTAAAAAAATCCAACAGATTGTATTTACATATCTAGACCTACATTTGTGTAGTAGTAGTAATAATAATAATAATAATCAAAGAGAACATGAATTTGAGAAGGCATGGGAGAGGTTGGAGGGAAAAAAGAGAAGAAATTATCCAATTATATATCAATTTTAGTAAAATATTTTATTCCATTGTTATATGTGTGAACGCATGCATGGACATATGCTATAGCACACAAATAGAAGTTAGAGGACAACTTGCAGGAGTAAGTTCTCTCCTTCTACCATGTGAGTCCCAGGCACTAAATTCATGCACTCAGTTTTGGTAGCAAGCAGATTCACCTGCTGAGACATCTCCTTGATTCTGATAAATTTGTATTATTTTTAGCAGCCTGACTCATATCAAATGTTAGTTTTAGCTGGTGTTATACCAATTCTTATCAATGCATTCTCAAAGCATATTTACTAGTCTGTGCTACCAGTCTACCTTATTGTTAGATGAACTTAAACAACACAGAGTTCATTTATTTTTCTCTCTGAAATAATTTCCATGTTGACCTCAGAGTTCCTGTTGCCCACGATTCTCCCCAGTTCTGCTAAGGCAGTGATGCCGGTAACTAGCTCATTGTCAAATAACCCTGTAGGCACAATGTACTCCCTAAAAGAAAAATGTCTGGATTCTCCAAAATCCAAAAGAAATGAGAAAGATGAGCAAGTCATATGCTTACAATGTTAATGTTAGAGTTTAATACAGTCAACATTTAAGCACGGATGATGTTTCCCTTTAAAATCTGACATGCCAGTCAAATGACTATAGACCTCTCATGGCTACAAGGAACAATGAAAATTTCAATGTGACTTTTAGTAAGACAAAATGAGCTTCTAGCTTGTTTTTAATAGAAAATACAATTTAATGCCCTCTTGCTAATGAATGACAGGAAAGTGTAACCGAACTTTTAAATTATTATTTATCACTTATTTATTTATTTATTACTAAATTCACTTATAACAAACACCAACAATTTCTTAACTATTAATCCTATAAATTCCTACAACCCCTTTAACCTATCCACTAAACCTATTGATAATTATTTTTCTAACCTTTTAGAATGATACAGTCTCTGGGGCAGGTCCTCAGTCGTCAGGAACACAGTCTTTGTTGTAGATTCTTGAACGCACTTAGCAGTCCTTTTTCTGGATCTCTCAGATGCAGGTTCGTCAGGGTAAGTTGGTTATTGCAGTCTCACCTTAAATAAGGCTTCATGCTTTCTTCTCTGTGGGAGACTCCAGCCGTCTGCAGGCCAACTTACTTCTTTTGAATCAGGAACTCAGCTGCTCTGCCTCAGTCCTTAAAGCCAGGCACAGTTTCCTTTAGGCCACTGTTCGGACAGATCAAACCCCTCTAGGCAAAAGCTGAGCCACAGGGTTTAGTCCTTGGCCTTTTGGTGTCTTGCTCAGGCTTTCTTTGCTCACCAGCTTCTTTCTGCTTCAGGGAAATCTGGCCATCAAATGATGGCCAGCACTTTTTTCAGCAGGATTCTTGGAGCTCTCTAGCATTAAGGGCCTCTTCTCCTTCTGGGCTCCATGCACTGTCCTTAAATAGGAGGAACTCTGTTTCAGCTTAATTTGGGCTCCGCCCACTTAGCAGCTGAAAACAATGTCAGGCCAGGTACTTTGTTTCTTCAAGTCCATTGAGTCTTTCCTGTTTTCCTGACTTCAACCTTGTTTTTCAGTCTATTGAATATTTCCTGGTTTTCCTGACTTCAACCTTGTTTTTCAGTCTATTAAGTCTCCTGTTTGTTTCCTGATTTTAGTCCACATGCTGATAATGCTCTTCATGCCCCGAATTAAGAGACAGTATCAGAAACCCCTATATATTTTCTAAATCTAATTTATCTAACCCCCTACAGGAAAGTATTGGAGGCTAAGTGCCACTAGGGACTAGGCATTATCTGGAAAACATTTTACATACTCTCAAAGTTTTATCAATTTATATTTTCTCTCATCTTTATTTGTTTGGCTGGAGACCAATATACACATACTTGGTAAAGAGAAATGCGACTGACCACTGCAAATGGCCCCTATGAGTCTGTTCACATATCTAAACATGCAGCTTGGTGAAGAGCTACAAAGGACATGTTTCTTGCACCCTAGGTGATACAAGTGTCTCTACTGTCTTTTAACAGTTCATGCAATGTAAATGTAGATTGTTCACTCACTTTGTGACCATTAACCAGTTTAGGCATTTTTGTCTCTTTCTGGGCAGATTCAAGCTTACAAAGAACGTCTGTCTAACTAAATAAAGAAAAAAAAACCACACACACTGTTAAATAAATGTTGCACTTTAGAGATAGTAGATATTACCTGAGAATTGCTTCAGAACTCATGAAGAACTGACTACCCTAGAACTTCTGCTTAGGAAGCATATTCAGTATCTGCATTCAAATAAATTCTCTCTGATTCTTATAATTTGTTTTTGTTTTGTTATTGTGTATTTGGGGGGGGGGGCAGACAGGAGCAGAGGAGGCAAATCACCATTTAGAAAGTATGACAAGTGTCTCTGAGCATTAATACCAATGAACTAGTTCCTCCGAACAGTGTTGTGACAGCTTGTCAGAAAGTACAACCTGATATAACACCACACAGACTTTTTGTTGAGAACCACCAAGGATAATGAATTTGCTTCTACAACAGAATCAAGATAATCAGCAGAAACAAGGAACAAAAGAATCAAGGGAAAGCTCTTGGTGACAGAAACTCATCCAACATGATTAAAAAAGCAAAGCAAAACAAGCAACGCTAACAAAACAAGATTGTCATTTCCAATGAGCTAATTAGACACGTGCTGTATGGTCCAAATTAGAAGAAGGCAACACACTCCATAACCTTGTATAGAGCACTTAGATGAATCCCAAGTGACACATAGGAGCTCACTGAAGGAAGGTGAAGCTATGAGCACCTGGGGGCCCCCTGGAAAAGAGCTTCTGGGTTCAATCAGAGTGATCTGAGGATGCTTCTTGTTCTTAAAGAAGATCCACTTTCCTTAGTGCCTCCCAAGAAGAGAACTTGAGTGTTGGCCATTCCTGCAAGTTCCTAGCTGGGAAACTGGGTAGGGATTGAAATGAATGGGAAAACTGCCCTTTGTCTTATCTTGACCTGAAAACACAATCCTTATGGAGGGAGAACCCACTGCCTGCTGATAAGATTTTGCTGTTCTTAGCTGTAGCACTTGGACTGAGGAGAAAACAGCTCATGGCTGATTCTCTGTTGTGGAGGCTGTGTCTGTAAGTTGAGCTTTGAATGACACATTATTTCCTCTGTGCACCTCAATCTATTTTCTGCCTGACTAAGTTTATAAAACTCTGCATAAATTCTCTTCTCAGCCTGTTCCATAATCCCATGAACACATTGTCTTCCTGCTCATTCCTTCAGCCAGCAAGCACCAGCTGTTGGGTCCTGAAACATTTTATAATAAAGAAAAAAGTATAGATCAGAAAGCTGTAAAAACTGCAAAATGCTTGAGAGATACTGGCTTTTTAGGGAAATGAATGTTTGACCTGGATGAAAGAACTGATTAGGCTTCCACCAATTCTCAGCCCATCCCAAACTGTTAAGATTGGTTTATCCACATGCTGGCTGGATGCCCTAGTTTTTCATAGTCTATAAACCAATTCAGTATGTTTTTTTAACATGTACCTAAAAGGATCAACACTGTACTTAAAGATATGAGTAGAGATATAGTTATATTAACATAGCATTCATGCTTCAAGGCAAAACGTCACAAACTTTATTTCCTGTATCTTGCAACTTCAGAAAGAAAGTAGAAGTTGCTTGATAATGTCTTTCTAATTGCTTGAATGCACACTTTATGCTTCACATACACCGAAAAGCTAGTTGTTATAATTAGAAGTTATATAAAGACATAGTTTATATAAATTGCAGCTAATTACTTAAGTAAAATGCCTGTCTCTTTTCCATTCTACAGGGACTATATCCAACAACATGTGATTTAACAATAGGTCAAAGTAGGAGAAATGGTGATTATAACAGGAAGGTTTTTCAATCGCTTTTGTGAAGTTTTCTAAAAAAAAAAAAAATGATGCCTGTTACACAGAGAACTGAACAAATACTGTTTCCATTTGGAGGCTTATTTCAGGATATACGTGGGAAAACAACACTTATCTACATTCCAAATAATTTGAATAGAAAAATACTTGTTTGCATCCTGTTTCTGAAATCTTCCTATTCCATTTATTGAGTTTTTAAGGAAGGAATGGAAGCCTGTTAATTAGGTAATATTATTCTAAGAAAAGGGCCATATAATACCCCACTCCCTCTGTCTTTTCCTGTCTTTTATAGGCACAGATGTTAGGGTTTTACAGCTTTGAAAAGGTATGAAGTTTTTTCCAAACCTCACATGCACTGTCACTGTTGTTAGGAAGGCAGCCATAAGGCCAGGCATAAGGCTGGCATGTGGTGGTGTTTTGGGATGACTTTCATAGATATAGGTGGCCCATACGCTGTAGATTGCCAATCCCTGCTCTGTATCAAGTGTATAATAACCTGGTAAGACAATTCATAGTTTCCTATTACTTGAAACAATGAAGTCTAACAGTGCTCTCTAAAATTCTAGAGAATTGTCAGGCTGCCCTCATTGCTTTCAGTAAAGGGAAGGAGAAACTTTTCTCTTGAGCCACCAAAATGATTGCTAGCCTTAGAAGGATAGGTAAAAAAAGAAACAAATTTAGTTTCTGTAGATTCTAATCTCTAAAAGAAAACTTATTTGAGATATATAAGAACAGGTGCTTTACCAATACTGAAGCATAGGAAATGCAGTTTTGATCTTCAGTGACTCCTTTTTTTTGGGGGGGGTAGGTTAATTTTTTTTCCTTTTTTTTTTTTATTTCTTCAAGTTACATCTCAATCGCAGTCCCCTCACTATTCCCCCTCCAGTCCCACCCTCAACCCCCCATCCTCTTCCCTTTTTTTTTTCTTTTACGTTTAAGGTATATCTTATTTCCCCCTATAGTTTCTCCTTTCAGTCCAACAAATGGCTCTTTCTCTTATAATAATAAATACAATACAGTACAACAGAGGTAATTAGGCCACAGTTATGAGGGTTATATGGCTTAACATACATTCCCAATGACCAGTCCATATGTATTTGGTACCTGACTTGTGACTCCTTTTTTTTTAAATGTATTTTTTATTTCTTCAAGTTACATCTCCATCGCTATCCCCTCCCCACTCCCCCCTCCAGTCCCACTCTCCCACACTCTTCCCCCTCAATCCACCCATCCTCTTCCGTTTTTTTTTTTAAGTGTAAGGTATATTTTCCCCCTCAACAGCTCCCCCTTTCAGTCCAACAGATGGCTCTTTCTCTTATAACAATAAATACAATACAAAACAACAGAAATAATTAGGCCACAGTTATGAGAGTTATATGGCTTAGCATACATTCCCAATGTCCAGTCCATACATATTTGGCACCTGACTTTAACATTCTACTATCTAACCATCTCCATGACTTTAAAGTTCTATATCCAACTCGGCTTTCATTCTAACTTGCATCACAATTTTAAAAACATCTTTTTAGATCCAGAACACCCTCTTAATTCCTAAACAACTCAAAAGTTAACTGTTAGCTATTTAGTCTTCAACCACCTCAGAGACCTGAGAGGGGATAAATATATCTGGTTATACAGGAAGTGCAGGGCCAGAAACTTCCAAAACTAAGAAATGACATACCAGAGGCTGCCTGGACAGTTCCCAATTTCTCTCCATACATTACAGCATCAATCTTCAGCCGTTTAGCCCTGTTTCTCTGACAGACACTGATTGTACAGCAAGAATTATGAAGGACTTGCCTACCCTGTCTTGGCAGAGCTAGGCTGTCGACTTAACCTGCTTCCAAGTTTGTCCTGTTTGGACAACATTCTGTCTACAGTTGAAGCAAGGGGTTTTTCTTGCCAAGAGATAGGCTTGCCACTAATTCAACCATCTCCCACTGGAGATTCTTTGATGCTCATCTTCTACTTGGTGTAGAATAGGGGGTGCTGTCAGGAGCAGACATGTCTCAATATATATAAAAAAATCTTAAGTTAAGAAAACATCTTTGAATGCCACATTCTGCAGATCTCTTGAGGTTTTTGAAGACCACCTATCTGTCTCTTATATTTGGATAAGCAAATGTTCCTTGTCTCTTAGCAACTTCATTTCTGATTAGCTTAGAAAATAACTGTGATAGACTGTCCTTCAGAGACTCTTAAATTAATAGTACTGAGATGATTGAGCCAAATGAACTACATGAAGACAGGACAAACTAGCATAAATATTTAATTATTACTCCTAATTCGTATACTTACCATTTCACTTGACTGAGTAGCAATATTAAATATTTAAAAAGGCCCGGACTGATGCTCATGAAATGTGTATAGTTCTGGCATGGCATTCTTCAAGACATTGAAGCCTAACTGAATGCATAACAAGCTAAAGATCCTATAAATGGACTTCAGCATTTAATGTTTTCCATGCTGTGTTTCTTGTTTTTACTTGATCATTTGTTTGTATGCCTCCATTCTTCCCTGTTTACAAGGTGCCATTGTAGTTTAGACGTTTGTGATTTGTTTCTGATGTTATGGGTACTCCAAATCAAGAGATTGCTTTGAGTCCTGGATGAACCTTAGACTCTGGACTATTAAAAAGAGGATTGTTCCCATTTTCTCTCCATACATTCCAGCATCAATCTTCAGCCTTTGGGTCCTGTTTCTCTGACAGACATTTGTTGTAGAGCAGGGATTATGAAGGACTTACCTACCCTGTCTTGGCAGAGCTAGGCTGTCGACTTCCCTGCTACCAAGTTTTGTCCTTTTTGGACAGCAGTCTGTCTGCAGTTGGTGCAAGGGGTTTTTTCATGCCAAGAGATAGGCTTGCCACTAATTCAACCATCTCACATTGGAGATTCTTCGATGCTTATCTTCTACTTGGAGTAGAATAGGGGGTGCTGTCAGGAGCTGATATGTCATGATATCAAAAAAAATATTAATTTAAGACCACATCTTTGAATGCCATATTCTGCAGATCCCTTGGGGCTTTTGAAGATGCCCTATCTATCTCTTGTATTTAGATAAGCAAATGTTGCTTGTCTCTTAACAACTTGATTACTGAGTAGCTTAGAGAATATCTGTGATAGACTGTCATAGTAGCTAACAAAGTGACATGTTTGCATGACTAGGAGTTTGTTTTACTTAACTATCCTAAACAGTTTAAGACGGTTGGTATCAAGAGGCCAGAGCTTCACATTTCATTTTTAAGTATCTCTAGGTACGATACCATTAGGAAGCGTTACCTTTAATTTTCTATCAATATACAAAGATCTATTCAAATGTGGCTAAATATACTCTTAATTTTGTATCAATATGCAAAGATCAATGCCTATGCGGCCCAATACAATCTTAATATTGCATCCATATACAAGGGTCAATACCATTGTGGCCAACTATAATCTTAATTTTGTATCAATATACAAATATCAATACCGACGTAGAAAATGGGAACTGTCCAGGTAGTCACTGGTTTGTCATTTCTTAGTATTGGAAGCTGCAGGCCCTGCACTTCCTAAATAATCAGATATATTTATCCTTCTCAGCTTTCTGAGGTAGTTGAAGAATAGACAGCTTGAGTCTCATAGTTAAATTTTGAGTTGTTTAGGAATCAAGAGGGCGTTCTAGATCTAAGAAGATGGTTATAATAGTGATGCAAGTTAGTATGAAAGCTAAGTCAGTTATAGAACTTTAAACTCATGGAGATGGTTAGAAGGTAGAAGGTTAAAGTCAGGGGCCAAATATGTATGAACTGGACATTGGGAAGGTATACTGGGCCATTTAACTCTCATAAATGTGGCATATTTAATTCTGCTGTTTTGTATAGAATTTACTGTTATAAGAGAAAGAACCATCTGTTGGATTGAAAAGGGAAGCTGTTGGGGGGGAAGAGGGTGGAAGGGTGGGACAGGAAGGGGGAATAGGGAAGGGTTTGTGACTGAGATGTAACTTGAAGAAAAAAAAGTACTTATATAAAAAAAATAAAAAAGAGGATTGTTAAAGGCTATGAGGATTTTTAAATTTGTATTAAATGCATTTTGCATTAGGAATTAGCCATAGACCTATGGGGATGAAGGGTAGAAAGGTCTGACTTAAGAGTAATGTTTAACCATGTTTGTCATTTTGACAGGCTTTACAGTCATCATAGAAATAACATCTGGGATTGTCTGTGAGAGATTTTATACACTAAATTAATTGACATAGGACAAATATTGATAATACTGCTCCACCAGAGAGGGTAATAGATTGAATAAGAAGGAGGAAGCTGAATAGAAGCATTCATCTTTCTTTGCTTCCTCACTGTGGATGTAATGTGACTGGTTGCTTCCTGCTCTTATTATCATACCTTCCCAGCCATGATGGACTGTGTCTTCTGGAGTTATAAGCTAAAATAAATACATACTTAAGTTTCTTTTGCTCCAACAAAACAGCAGGGCAAATGACTAATATAGTATGTCTGTGAAGTTTTAGAGTTATGTTGCTGAAACATTCATTTAGGGCTCTATTAGATACCTTTCTGTTTTTGCAATAAAATACTATGACTAAGATAATTTTGGCTTATTGTTCCATAGGGTTAGAGACCATAATACTCAGGGTAAACTTAGAATGATGCTGAGAGCTTACATATTCAATTGTAACCATATAGGACAGAGAGGAAACTGGGAGCAGTATGAAACTATTAATTCTCAAAGACTTCTTACAGGAATTCACTTCTAAGAAGGCTGTACTAACTTAATACTTGAACTGGTGGAGTACATTTCTCATTCAAGTTACCACTAGGTTCTATCCCACAGCCATAGAAGAAGAGAGCCTGAAGTTACTGTATGGCTTATTCTTATTCTAGTATTGTCTTGTAGGATTTCAAATCTTTTTCTGGGTTATTTTATAACAATTATTCCATATAAGAGGTTATGGCTTCCAAACAATAGTATCACCTCTACTCAATAAAACTGAAAAACCCTAGTGTTGAGTCCAAAACAATTTAAACTCCAACTTCTCAGAGTTTTATAAAACTCCTAGAAGACATTACAGGGAGTTATTTCTTACTCATTTCTATTTTTACGTAAAGTGGCAAGGTGTGAAGAGGTTTTGTTACGTACTTGTAGCCAAGGGAGCTAGGAATAGAAGACACCACTTCTTGTCTTGGCTCCAGAATTTGTTGTTAGAGTTTGCACTCATTATCCCTTCCTTCCTTCCTTCCTTCCTTCCTTCCTTCCTTCCTTCCTTCCTTCCTCCCTCCCTCCCTCCCTCCCTCCCTCCCCCCTTCCTTCCTTCCTTTCTTTCTCCCCTTCTTTCTAAAACAAAATCTCATTCTTCAGAAGATGCAAGGTCATCAGTACCAAAGATGAGAGAGACATATATGATTTACCATATTTGAGAAGTTCTTCCTTTTAATAATATTTCCTATGGACAAGCATTTTTCATTGTATCAGTAAAGTCATAGAGACATAAGGCTGAAAGCCTTGTTGATGCAATAAAGGAAAAGATGGCAAGAAAATCCATGAATGTTATATTTGACAAAACAGTCTAGAGTTGTACCATGTATGGTTCCTTCCCCTTCCTATTCTACTACAAAATCTTTTAACAGGGAAAATTAATGTGCTTTGTGTTTGTACATACCAAGAATAATATAATATGCTTATTACATTAAATTGCTGGAAGAAAATATTGATCAAGTACACAAAATGTATCTGTGAGCCATACTTTTTATTTTCCCAACAAAGAAGATGCAGCCTTTGATTCTTAGCTATATAATATTTAATATTATCTTGTAGTCTCCTAGTTATCAAGGTTATTCTCTCTTCATAATCTATATTTAGAAAATAGTAGAAAATATTGTTTTAGCCAGAATAAATTATATCTGTCCATTAAAATAAAAAATTAGGAAATAATATTAATATGTGTCTTGATAGTTTTGTAGTACTGTTTTTAAGCAAAAAGAGGCTTATTTAAAACAGTGTACATTTATTAAACAACATTCTGGCCAACTTGTATTGCTTGAATGCTTCATTATGCAGCATGTGTTTATTCAAGTGAAAGTATACAGAGTATTGCAAATCTGTAAATGCATTGATTTAAATGCAAATGATTTTAAATGTAAGCCTCAGCTTCGGTGTCATTTGGTAGTACTCTCGGCCATCAAAATTTAGTGGTATTCTTTTCACTTTGCAACCTAGAAATCAAGAAATCAACATCAATTCTAGAAAAAACTTACAGAAATTGATGTGGAATATTGGAAATTTGATTCACATGCTCAAATCATTTAGGTTGCTTTCTTTTTCAGATACAGAAAACAAAGTTATATATTAGGTTTTGAAGTTATATTATGGTCATTGGAAAGAATGCTTGGTAGTTTTGATAGAGATTATGATCAATGACAATATGGCAAGAAGTTTTGTGTCTTTATTTCATCCAATTATAGAATTGACTAAGTTGATTTTTACTGTATCCACTCAGCCTGCATCATCTCAAGTCAAATTTAATGGAACCCGAGGGTAAAAGGACTTCTTTCATTTTTAATTGTACATATCAAAATTCTATATTCAGACAGTATTTGCTCTATGGCCACAAATATACAAACATAAAGCACATTAAATGTGCAACATGGCCGTGAGAACTAAATGGACTAAATTATTTACTTTAATCAATTTGGGCTGCTACAATAAAAATTTCATAATTTAAATGGCATAAAAAGCAAATATTTAGGAGTCTAGGGATAGAGTTCAGTCACAGAGTGTCTCTTTAGTATGGATAAAATGCTTCAGTATTACCCCAAGCAATCAAATAATATAATAATCAAAAATAATTAATAACCACTCAATTCACTGTACTATATGTGGAAATGCAAAGCTGTAAAGAAATCATTGATACCCAATGACAACATTTACCTTTCCTTTATAAGCTGGATTAATAATTTTAAGTCACTTGAGGCATATTTTCTCTTCATGCCAATGCAAGATAAAACTTTTTATGGAGATTAAAGCAATGCTGAAAAACAATGTGCACATTCAACTCCTTTGGCTAAGTGTTCCTGCCATGTCTCCATTGTTAAGAGGAATTAATTTTATTACCTAGAAATTTCATCTGATGAGCTAACTATCCTCTGTAGTAGTATAGTGAGTGAGTTGTTTCATTTGACAAATATATGATTAGGAAACATTTCCTACAGAATTGTAAAACATATCTTAGCTGAAAGAGACTAGAATGTAAATAATATAATGTTGTAATAGCACAATGAAGTGAGAAAGTATCTGGCATCTTGTGAAGACAAAAAAAATCATAAATGAAATAAACAAATAAACAAAAAACCATCTAAGGATCTAATCCTTGTTCTGCCAGTTAGAATTGTTATATGATGTCAAGAAAGACACTAAGAGCTTATCTATATAATATTAGACTCTTTTTAAAGCTCATTGCAAGTTCTGTAGAAACAAAGGTCATGATGCTGTTTTTGCTCACAATGACTTTTATGCTGCCTATTCTTTACAGTGAGCCAATCCAGGTTCAGTCAGTGGGTTTAAGAGTGTTCCAGATGTTCTGGATACCATGGCTTACAAAAAGAATGAAAAAATGCCAAAAATCTTCTTGAGAAAGGTATTCCTCCTCCAGAGAACAGCAGAGCAAGCACCCCATGTAGGCTTCTCCCTCTAGAATTGGGAGAGTTTTCATTAGTATTGTTAAGCCATCAAGACTGTGGAATTTTATTAAAATCATTATAGTAAGTAAAAAAATGTTATTGAACATACCAGGATCTCAGGTTGTATTCTGAGTGGAAGTTGGAGGTTATTGTAAATGTTGTTTAGCATTCCAGGTGTACTGGAAGATTTGGTTGAGAAAATATCTTTCTTGTATTTATGATGTCATTTACTGTTATGGATTGAAACTAACATTTAACTCGATAGACAAAACTAAAAAGGAACTGAGGTCAGAAAAGTTTTTATTAATTTACATATTATTCCTTATTATTGAGAGCCAACTTGATGATGTGAGACAGTAGTTTTTCTTTGCTCCTTAACATTACACTCATATAATAGTAACAAAGATAGCAATTGAAGTTATACCAGTGTGTATTGAATACATGTTGCATGTATTAATGTTTGGAGACATTTTAAGAAGCACTCATATATATCATTTAATTTAAGCCCACAAGACACCTGAGGGGAATTCTGTCAGTATCTCAGTTTTACATGACAGAGTACTGAGGCTCAGAGTAAGTATTACATTCCTGTAGTTAATATAGAGTTTAATATCTTGTTAAACTCTGAAGATATTTTCCAAACTGTTCATCAAGCTATATGAGGGTGCTCTGGGAACTTTATAGTTCTTTATAACATTTGGTAGGTGCTTCTTTAAATGAACAATTAAACTACTTTATGAAATTTTACTATGACTCTTCCCAGTAATCTTTTATAGTCCTCCTACACTTGAATTTTCATCACTCACTAAGACAACTCTTTATGCAAGTATTCAGAAAAAAAATCTGTGCTCTGGTCGGGGACAGGGCAGAGTCAAGGTTCCAATGATCAATCTCAGAGTGGCTAAGATGTCAGCAACTTAGTCTCTGCTAATAAGAAATTTCCACGGAGTGCGACCCAAATTGGTTTTCAGCTTGGAAATACTGATTTTATTTTTTTAAAGTTCAATTATGTAAATATCATATTTTGATAGTATTTCCTGTATATGCCACTTAGATTAATATATAATATTAAATAAAAGTTGCAAAATATATATATAGTAAAAATACTATTTATGTAGTGTTATATAATGCTAACTATGTCTGATTGTATATGTAAACATACCACTGCTAAATCTTTCATCTTTTCCACCTCTGTAAGGTTTCCAACTTTTGAGGTAGCCCTGTATATGTGTTAACCTTATTATCATTCAGTGGATAATGCTAATATATTCATTTAATCATCTTTATTATTATTTTATTTCATGAATGGTTTATAGGATTTCACTGTGAAAACTTTATTTTAAAATGTATCTAGATACTACTAGGATACAAATGAAGCCCAAAATTTTAGATTGAAGATTAAGATTTGGACTTCCCAAGAATTTTTTTTGGTAAGTCAATAAAAATATATTTTAAAAGATAATTGTTGGAGCTTATACCTGATATGTACCACAATAAGGTCTGAAAGTGTCTATCCGTATAAAAAGGATATACAGACACTATCCAAGGACATCATAAAGGTATGAGCCTGTGTGAAGCTGTTGGGAATGTGGAGAACATATATTCCTTAATTTTTTGTTAACCATGACTCACAAAGAATGCCTCTGATGTGCATTCTCTATGATTAGTCATGGCGTCTGACAGGAACGAGAAATGATTTTAGTATTAGCCTAAGTAAGACCTATTAGGAGAGCCAGTATTTTATAAAACAAACGTAGGCTACACTCTTGAGGCAAAATAAATGACATCTGCTATTCATATTCTCCTTTATTATAGGAATTCCCAACATGTATAAGAATTCAATTATATTTACAAAACCGCTTCTAAGATGAATTACAGAAAAAAATAAACTCATAGGACTCATTGACCATTGTCACCTGAACTCTTATATTTGGAGAAGAAAAATATTGCTAGTGTTGTTTAAACATTGAGAGTAGGATTTACAAAGTGACCAAAAGCTTATTTCTAAGACTAACATTTTTGTCAAGTGGGGCAACAACAAAGTCACAATTTCACCTATCAATAAAGAGAAGAGAATGAGAGTAAAGTTGTGTTGCATGCATCCTGTGTGACAATATGTGGTGTGGCATGTAAATATTGCATTGATACTCTGTTTTGGTTGTGTGTGGTATGGATTTGCATCAGGCTGACTATACCATATACAGAACTGGCTTAGAGGAGACAGAGAGCAATAAGAGGTCAGTTTCTCCCTCCCTCCTTCTCTGTCTCTATCCCCTTGTCTCTCTTATTTCTGTCTCTGCCTCTCTTTGTGTGTGTGGTTTGTATGTTTGTGATTCCCTGAGTTCAGTCACAGTGCAATGCATGCAGGTCAGAGGCCGACCGCAGACTGCGGTCCTCACCATCCACCTCATTTAAGACAGAATGCCTTTGCTGTTTGCCTCTCATCTCTATTTCCCTTCTTACTGCAGGTGTTCATACAGACATGCCCTGCTGCATCAGGTGTTTTGTAGGTTTGGGGGATTCAAACTCAGGTCTTCATGCTTGAATAGCAAACAATTACTCCCTGGTCAGATTTCTAGGGCAAGGGTTATCCTTCAAGCAAGAAAAGGAATCATAATATTAGCAAGACTGTAAAAGACAAGTGATGAAGGAATAGGAAGCAGTGGGGTTAGTATTGCTCAGTGTGGCTCCTTAGAAAGTGGAACAAAGGAGGAACAAATGAAAAACATGGGATTGTTTAAAAATGATGAATGCCAAAACACTTTCAAAAGAAACAGCGAAGATTCAAAGGAATCTAAACTGTGGAATTTTACTCTCCTCTAAATAAAGAAGCTGATGGTTCTAGTGCTTTCTGAATAGAGATGGGTGAAAACTCGGTTGCTTCATCAGTGTAATGGCTTAAGGAGTATCTGTGAGCTATGATCACTGTAACTAGGAAACTGCAAAGGACCATGGGCAGCACTGATAAAATCTTAGCTGAGCTTAGAGACTACAGCAGAGACAGGTAAGCTTTCTTCCTGTTAGAGAAGGAAGTAAGCAGTAGCAACTAATGATTGTGTCCTAAAGTGGTAGCAAAGTAATGGTCCATGGTAATATGTCTCCATATTCCTCAATACATGAGAAATAAGATGCTATAGAAAAAGCTTATACACCTGGAAGGCTAGTGAGTGGTGTGTCAGATAAGAGGCCATTGTAGGCCAAGGATGGTCAGAGACAGGGATCTTTAGCAAATTAAGTTAAACTTATTAACAAAAAGAGAAAAAAAAGCCATATGAGAAAGAATCCTTTCTTAGGCATGGCAGTATATGCCTGTAATCCTAACATCTGCCTCCATTTGGATCTCTCAATGAGTAGACTTGGAAATGAAATGAAAATAGAAAATCTTGCATGTTAACATTTTATGAATATAACAAAAATTATTAAAGAAAATCCATCTCACTAAGTGAATTTGGTTGAAAAAAATTAAAAGTAATGAGAGCCAAAGATAGAAAATTATCAACATCAATTTCTACAAAGAAGGATAAGAAAGGAGGAGGGCAGACATTGAAGATTATATTGGAGCTACAGTCACTAAAATTGTTTGATCTTGGATTCTGAGTGGAAAAATTGACTGGTGTGACATGACAGACGTGATGACAGTCGTATGTACAGAGAGGTGACATGTTACCACGATGGGCAGCGGAACAGTGGCAATTGTGAGTTCTTTCAAATGAATTTTACTTCTAGCTAGTGTCGTCACAAAGCAGTCACTCTAAGTAGTTTACTTCATGATGTTAAAGACTAAGTATATAAAGTAATACATGAAGATAATTGCATAGTTTTCATATAGAAGAAAATTTCTGAAATAGACAAAATGCATTAACTATAAAATTCAGATAGAAGCTTTTTATTAATATTGTGAATTTATGTTCAGTGAAAGAAATTCAAAAAGCTAAAAGGGCAAAGTACAGATGAATTGAAAATATTTTAACACATACGTTAAACAAATTACATGTAACTAAGACTGAGTGAGAAAGCCAATTTGATAATAAAAAGGTATTTGAACAAACAATTAAGAGAAGGTACTCGAAAGACCAATAGACTCCTAGGAAGAGAGCTGATATCATCCACAATAAGAGACACATGATTGTTCTGTATTGGCTAAATTGAAAATGAGCAGCATCATATACTTCATGTTTGGCATGTATTTGGAACAAGTCCAAGGTCATCAGGTAGTAAAACCCATGCTATAGCCTGACTATAGACATAGATGTTATCAAACCATAGCTACTTGCAGCAAGTTGGGTTGTCAAGACTGTGAGATATTTTCAATGATGTGAAGTTTGAAAGCAAGCATAGGAAGTTTGATCTTAGAATAACATCTGCTTTCAGTGGTGGGTGGGGGTAGGTTACTAATTGGAAGGGGAAAGAGGGAAGGCTCTCTGAATCCTGACTATGTTTGATTTGCCACCATGGTGGTTATGTGGATTTCTCATTTTGGGAAATTTTCCTTTATCTATACATTTGTTTTTTTTACATTTTCTCTATGTATGTTGTATTACCCACTCCCAAAAACAAAGAAGAAGAAAAATACGAAAGCACAATTCATTTCTCATATACTTGCTCACTTCTGTTAAAATGAATAACCTTTCTGATACACATCACCTTAAAATCTAGTATCCTGTTTAATGGTACCCTCAATGAGGACTCAAAAAAAAATAACTAATGGCATAATATAGTACTTTGGCAGATTCATAGACTCTGCTTTCATTCTCTTTTTCTTTTTGTCAACGCCTAGCCCTAAGACACCTCCCACTATTAGTAGTTGGTCCAGCATATTGGCCAATTAGATAAATCTAAACTGTAGATAAAGAAGGTCAAAACAGAGCATGATGAAGTCAGCCTCCACTAAAAGTATTAATAAAAGAAGAGCACCAATTTATTAAATGGAAATCCTCTGATCTGCTCACTGTAGCAAACAGCTGTTATCCTGTATCCTATGTAGGGCCTGGGGACACAGTTACACTCGCAGGTCTGCTTCTGTGTACATTTCTCTCAGCTGGTCAAATAAACAGTGCTGCTCTCCTCCTGTAGAGAGGCAGGGTTGCTCCCAGTAGTCAAACTCAAATAATCCCCTTCAAACACATTCTGTGGCAAGTTCAAAAGAAACAGACCAAAGCCCACTGCTCTGGGGATGTTGACACCAGACTCCACAGTTGTACAGAAATAAAAAGATGTCTGTGAATGAAAAGCCATGAGCAGGTCAAACTTATTACCAATCACCTACCCAACACCTCTCCACAAGGGATCAAGACCAGTCCTTTGTGTTTCAGATCCCTCTTCCATGGCATCTCATACCCTAGTAGCTGAAGTTCAACTGTACATAGCTCAAAATATTAATTATACTGCTTTTCTTCATGAATGAAGTGAATATAATGTGACCAAATCATAATACAAATCAGGGCAGATTTAATGTGAGATCATTGTATAAAAGTGCTAGACAGCTAACAATGTACTTGTACTACATGGATGTAGATAAAAATTAACTGGTCATAAATGATGACTACAACTGATAATTCCTTACATACCTTGGAACTCCTAGCAGAAACAGTTTTATAAGATCTGGGAAGTCTTTTGTCAATTTCTGGCAGTTATCACAGTCTTTCACTTGTAGCCTCCATAACCATACTCCATTAGAAAGTAGATGTCCATAATCTCTCATTAAATCACCAGTATATCATTATCTGTCATTCTGTTGTATCATCTATTTATATCTATCTATCTATCTATCTATCTATCTATCTATCTATCTATCTAT